>JASPKZ010008193.1:0-345209 GCA_030220185.1 Diploptera punctata
AGATATGCGAGAAAAGATGGTCGCGCATTAACAAGAAAGAAATATAACGTACTAATTTCACGAAAAGGTGCAACAAATAGTGTTTATTTTGCTTCAATCAAGCCTCAACATAGGCCTATATATTCTGAACTATTCATATGAAACATTTAAGATGTTACCTTAAAATTCTTCTTTATAGTAATATGCAAACATTATTTATTCATTTATCTGGAATTGGAACCCTTTAAATAAAAAATCAAACTTTTTTTCTATCAATATGAATAAAATAGCAGACAAGTAGTTGTTGAATAGGTTTATTTCTAGCAAATAGGTTGCAATCAGTAGTTGTCTTTGCACTATGCAGTAAAAGAAAGTTTTTGAAATATGTTCAAATATTTTCTTATTAATACTAAATTTTTAAACTTTCCAGAAAAAAATCCAAATTTTAAAATCTTTACTTGTTCTGTACAGTTTTCTATGTTGCTGTAAAATGTTTCGATATTGGAGATTTTGATAATGGAGTCTTTTAGTTTTAAAGAAAAATAATTATGGCACAGTAAAATGTTACCTAAGACAACAAAGTGACATTTCACTGCATGGATATCCGGCTTCAGTGATAACGTCAGGATATTGCGAAAAAAAGTAAACCACCTTTATCTTGCAACCACAACAAACATCAGATACCATACCTCATGTTAGATTATTATGTCAAGTAGCTTGTGCCAATTACAGAAGTCTCGTATGAGCCATTTTTAATAAAGCCTCAATGTTTGCATTTTGCTTATTTCAGTAATGAAAATTACATATCTTGCATAGTTTGTGTACCAGTTTAATTGGAGGGCTCTTTTGATTGTAAAAATATAGTAATATTTCTAGTAAACAAGTAATTTCCGACAGCGGCGTTTTAAGTTATTTGAGGGTGTCTGAAGGAATATGAATAACTGTTAAGTTTATTGTTTGGTCATACATGTTACGTATTTTGGAAGTCGGTAGGTATTAACAATTGGAAAGCCCATCTTCAACGAATGCCGTCTCATAGAATTCCAAAAGCCATACTTCGCTACTGCCCCCAAGGCAAAAGATCGCTGGATGGAAAATTCCTCTTTGAGACCGTAACAGGCCACACGGCCTAAAGACAGTTATATTACGGTCTTAGACTTTACGCAAATCCTCAAGGTTAAAACTCAGAAGGGGAACATCGATATTGTTAGGGGGAGATGCAAACAATCGTTTATTGCTTTTAAGAAACTTCAAACGGGGGGGGGGGGGGGAGATGATGTAGCCTCCAAAAACATAGCGAACAGCTAGAGAGATTATTGACCTCGAGTAACTTGGAAAGGAAGATAGTCCTGTAAAAGTTCACGCCTTAAATTTAGTAGGCCTATATCGACTTTCACATGTGGCCTATAGAGGTGTGTCAAAATATTTATTTTATCCAATGAAAATTTTGTATAAAAATTGTAATGGGGAGGAAAAATAAGTCAAATCCACGACTTTCTTAAATATTTAATATAAAATGTTAAAAAATCAAAGCGAGAGGGGCGAGTGCTCCCTTATAGTCAGTAGTCGAGTAAATAGAGCGAGTGCCCTATACAGTATTTCTGGTACATTTGTTAATGAAATTCAGAACCTATTGTGCTAAACAAGTTCGCTCCATTTCTCTATAAATCTAAAAAATGAATGGCGCGATAGGCCTTTGCCTACAAACCGGCTTCTGACCTCTATAATTTTAGTATATATTTTATAGTTGCTGAGTTCATTAGCGTCACAATTCAAATCTGAGCTGGAAGGGCTGACATATATTCCTCAGAGGCCTCTTATTTCAGGCTTGAGTTATTTTACGTGCCATAAACCTACGACACTGGACCCGTAACTTTAGTTCCATTCTGAAGGAAACAATATTCAGTATTTTATTTCCTTAAAAATCTATAAACTCTGACATGGTTTGAACCCGCGTACCTCAAAATCAAAGGCGAGCGTGGTAAACCAGGAATCCATCGGCAACATCTCCACATGAGAAGGAAGACTATTAATCTAGGCCCGGTAAGTATAATATATGGTCAGAATATGGAGTCTCTCAGCTGTTACATTTCGTTTTCTCAACTTGGAACCGCTGCCTATCGTAGTTATTCGAATTTCACATGAAGTTGTGTCGGGTCTGGTCAAAATTACGAGAGAGTATTTCTTCACTATAGGGACATGCGTGCGTACCATAACTTTGCGAAAAGACTGGATGCCTGAGAAAACTTCATCCACGGCGCGCGACCCATTTGCATTGATTTTTTTTAGCGTGAATATACAAGAATTATTTTTGTAAGAATATTGTGCGAAACATGGACTCTTACTCTAAGGGAGGAAAGGAGATTACAAGTATTTGAGAATAAAGTACTTAGGAAAATTTTTGGACCAAAGAGAGATGAACAGACAGGTGAATGGAGAAGACTATATAACAATGAACTACATGGTCTTTATAGGAAGCCAGATATAATAAGAACAGTTAAGTATCGTAGACTGCGATGGGCAGGACATGTTGCACGTATGGGGAATGAAAGACGTGCATGGAAGCTTCTTGTAGGAAAGCCAGAGGGAAAACGCCCAGTTGGTAGACCAAGAATGAGGTGGGAGAATAACATTAACTATGATTTGAGGGAAGTAGATTATACAGAGATTGATTGGAAAGCATTAGCTCAGGATAGGGTTGTCCGCGCGGCCATGAACCTACGGGTTCGAGAGTGCCAGTGAGTAAGTATAGGCCTATTTTTTTTTGCGCGATAGTGCGTTTTGTCGTACTTACCAGCAATGGCGACCATGATTGCAAGTTCAACTTCCTACATTTCGGGGTTGCCAACTTAAATTACTACTCCATATACTGAAATATTACATATTACAACCCACGTGCGGGAAGTAAAACCATTGTCCTTTATGTATATATAAAAATATATCCAAAAGGTAGTGTTAATATACATTATACGAAAATCACTGCATCTTAATTGAACTGAACTTTATTTGAAACAACATTGAAATTTGACTTAACAAAATTCTACTGAAATCGTTTAGAATTTTTAGCTTTATGTCCAATATTCTTCTTTTTGAGGAAGTTAACTAGTGTAACAAAATCTGCAATATTGATACCTTCTTTTAAATTTATCATCGTCATCAGCATTAAATATTCTGACCACAAACCCGCTGGAGACTTTAATGTTTCACTCCTGAGCACGGAATAAGCAACCGTACTTTTTTTCACTTACACTACAATTCTTCCCCTCCAGCCACTTTCTGAATGAAATGTATGTTTTTTTATATCTTAATTTAGATTCCTCTGGCACTAAAGAAGCACACCCAACTTCCCACGCTTCTTCAATTTCGTCGTTTTGATTACAATCATTCATACTAGCAGCCATTTTATGCGTGATAGATATCAAAGCATGCTGTAATCTCAACAATTATTTTCGGCATTTAGCATATATACATTGGCCAAACTGCCATTGTCAGTCAATTGTTTATAATGAACGAAAATATTTCCAATAAAGATATTATTTAACTATTATTTATTATTTTGAAAACACCATCGCACAAACAATAATGTACAGCGCAAGTTTGTGAAGTATTTTACAGAATCTCGGAAATATTGCTATCGCTCGGTTTTTAAACATTTTCCTCCATTCTGTAAATACCACTTTTCAACCTCGTATTGTAATATACTATTGTATCACCGGTCTATGGCCTTGTATAATTTAACTTTGGATAAGGTGTAAACAATATACAGTTCCCTATTCCAAAAATAGTAGTGGTAAATAACCAAATATTTAATACAATGTTTTATATCAGTTTTTTTCAAGAAAAATGCTTTAACATTTATTTTTGTGTTAATATGCAGATTTTTAGAACATCTGGGTGGTTTTGTTAAGCATTGTTCATAAGCAATGCCACGAGTGATTTCCAATTTATTGATAATTTGGAAATCAAGAGTGACATTTGTTAAGACTATTTAACGAATAAAATTAAGCTGCTTACTCACAAATCATTATTTAACTATAGTTATTTTAAAATATTTATATATTTAATGTAAACGGCGATGTTTGAAAACAAATGAGAAACGATTGGTACGCTTCATTTTCTTCCTTTGTTCATCACTGCAACCAGATCATAATATTATTTATTGTCAAAGGATCGCAATATTGTAAGAATGCACCCTAGTGGAGAAATTTATAACCAACGTTATAGGTTTCTGATGTCCTATGATGTAAATATGTCAATTATATTTTTTTGCAACATCATTTCCTGGAAAATAATTCGTTTAAGAAAGTGCAAACAGTTTTTTTTTTTTTGGTATAATGAATTGTTACAAATGTTTTTATATTATCTATCGCATGCGTTATCTGCTGACATTCATGCACTATATATACAATCTGGTAGACGTATTTCTTGGAGAGTCAGTCACTGCAAAATAATGCTATGACCTATTCAGAATGTTAAAAAGGAGGCGCTTTCTTTATTATGATAAACTTTAGTTGGTAAATTTTAGGCGAAATACGACTGAGATTGGTTGTAAATAAAAAATCATCGAAATATGATTGGCCATTGACTCCCATTTGGGGCATGAGTTAAATAGTCTAGTTAAATTGACAGATAAAGAAAGAAAGAAACGATTTCAATATATTGTCGAGAAAGCCAAAACTTTAATAAAGTTATAGTGCCTGGAGAAGATGATTTCGGTGTAACTGTTTCCAGACCTATATTTTTAAATATGGGAGTCCCAACAAATAAAAAAAATAGTCCGTCACGCAGGAACTGTTGAACTAATGAATTCCTCAGCGAATGGAATTTATGGTCCCATTTTGCTGGTTAACAGAATATAGGGCCTATATATATATTTTGTTAAATTGGAGAAAATCAGTTCCTGCTGGCAGCTTATTTAAAAGTTTCGGACTGCAGAGAAAATAAAACTTGTATTACCATAAATTATTATCTTGTTGTAATTTGATGTACAATTTGATACCAATTTAAATTTGATTACTTCGTTAAAATATTAAATAAATGAAAGTAATGTATCTTATAGGACACATTACCAATTTAACCCTCAACTTCACTATGTATCTTATAAGATACAATTGTTTTCATCTATTTATAATCTAATATATAAAATGTTTGTTTGTTTGTTTGTTCGTTCGTATTTTATACGCTGCCATACCGTTCATCCGATTTTGATGGGGCTTATTGCAAAATGTTCAGGGAAATCCCGGGATGAACATAGGCTATAATAAGAGAGTTGTGATACTCAACTCCTACACCTTTAAAAATCGCCCTTTGTAGTGAAAATAGTGAAAAAGTAGCTTCTTGGACGTTTAAATGACCTGACCTGTACTATACTGGCCCAATATGACCTATACTGACCGGACCTGACCGAACCTAACGTAACCTAACATAACCGAACATAACTGAACCTTATCTAACTTGAAACTAACCTGAACTAACTTGAACCTAGCCTGAACCTCTGAACCTAACATGAAAATACAAATTTGAATCTACCCTGAACCTAACCTGAACCTAGGTCAAACCTAGCCTGAACATAATCTGAACCTAACATGAACCTAACCTCAACCTAGATTGAACCTAATCTGAACACAACTGAACCTAAACTAAACCTACACTGCGACTACACTGAACGTACACTGACCCTAAACTGAACCTAACACGAATCTAACCAGAACCTAAACCTAACCAACCGAGCCTAAGCCAACCGAGCCTAAGCCAACCGTGTCCAACCTAACCTGAATTCAAACCTGAAACCAACACCCGAATCCAAAACAAAACAAAAACCCGAACCAAAACTGGTAGAAAAACTGAACTCAAAACTGAAACCCAAACTGAATTCAAACTGATCGCAAACCCAAACCCAAACTGAACCCGAATCCAAACCCGGACCTAACCAGGAAATAAATCTGACCTAAACCTCACCTAACTCGGACATAACACTATCCTAACCCGGACCTAACCCCTGACCTCACCTTGACCGAACCTAACTAAACCTAACCTAACATATCCGAATCTAACCTAACCGAACCCAACCTAACCTGACCTGACTCGACCTGACCCATACCTGGCCAATATCTGACCGTAACCCAGAAACATAATCTAAAAAGTCCAACCGATCCGACCAAACTACTCCTAAACCGATGAGATTATCTCTATAACGACCGAATTACCAGTAACTAATCGAAATACCTCTACAAATACCAAAACTACCAGTAAACCGTTTAAACTACCTCTAAAACGAGAAACTATCCGTAAACTGATCAAGCAACCTAAAATAATAAAATTAATCTACTTCTAAAACGATCGAATTGCTCGTAATCCGGCCAATTTACCTCTAACCCGACCAAACAACCGCTAAACTGATAATTACGATATAAATTTATAATCATTTTTCTTTATACTTATTTAACTAAACATAAAAACATATTTAATTCATTTAGGTGGAGCAGCGCACGCCAGGTATTGGCTAGTTACGATATAAACATTTTTTTCACAATTATTCAACTAAACATAAAAAACACATTAATTTTTGTCTTTCAGCTCATTTATGGCAAGAAAATCGGGATGAGTGGATTCCCGGGCAACGTCGGGTAATCAGCACGAGGTATCTAAAATAATTACGATGTAAATTTTTCCTTTTAGTCATTCAATTAAACATAAAAAAAAAAACAATTTTCGTCCTTCAGCTCATTTATGCCATAAAGATCAGAATAAGTAGATTCCAGGGTAACGTCGAGTAATCAGCACGGGATATCTAGAAATAATTACGATTTAAATGTTTTCCCTCTACTTATTCAACTATACATAAAACACATTAATTTTCGCCTTTCAGCTCTTTATGCCAAGAAGACCGGGATAAATAGATTCCCTGGCAACGACGGATAATCAGTACGGGGTATCTAAAAATAATTACGATGTAAATGTATAATTATTTTACCTTTCACTTATCCAACTAAACATAAGAACACATTAATTTTCATTTCTTTAGGCGTAGCAGCGCAAGCCGGGTGTTTTTTATACAATCTGGTTTTTGTTTCATGTGTTGGATATTTTGAATTTAAATAGCCTACTTCGTTTATTGAAAAATACAATTCCTTAGCATTTTGTATTATTTTATTTATTTATTCCTGGATATTATTGTTCATATAGTCCCATTAAACAAGAGTCCATAAATTAATCAGTTATTGAAGTAATGTCAATTTTACTGTTTGGTACTTGCTGATAGGAAGTGCCAATTCTAACAAAACCATCACAGTCTTACTCAGTTAAATGTTTAATATCCAGATGAATACCCTAAACCTTAAATTGTCTAAATAATGATTTATCCTGCCAGTTATTTAAATGTTCCGGACCGCAAAGAAAGCAAGACCGTGTAAAACTCTTAAGTTATTATGTAATTTGATGCAATAATGAAAGTTCCGATGACAATGTGGCAAGCGAAGAAGAAACTGATATAAACAAAGAATGGGAGGCTATAAGAGATACTATTAAATTGTCAGCATCAGAAAGCATTGGTTGTTTAAAAAAGAGGCAAAACAAGAAATGGTTTGATGAGGAATGTGCCGACATTGTAAAGAAAAGAAAGCTAGCAAAAATGAAATGGTTACATGAGCCAAATGAGGTAAATTTAGAGCAATTGGGTAATATTAGACGGGAAACCACCAAACTACTAAAGAGTAAAAAGAGGGAATATTTGAGAGAGAAGATTAATGATCTTGAAATGAATGCAAAAAATAGGAACATTAGAGAATTATATCAGGGAATTAGTATAGAAAAGAAAGGGTTTCAGGCTAGAACAAACATAATTCGGAATGAAAATGGGGATATGATTGCAGATTCCAGGAGTATATTAAATAGATGGAAAAGTTACTTTAATCAGCTATTAAGTGTACATAGAGAACAGGACATTGAGGAGGATAATTTACAGACAACAGAAATGCTAGTCGCAGAGCCAAGTGCATTAGAGGTTGAAATGGCGATTGAAAAATTGAAGATGTATAAAGCATCAGGTTCAGATGAGATCCCAGCAGAACTGATAAAATCAGGGGGAGAAAAATTGATGGACAAGATACGCTGGTTGCTTAGTATGATTTGGGAAAAAGAAGCTCTTCCAGATGAATGGAAGGAGTCAATTATCGTACCAATTTATAAGAAAGGAGATAAAACTGATTGCAACAACTACAGGGGCATCTCATTACTTTCAACTTCGTACAAAATTCTAACAAATATATTAGTAAGCAGACTTACTCCCTATATTGATGACATTCTAGGAGATCATCAATGTGCATTTAGAAGAAACAGGTCTACAACAGATCAGATTTTTAGTATAAGACAGATTTTAGAAAAGAAATGGGAATATAATGGTACTGTACATCAACTGTATGTAGACTTCAAAAAAGCATATGATTCAATTAAGAGGGAGAAGTTATATAGTATCCTGCTGGAGTTCGGAATTCCTAAAAAAGTTAGTTAGACTTATACGAATGTGTCTAAATGGCATAAAGAGTAGGGTGCGTGTAGGCAAACAGTTTTCGGACACTTTTGAAATCCAGAATGGGTTGAAGCAAGGAGATGCACTATCTCCTCTACTATTTAATTTTGTACTAGAGCATGCCATTAAATCTTTAGAGAATGAGGAAGGCTTACAACTCAATGGTATTAATAAGCTGTTAGTTTATGCTGATGATGTAGTACTATTGGCCGATAGCGAGGAGATACTAAAGGACAACACGCACACACTATTGAGTAACACTAAGAAATTAGGACTGGAAGTAAATATCAATAAAACTAAATATATGGTCACACGTAGAAATTCATTATATAATGGAAATGGACAGCTAATGACAAATGAGGGAAATTTTGAGGAAGTGGCTGAATTCAAATACCTAGGAACAATAATCACAAATAGGAATGAGATGCACAAAGAAATTAAACATAGGCTCAATTCTGGAAATGCATGCTATTATGCATTGCAGAGACTCTTGATGTCCCAACTCCTTTCAAAAAACGTTAAACTGAAAATATATAAAACTATTATTCTACCAGTTATATTATATGGGTGCGAAACATGGACTCTTACTTTAAGAGAGGAAAGGAGATTACAAGTATTTGAGAATAAAGTACTTAGGAAAATTTTTGGACCAAAGAGAGATGAACAGACAGGTGAATGGAGAAGACTACATAACAATGAACTACATGGTCTTTATAGGAAGCCAGATATAATAAGAACAGTTAAGTCTCGTAGACTGCGATGGGCAGGACATGTTGCACGTATGGGGAATGAAAGACTTGCATGGAAGCTTCTTGTAGGAAAGCCAGAGGGAAAACGCCCAGTTGGTAGACCAAGAATGAGGTGGGAGAATAACATTAACTACGATTTGAGGGAAGTAGATTATACAGGGAATGATTGGAAAGCATTAGCTCAGGATAGGGATGTATGGAGAGCTTATGTCCGTGCGGCCATGAACCTACGGGTTCGATAGTGCCAGTGAGTAAGTAAGTAATGAAAGTATTTTCTACCCGTTTGTTTTTCTATTGTCTTATCTATAATATAAACGAATGTATAGATGTATAGATGTCCTTTATAGATTTCTAAACCGTTCAACCGATCTTCGTGAAAGTTTGTATATACAGGATTTCAGATGCGACGAGTGTTTAGCCGTTATCTATTATGTTCTAAAGTCATTGGGTGTAGGAGTTTACCTGAAACGAAAATTTAAAACTCGCTCTACCAATCGTAATTTTCGATGTTTCACAACAAAATCTTGGAATATCGTATTAAAATAAACAGAGGTTTGTATTATCAAAAATCAGCGAAATCCGACCGTTAGAAGTGGGGGTTTACCTGAAATTTGAAATAAAAAATTTACTCTAGCAACCGCCATGTTTGGTTCGTCGCAGTGTATACCATATAATTAATTAACCCTCAATATTTATTTTTCTAGGCGTACCGCACGCCGCTAGTTGTTTATAAAAATAAATGATTATAGGATTTCTTAAGTTTGTGTCAAATTACGTAATAATTTATAGTAATAACTAGGAGTTTTACGTGATTTTGTTTTCTTTGCGATCCTAAACACTTGAATAACTGGCCCGAGAAATTATTGTTCCGCCAATTTAAGGGTTAAGGATTTAATTATTTGATGTTCAAAACATGGCGATTGCTAGAGTAGAATTTTAATTTCGGGTTCAGGTAAACCCTCACTTATAATGGTCGGATTTCCACTATTTTTTGGAGAATACCTTCGTCGGTTTATTTTAATAGCGTACACTAGTTTCGTTGCGAATTATCGAAAATTGCGACCGCGATTTTTAAATTTTCGTTTCAAGTGAACTCCTACACTTAATGGTCAGATTTTGCTGATTAACGAACTACATTTTACATTTTTAATTACCCACTATAATGCCAAATTTGAGTTCGATGAAACAAAAACTGCCTTAACTGACATATTGGTCATGGTCATTTTCGGTACCTACTACTCAGGCTCGGTGTAGATCTGTAAAATATTTTTTCATGAGAACAACCTCAATAGCTTAATTCCTTCAGAATTCGCTAAAAAAATAATATACGGTCATTGTTTTGATTCAAATTTTAAAGTTTTACATGCTTGTGATAAAGGGGAAAAAATTAGATCTTTTAGAAATTTTAGAGATAAGTAAGTTGAAGAATAGCAATAGGCGGTTAAATTCACAACTAGATTTAAATGAATCGCCTTTTTAAAATTTATAATGGAGATTGTAAAAAAATAGATACATTTGTTTACATTCAGTTGTTATGCACTGATATAATAACACGATTCATTTGTAATCATGTCTGAACAAGGTACAAAGTACCGAAACAGCTGTTACTAATTTATATTATAATACATATGAAAATCATATTTTTTTATTTAATTAAATAATAATATACACTATAAATTAATTACATTTGTTGATAAAGGAATGATTAATCGTAGTGCAGGATGTACTGATACAATTATTGAGGGTGTGGCATGATATGCCCTTTCCCCTTAAATACATGAACAACACTGACAGAGAGTATGTAGGTGTACGTGGGAGAAAGTGTGTGCGTCAAATTTAATGAAATGACTTACCCTTTAAACCGCCCTAATAGTAGTAAAAGATATATTACTATTAGATTGTCTGTTATAAGGATTTAGGGACACAGGAAACGATCTACTGCCCCCAACCTTTCTAAAGACTTGTTTGCAACAGCATAAATTTAGCATTGGTTTTTATGTAATCGTGTGTTCTAATGCCATCTACAGCACTGTTCGTGCTTCCAGAAGTAGAATAGTCATATCACAGCCTTTTTTTTTTTTGTAAGTCTGAATTGTTAGGTTTGATGTTCCTCGTCGCTCTAGAGACATGACACCCGATCGGAGTGATCTCTCATGATGACGTAAGTTATAATGAACGAAAACTTGGGTGGATTTCTCAACCGAAGTCTAAACTACGACCGCGGTTTTCCAATATTTTATTGTTTCCATAAAACCTATAAAATGACTGAAAATTCACAGAAATTGTTATGAAACCATAGACATGATTCAGACATTTATTTTTGAAATTAACAGCCTTAGGTTTCCAGTTTATATGGTTGTTATGGAGACAATAAAAAATCGGAAAACAAATTTAGACTTGTTGAGAAATCCACCTTTTAACTTAAATTAATGGTGCTCTCGTTCATACTCCACCTATAGAATATCAACCCTTTATTAAATCTGTCGGAAATCACACATTTTACCTTTAATTGAAACTATAGTTGAATACTCCACCGCTGTGGTCTCGAGGTAGCGTGCTGCCTTGTCACGCAGCGGGCCCGGGTTCGATCCCCCCTCGGGACAGTTTTTCTGGGTGAGGTTTTTATCGGGGTTAGAAATCATATGGCCATCGCAATCATCATCATTCATATTCATCTTATCACTATCCTTCATCGGTGTGGAAAGCAACGGGAAGCTACCACACCTGTAATTCCCTAGTAAAGCTGCAAAGCATAGAATTAAAATGCTATGATTGCAGTGAAAGACCTGCCTTCGGGCAAAATTACTATGGATGGATAGTTGAATATATCTACCATAAAATGTAAAAATTATAGTTACCGTCATTCTATATTTTATTTATTTTCTTCTTTAAATATATCATTTAATGTTGATTTATATTATTTTTAACACACATTTTAGATTGGTGTTAAAAGTAAATAAGGAGAATACAAAATCATAATTACTTAGAAAAAACTTAAGTAACAATATTTGAAGAGAAAAATTATACGCTCAGACCGGGAGCGTATAATTTTTCTCTTCAAATATGATTTATCCATCATTGAGATGTACGAAATCAATAATAAAAAATTAAGTAACAATGAATGTGTATTCTTATTATTAAGTGACAATGTGTATACTTATTAATAACTCCTTATTTTTGTTTTTAAGACAATGTCACATAATTATCTTCCACTCTCGAAACACTTTGAATTTTAAAATGAGAACGTATCTTATTTTCTGTTGTCTTTAATAAGCGAAATGCAACAGAGTTTCAAATTGATGTATACACTCTTTAAAACGTTATTTCACAGCAAAGAAATGGGACAGAAATACTGTTTTTGTTGTGTTGTATTCCGTAAACTTCCTTAAGCCCATACGTGTTCAAAATATCCACCTGTTACAGTACACTCCCAACAACGACGTCGAACAGAGCGACATACAGTCTGGACAGTTGATAATGGAATATCATTGATGGCATGTTCATTGTGATCTCTCAGTTCTCCAGTGTTTGTGGTTTTGTGGCGTACACCATTTTTTAAAGTTCCCCAAAGATAGAAGTCTAGAGGGGTTAAATCGGGAGGTGGAGGCGGGAACTCCGTAGCACTTCCACTTCGTCCTATCCATCTCTGATTAAATGTGCGTTCGAGAAAATGTTTCACATCGGTATGAAAGTGAGACATAGCTCCGTCTTGTTGAAAGTAAACCTCGTTTTCATTCTCAAAGAGATAATTAAGACATGAAATCATTACTTCCAACATTTCAAGGTAAATCTGACCCGTTTAAATCTTTTCGAAGAGATATAGCCCAATTAATCGTCTAGAAGACAGACCACACCATACCGCTGCTCCTGGAAGATTGGCTTCCTTTTCTTCAGCGATGTTTGGGTTTTCGTCAGACCAGTCTACACACAATTTGCCGATTAATTGTGCCATTACGTTTAAATGTGACTTCATCTGACCAAACGATTGAGCCTTGAAAATAATCCCTTTCGTCACTCTTGTGCAGGAACCATTCACAAAACTGCAGTCGCCTATCTGGGCTATCCTCATTAAGTGCGTGGACAAGTCTCGGAATGTGCGGCTTCCATTTTGGAGCTTGCAAAATTTAATGATCACTGGATTTTTCGATACCAATCTCACGAGAACATTGCTCTGGGGATCGTGCAAAACCTGCATGACTGCATCAGCACTCTTGTTATCAGTGGAACTTCTCTTTCTTCCGCACCAACTTTTCAACACGTCTTGCACTGTTCCATCGACTTCAATCTTGTATACTGCGATTTAAAGGAAGGGAATTATACAAGAATTTTTGGAAAACGCTAGCTCAGGATAGGGATGTCAGAGCTGCTATGAACTCCGTGTTCGACATTGTCAATGGATAATTTAATATCTAGTAAATATTCTGATTTTAAATAGTAAGATGGAAAGTAATAATACAAGTGGTGAATGTGAGATGACACTAATTTACAAAGAATTTGTAGCCTATATTGTAAAGAAAATGGGCGAAAAATAAATACAAAAAAATTATCTCTCATAAAATTATCCTAAACTGGTGTGTGTGTGTGTGTTTTTATGTAGGCCTATATGGTGCGTATGTATAAAAATTATTTAACCGTACAGAAAATAAATCTAACATAAGGTATTTATTTATTTTTTTAGAATGAGGTTGAGAAAAATAATATTGGTTATTTACTAAGTTATTTTGATGTTTAAGATATTATGACGTGGAAGAGATTACGTTAACCTGAAATATCTGTACTATGATGTCAAATTCTTTGCTGTGTAGTGTCTAGGCTCCTGTGCGATAAGATCCATATATATTTTTATGCGCTCATGTATCTTAATTATATTTAATTAATTATGAAGTGGTTAATTATAAATAGATCCTGGAACCCCAATCTAATATTTGTCTTAACCATTGAGGAAAATCGTGAAAAATGTCACTTTAGTAAACGCCAAAGATTTGAGACTTCTTGTGCTTCTGATTCAACCCACTCGGAGTTTAAATTTTGTTTAGATTATTGACGAATGTGTGACAAGGAGAAATATTTGAAGAATGTCCTGCTAGTCAGTGATGTGTGACACGTGTTCCGCACGTGAGTAAATTCATCTTATTGATGGGTTTCAATTAACTTGAACATAAGCTCTCTCTTTAATTCCTAATTGTTTACTCTCTCTTCTTGAAAATGCAGCCCCACCTATATTCTCACAACCTATATCTAATTCTAACACTTGGTCATCTATTGGTTGTTTTACAGAGGATGGACATAGAATGCAAATCTGTCTTTGGCATTCAAATCACTCTGCTTCCTGGGAATTGCTGTATAACTCGTAGGTGGTTCTCTTCTGATCTAGAAATTCCATCATCCCTCTTTACATTAAGGATTAATCAACACTGAGCTTTATCATATAAGTCATAGTGGCGTGTTTGTTAGAGGGTCTACCTTCCACTCGAGTGGCCTAGGTTCGATTCCCAATGGGATTGTAATCTCCAGATTGCGTCTAATTATGTCTTCTCCTTTATCATGTGCTGCCCTGTGTTATCTTCGGTAACACTGACATATTGCTAACCACAAATCTAGAGACATGGCCATTGTTATAATTTATACTTTAGAATTCCTATTCTATTACAGGTGGCTCGCCTAGTTTACTGGGTTATAAGCTATGAAGGCGTTGCCTCCCCAAAGTAAGGAGAATAAAAAGAGTAAGATAATTTGATTAAAAATTGAATGTCACCTTGTAGTAAATTTTTTTTTCATTGAAAATGTTCCTCATCATTGAGGTTTTTCTTCAACCATCTTAATAATTGACTGACTTAAAAAATACATAAATGACTACGGTCTTAGAGATTATCAGTTTGTAATACAAATTCCCAAATTTCCCTTAATTAAAATTCTCCATCGTTCTCTATCCTCTGTGTCTTGATCCGTTACCCCAAATTTCCTTATTGAATGTTGAATGTTATTCTTGGTCTTCCTTTTCTGCTCCTTCTTTCAATGTTTCATGTAAGGACCGTCTTTGGTAGTCTTCCATCCTGCATTCTTCTTACGTGTCCATGCCACATTAGTCTTCTGTGTTCAATCTCATCCATTATACTTCCCTTGTTGTAACTCTGAGGGGAAATAAATGATTCGATTCCACATAAAACAGTAGTTATTCGATTATTGTTATAGTTACATCTTAACCAGACGAATATTCAAACTATTGAGATCTCATCTTTCCTCTAGAGGACCTGATGACCCACCTTTCTAGACAATCGGTACGAGATATCAGCAGGATTGTTAGTTCTCCGTGATTATGGTCCCTATCCCCAAAACAATCGTCTGGTACTCATGCCATTAGAGGCTGAGACGACCCAGGGCAATAGAATAGAATAGATTTATTTAGCCTGGTGGAGTTAAGGCCATGTGGCCTTCTATTCCACTCACCAGGACAACATATGTTACATATAAATACAAAAATAATACAATAATAGTCATACTAAACAATTAATTATCTGTCAAATTGAATAATAATGAAAATAATGTCTAATAATACAATAAAATTAAATACAATTAAAATTAAATTAATGATAGAATGAATACAGAAAGGAATAACAGCTCGAATCTACTACACATGAAAAGAAAGAAAGAAAAATACAAAGAAAGTAATAAACTATGATGAATTAATCTATCGCTTATTATAAAGGCATCAGGTAAATATATTAACACATCTTAAATCTATTTTTATTAAATAATGAAAAAAAAAAATTATTAATTTTTAAAAAGTAATATTAGTGAGTTGTGTCTGTTGTAATTTTATTTTCAATTTGTTTCTGAAAGATGGCAAAGTTTGGCAGTCTCTGACATAGGGTGGAAGGGAATTCCATGTTCTAGCAAGAGAAATTGTAAAATATTTCGAATAATAGGTTGTATGATGTGGAGGGATATAAAGGACACTGCGCTTAAGGGATCGGTATCTAATTTATGTGTATCAGAGAGTCTAGTGAAGCGGTGTGATAAATAATAATGGAACCACCAGAAAATTTTAGGCCAGTTTAAAAATCCTAACCCCGCAGGGACTTGGAATTCTGGACCTTTTGGCTTGTATACTGCCTTAAGCAACTACGCTTGGGCTTGCCCCATTAAAGAATTCTTGGATGAGATATCAGATGAAATTTTAAGCAAAAATGACACTTCTCATGATGATTAAACTCTATGACTTTTAAGTGGGGATATCCAATAACTATTATGTACTATCGTAACAAATGTAACACGCCTTTTCTGGCCTTCGCTACTAGGTAGGAGATGTGAATGTTCTTAAGGCATTGTTAATATTCAGGTCAAAATACTAGTTAGATGGGTGGTTAAAATAGTTACCTTGTTTCATGAGGACATGCTTATGCATTTTCGAGATTGTCTTCTAAGGAAGAAAAAAAAAAAATTAAAACAAGTCGCTCCAAACCTACCTATTTCGGAATTGACATTATTAATCGTATTAAGTACAATACAAACTAAGTAGGAACTTATGTCTACAATCGACTTTTCCTAAATTAAAAATAAAATATTTTCGTTGAATCCAATGCAATTGTTTATTTCATTACTCTTCCATCCATATTAATTCTTGCCCGAAGGCAGGTCCTTCACTGCAATCATAGCATTTTCATGCTATGCTTGCAGCTTTACTAGGGAATTGTAGGTGTGGTAGCTTCCCGTTGCTTTCCACACCGGTGAAGGAAGATGATGATGATGATGATGATGATGGTGGCCATATGATTTCGGGACCGTTTGGACCTTAAAGTTTTCCTGGCATTTGTCTTACAGGTGAGGAAAAACCCCGATAAAAACCTCACCCAGAAAAACTGCCCCGACCGGGAATCGAACCCGGGCCCGCTGCGTGACAAGGCAGCACGCTACCTCGAGACCACAGCGGTGGACTTCATTACTCTTATTAGAGTTAAAATCCGGGGTACGATCAATCTGACCTGTTGGTTCTAGTAAACCTGTACCAAGCTCTGGGCATGAAAAGAGCCGATAAACATTGCCCAGCGAATTCTTATTTCGGGATTGAGGTTGTTTTACAACGCGGGAATCACGGTTGTACTTTCCTTCCGAAAGAAAGCTCCGATGTTTGTGGGTTTAAGCTCGACAGGGTCGATGGATTTTTAAAGGCGTTAAAATCCTGCATATGGCTTCTGCGGAAGGAAAGTAAACCTATAACCTCCATGTCGTAGATTCAAGCCTTAAATAAAAGCCCTCTGATCTAAATGTGTCTGAGTTTTCACTGCCATCTTATAATTACGACATTAACGACCCGATTTGTTAATTTTTTTTTTAGTAGATAGGAATGATGCTGAGTTCAAATTTCATTTTAGTCATTACAAAGATCTATTTCATCACCATCCTTTTATAACTCCATAGCGCGACAGGCCTAGAAGGTCTTTGGCATACATCCACATGTTTTAATCACAGAGGTGGACGATCATCCAGCTAGTATAGGGATGACACGTGGTCAGAATGTTTGGTCCTCCAGCCGTTATATCTTGTTTTCTCAACCTGGAGCCGCTACTTATTGTAGCTACCCAAATTCCTCGCGATACAGGGTGGGCATCGGTCCCATAATGACCGAAATTCCATGAGAAAATGTCTTGACCCACGGGGAACTGAACCACCGCAAGTCGCATAGCTATGTGTCATGGCATCATGCCTTAACCACTTGGGTACGGCGCGGGACACTATCCTTTTACAATTCATTGAAAATTAATATTAGTGAATTGCCAAACGAAATGGCTCGGATGATAATAGTGATAGAAAGCCCACTGATATCCTAACATCCTTGGCGTTACATGCCTAAAATATTAAAAATTGCATTAAAATCATTGCCTTATCTTAATTTAGAGTCGGTAGAGTGTTTGTGAAAACATCCTATTGTTTCGAAGACTATTTCTTTCCTTGACTTATATTAAAGAGAATAAACACTTGAACAGTGAGGAAGCAAAAATTTAGAAGGTTGTACAGGATCTTAATCATAAAACACTAATTACCAACTGTTGGAAACACAACAAGCGTGTGAGGTAATATGGTGGCCTGACAATAGCGGGTCAGTGGGTAGGCCAGATTACCGTTTCCTGTGCCGGGCGGGCCGGATACAACTCCCATTGCTGTCTGTCTCTCACCAGCTGACTCTCCGGTTAACATTTAACTTAAATAACACCATAAACACTTGTAACAGAAACTCAGCTTGCAGACATATGACCTATTCGAGTTAAAATACAATAAGGCGTTTGTCGTAATTTGCAAACACATCGCACGTGACTAAGTGTATGCATAAATATTTATGGTGTTCTGATTCCACCCACTGCACTTTTTGTCATTCGGGTTACACGCTGAGCAGATAGATAGCGTTATTGTGATCTATTTTTTAATTTACGCACCACATCGGCAGACCATTTTAGATAGATGGGTGTACGTTTATGTGTTTTGTGTAGTGTAAAGTGTGTTGTACGAGTGATGATGATGGTGATGAGGGTGAATGTAAAACCCGGTGCCAGTATTTAGCCTACTCTTATCGAAAAGCACCAAGAGGGTCGCCAGACTTAACTCCCCATCCGACGGACAAATCACTATCAACAGTACCACATGCCTTCTCAACATATGTACTGCAGAAGGGTTTGAATTTTATTGCAGCAATCTGGTGCACAATCTAGCGATTGAAAATTGTACACCACCTTCACTGCTGACCCCAAGATATTTATAATTAAATTACATTAATTTTTCAATTAAAATTTTAAATTCCACCGGGTATCAAACCTGGGTCCGCTTGTCAGGAAGCAGACATGCTTCCACCTGAGTCAATATGGATGGATAACTAAATATTAATAATCATATCTTATAATGCAATGTAATACTTATATGAAAAAACAAGATCCTTAGGTAATCGTAAATTATCAGAAATATTAATAACTAAAAATGTTATAACGATTCTTAGAAATGGGCCTAGTGAAAGAAGTTCTTCATTACTTACTTACTCACTGGCACTATCGAACCCGTAGGTTCATGGCCGCGCGGACATAAGCTCTCCATACATCCCTATCCTCAGCCAATGCTTTCCAATCATTTCCTGTATAATCTACTTACCTCAAATCATAGTTAATATTGTTCTCCCACCTCATTCTTGGTCTACCAACTGGGCGTTTTCCTTCTGGCTTTCCTACAGGAAGTTTCCATGCACGTCTTTCATTCCCCATACGTGCAACATGTCCTGCCCATCGCAGTCTACGAGACTTAACTGTTCTTATTATATCTGGCTTCCTATAAAGACCATGTAGTTCATTGTTATGTAGTCTTTTCCATTCACCTGTCTGTTCATCTCTCTTTGGTCCAAAAATTTTCCTAAGAACTTTATTCTCAAATACTCGTAATCTCCTTTCCTCCCTTAAAGTAAGAGTCCATGTTTCGCACCCATATAATATAACTGGTAGAATAATAGTTTTATATATTTTCAGCTTAACGTTTTTTGAAAGGAGTTGGGACATCAAAAGTCTCTGCAATGCATAATAGCATGCATTTCCAGAGTTCTTCATTATGAAAGTAGGCCTAAATTATTAATTTCATTTAAAAGAGGGTGACATCTGATAGAACCCCTAAGAAGATCTTGGAATGGAAAATAGATGGAGAAAGAAGAAAGGGAAGACCTAAAGAAAGCTGGATGGATGGATGGATGGATGGTGTGAGAAGAGATATGAGTGGAACTTATAGGAGGATGTTCAGGACCGCTACAACTTGAGAAGACGAATTTCTTGAGGGGACGGAAAACCATTGCATTGTGGATAATTTCCAAAATATAAATAAAAGAAAATAAAATGTGTCTGCTCCGTTTACAGAACTTAATTAATTTTCTTTGTCATTTTAAATTAATATTATTCAAAAATACAAGAAATGTATTTAATATAAACTATTTTTAATTTACAGAACTATTATTACAGACCAGGGAGAGGCTAACGAAGAATCGCCCAGATAATCTGCCGAAGTACCGTGAGACCAACAAGCTTACAAAGAAAGCTGTAAGGAGGAACATTAGGAAAAACAAATTCCACCTAATAAAGGACACATTGACTCCACAAAATCAACAAAAATAACCAGAAAAAAACAAGCCAGGGCAAATGTTTGACTGAAAAACTTAAGTCCAAATCAAATGAACAACTAATAGGAACAAAGTAGTAATACATAGGGCTGCAGATTTTTACAAGTAGCTAGCTGGACATGAGCACAATTCCAAATACACACCCAATCACTTCATCCGTAATGAAAAAAAAAAAAACTTAAAACCGAAAATATCCAAGCGAAGATAACATAATTAACGAATATCACAAAATAGAATCCGAATAGCTTACAAAAACATTGGTACTTCTCTTCAACATAACAGGAACCGAAATGTTTCCTCACCAACGGCTGCTCTTAAACACCACCATTCTCCTACATAAAAAATAGGTTTGAGAGAAGACATTTTTTTTTTTCAAATGCCCCAGGCTTGTCTTTCGACATCCCTGGTTTTCTCTCCTGGCATGGGGCACTTGTAACCCACATCTGAGGTTGGGGCGCCTGGAAGGCGGGGTTACGTTGCCCCGATGATATGATGAGCGATGATGATAATGGTGCGCCAGGAGAGTCCCTAATCCTAAGCTTAACCTAAGATGAATATGAATGATGATGATAGCGATGGCCATATGATTTCGGGGACTTGGGCCTTAAAGTTTTCCTGACATTTGTCTTACAGGTGAGGAAAAACCCCGATAAAAACCTCACCCAGGAAACTGCCCCGACCGGGGATCGAAACCGGGCCCGCTGCGTGACAAGGCAGCACGCTACCCCGAGACCACAGCGGTGGACTCAGAGAAGACATAGGTAACTACATTCCGTTATTGTATTATTATGTAATTGTAATATTATTGTATTTTCTTTATGTAATTGTAATATTGTTTTCTTTTTGTTTTTCTTTATACTATTACCACTTACCAATTATTACTTTATTGTGATGGACTGTCAACAGCACGTACGGCTTACGCCCGTGCGACCCATATTTGTAAATACTATTGTAAATATCTTACTTTTAGTCTAATAAAGTCCTACTATTACTACTACTGCATTTCGATAAGCCTAATGTCTAACATATACAAGCTGTTTTCAACAGTAATTAACAAAAGATTAAGTTAAACGACAACAGATAACCAACCACCCGAGCAAGCAGGTTTTCGACGTGGTTACTCAACAATAGACTACCTCCATGTGCTGACACAACTAATAGAGAAAGCGAACGAATAAAACAAAGCTTCATTTAGGCCCCTAATATTTAACGACTTTTTAAAGGCTTTTGACTCAGAAGAGCACATTCCCTTCTTACAGTGAATTACAACTTCAAGATGTACAGCCTTTGAAATAATTGATGGCGCACAGATCATTTTCAAGTTTCAGAACGAAGCCACTGCGCATGACCAGAGATCAGTTATTTTGGTTCACAAGTATACAACTATTTGAGAAACTAAATCCGTTCTATTTCATAGTGTGTCGTGCAATGGAAAACAATTTAGTGTAATTAAGTAGTGCGGTAAATACTGAAAATAAAGCAAATCAAAAGAAATGAAACGAAATAAAGAAAATTACTTGAAATAAGAACGAGAGAGAGAAAGCATGATAGTAGGATCGAACACACGACCTCATGCAAGGGAAATAGAAGCTCCCTCCACTAAACCACAACCATCTCTTCTAGAAATTGTCTGTATGAAGTGATGCAGCACTTCAGGAATTACTTGTATAATGAAATTATATATTCATTTAAATTAATCAGATGCATTTTGTATTAGTAATGGAAATAAATAATTTTATTATGCCATGTGTTTTGTAAACAAAGTAATGAGACGTTACAATCGTTATTAATTTTTCTATATATATATATATATATATATATATATATATATATATATATTGGGGAGCACGCCGTAGCGTAGTGGTTAAGGCACTGAGCTACAAGCCGGAGGGTCGAGGGTTCAAGTCCCGTTGGGGTCAGGATTTTTAAACTGACCCAAACCCTCTGGCGGCACTATGGCCCTGGGGTCGACTCAGCCTCTAACGGAAATGAGTACTTGTTCTGGGGTAAAGGTGGCCGTCACGCAGGGCTGACAACCCGGCTGACATAAAAAGTGCCGATTGTCTAGAAAAAGTGGGAGCCTTAACCTCCTACTACCCGAAGGGCCTCCGGGTCTGTTGTGGGATCACTTTACTTTTACATATATATATATATATATATATATATATATATATATATATATATATATGAGCTGTTTCCTTTAATTTATTTATTTCCATATATTCCCTTCCACCCGAAGGCAGGTCTTTCACCGCAATCATAGCATTTTCATGCTATGATTTGCAGCTTTACTAGGGGACTGTAGGTGTGGTAGCTTCCCGTTTGTTTCTACATCGATGAAGAATGATGATGATGATAATGATAAGGATGAAGTTGGGCGGATGATTTTCGGGGACCGTTGGGCCCTAAGTTTCCTGACATTTATCTGACAGGAGAGGAAAAACCCCGAAATAATCTCACCCAGGAGCCTGTCCCGACAGGGAATATTTCCATATATATACAAATTTATTTATATAACATGTAGGCATTACGAAAATTAACGACGTTATTAAATGATAATAAATAAAAAAAACTTACCTGACCAGAATCGAACGTGGGCCCGCGTCGTCGGAAATAGAGCATATTACCAACTGCTCCACTGAAGCGAACGATACGAATGCTGCATGAAGAGAGACTTACGCCGTCCGCTTTATACTCAAACGAGTCAGAACATGTAACAACGTACTGGTGTGAATCGCTCTTCTTAACTTTCCATCATCAAGAGTTGCGCTATCATTTGTTTTTCAAAGGCTTTGCATCAGAAATACGGCAGGCTTCTCGGTAAACTATACCTAAACAACAAAGCGAGAGTCAAATTGGAAATTTAATTACTACGAGGGTACAGACATGGGACCCGATATCTCCGAAATCGTTCATATCCTCAGTTGAAGAAATCGTCTGTAGAATGAAAGAAGAACTTTGGAATGAATATTAATGGAACAAAGCTTTACAACATCCATTTCGCAGGTATCATACTTACAACGGAATCACATAGAGAGGTCAAGGAAATATTATAAGAACTTTGTAAACACACCAAACAAATGGGCATTCAATTCAATCTGACAAAAAAAAATTAAAAATTAAAATGAAATTCCGATCTACTGTAGATTGACAACAATGAAATTGGATATGTTAAATATTGTTTCTTTTAACAGCCAAATTCAGAAAGAAGTATAAGTTCTACTAACTGACATAAGTGACGGATTGTCGGACAAACTGCAGCGTGTCCATAATATGTGTATCAGATTCATATTTAATGTTCGAAAATACGATCACATTTCTCCATTATTCCACGAATTGTCATGGCTACATCTAAAAGAGAGAAGAAAATCGCACTGTCTAACTCTCCTATTTAAGATCCTACATACCTCGATTCCCAATTATTTATCATCCCGTTTCCAGTATCTATCCTCAAACCATAACTTAAACACAAGATCACAACATAGTCTCTACTTAATTAATATACCGCCAACATAGGACATCACATCACTCCATGTCATATACCATCTCCACTTCTCGCAACTGGAATTCCCTACCACAAGAAATAAGGGGCTGCCGGACATTGGCATCTTTTAAAAGAAATCTAAATTTATATTTGCTCTAAATTCGACTTCATTATTATCCAGTGTAATTATATATATATATATATATATATTATATATATATATATATATATATATATATATATACCCTATATATATATATATAATATAATACCCTATATATATCCCTATATATATATATATATATACCCTATATATATATATATATATATATTCCCTATATATATATATATATATATATTAATTGGTGTTTCCCGTATAATGTATCATATTTATATTATTATTATTATTATTATTATTATTATTATTATTATTATTATTATTATTACCGTATCATTATTGTTATTACCCTATAAAATGTTGTTTGTACATGACATTTACATTGCTACATTTATTGTATCTTTAACTGTTTATAATTAGTATAGTGTATATCTATATTTGTCGAATATTTATATTTGTATTTGTGCTGGTTGAGTGGAAGAGAGGGCCTTATGGCCTTAACTCTGCCAGAATAAATAAAGTATTATTATTATTATATTATTATTAAAAGCATACGCTAGCATGGGGGACATTTCGGAATCTAAAATATACCTTATTAAGCAAATCCATTGATATGAAGATTAATAAGGATGCCATGGATACGTGTATTTTAGCGGTACTAATATATGGATTATAGTCATGGTCACCGACCAAAAAAGATATAACCACGATATAAATATGCCAGAAAATGGATTACGCGAAGAGATCGTATAAGAAACGGAAGACATTCGCAGAAAAAAACGCAGAGAACACAGCAATATATTCAAAGCAGAAGTGTGGAGGATATGTGCTCATAATGGACCTAAAAAAAATAATAACCACAAATAGGAATGAAATGCACAAAGAAATTAAATATAGGCTCAATTCTGGAAATGCGTGCTATTATGCATTGCAGAGACTCTTGATGTCCCAACTCCTTTCAAAAAACGTTAAGCGCTGAAAATATATAAAACTATTATTCTACCAGTTATATTATATGGGTGCGAAACATGGACTCTTGCTTTAAGGGAGAAAAGGAGATTACGAGTATTTGAGAATAAAGTTCTTAGGAAAATTTTTGGACCAAAGAGAGATGAACAGACAGGTGAATGGAGAAGACTACTTAACAATGAACTACATGGTCTTTATAGGAAGCCAGATATAATAAGAACAGTTAAGTCTCATAGACTGCGATGGGCAGGACATGTTGCGCGTATGGGAATGAAAGACGTGCATGGAAACTTCTTGTAGGAAAGCCAGAGGGAAAACGCCCAGTTGGTATACCAAGAATGAGGTGGGAGAACAACATTAACTATGATTTGAGGAAGTAGATTATACAGGGAATGATTGGAAAGCATTGGCTCAGGATAGGGATGTATGGAGAGCTTATGTCCGCGCGGCCATGAACCTACGAGTTCGATAGTGCCAGTGAGTAAGTAAGTAATGGACCTAAAAAAATGAACATACGAAGTGACCGTGTGGGAACCTAGGTCTGGAAATTGGAGCTTGGATAGGTAAAGATGTGACGATGTGAAGCATTCAAGTGTCAACTAGGAAGCGGGTGGTCTACTAGAATAACAGTGGGCAGGCCAAAGTGGAAGAGAGCTATAAACATTGAGAGACTCGTGCGAAGAAACAGTAAGTGCCACGGAAATGGCGGGTCCGAGGCACTCTCTATAATCCACTGTGTGACAGGAGGCTCTTGCCCGCACCGAGATGTTAATGAGCTAATTCTAATTTTAAATTACACATATTTTACCCGTCTGCTTTTCTTCGTGCTCGAACATATATTTTAAGCCTTATGTGTTATAACCCTAGCAATAGTTCCTGAACAATGAAATTTGTAATGGGAGCTTAGATGCGAGTCCTGTACTTACCAGATGTAGGTCTCAGCCAATAGGAAGTATGACCACACGTCATTGCTAACTCCCTCGCTAGCGAATATCAAATACAGTCACTGCTGAACATTTTAAAAATCTCACTACAAAGATTAATTAATATAGGTAATCTTTATCGTAGACTGCGATGGGCAGGACATGTGGCACGAATGGGTAATGAAAGACGTGCATGGAAGCTTTTTGTAGGAAAACCAGAGGGAAAACGCCCAGTTGGTAGACCAAGAATGAGGTGGGAGAATAACATTAACTATGATTTGAGGGAAGTAGATTATACAGGGGATGATTGGAAAACATTGGCTCAGGATAGGGATATATGGAGAGCTTATGTCCGCGCGACCATGAATCTACGGGTTCGATAGTGTCAGTGAGTTAGTTAGTTAGGAGGCATTGTGTAAATAAAAAAATCACAACTCTTAAATAATTAACTAAATACACATTCGCATTGCATTATAATTTTAAGACTTCAGGCAGCAAGTGTACAAAATATAATTAAAGTCTACGGTTTTAAATCTAAAATCAACACATCCGCGTCTCACTATAATTCTCTATGGACTGTACATAGGAACTGTTTTGTTTGTTCACGTGGCAGACAGGGAATTCACAGATCAGCAGTCTGGATAGGCTCTGCCATTGGATTTACGGTCAAGGACATTGTTCAAAATCCCTTGCGCGACCTATATGTTACATGATATTGTATATTTGTTGGAGAGTTCTGTCCACACTGTGTATTATGAGTTATGGCATATTTAAACGTAACAGACAATCAATCACTGGTACGAAGATATAGGCTTTGTACAACCTCAGTTGCGAACAATCGACAACTTATGTAGTAGGCCTAATAATAGTAGTGGAAATGTGTTGACATTTTCGAAAAAAAAATTATAAATTTGCAATGACATTACGCACAGGCCTGTTTGGTCGTACGTGGATATTCCTCTTCCACTATTAATAAACAATAGGCCTATATAAATAAATTAACAAATACAGTATTTACACATAGGCCTAATACATAAAAAGAAAAACGTATAAAACATTCTCTCATTAATGCACCATGCATGTATCTCGTTTTAGGCGACTTCATATAAATAATATATATATATATATATCCATCCACAGTAATTCTGCCCGAAGGCAGGTCCTTCGCTGCAATCATAGCATTTTAATGCTATGCTTGCAGCTTTACTAGGGAATTGTAGGTGTGGTAGCTTCCCGTTGCTTTCCAAACCGGTGAAAGATGATGATAAGGATGATGATGGCCATATGATTTCGGGGACCGTTTGGGCCTTAAAGTTTTCTCGACATTCGTCTTACAGGCGAGGAAAATCCCCGATAAAAACCTCACCCAGAAAGACTGCCCCGACCGGGGATCGAACCCGGGCCCGCTGCGTGACAAGGCAGCACGCTACCTCGAGACCACAGCGGTGGACTATATATATATATATAATATATATATATATATATATGTGTGTGTGTGTGTGTGTGTGTGTGTGTGTGTGTATGTGTGTGTGTATATATACGTCTACAGTAAACACAAACTCACATCTACACTCATACATAAAAAAAATGTGTCTAAATATAATAAAAATAACATTTCTATCATCCATAAACCTATTTAAACATATCTCATTGTAGCACAACTTGGTTCTATGATCATTAACATTTTAACTACAACACGAGCTTAAAAAAATCACAAACACACACAGCAAATGCACTATAAGGAATTTATTTAATATAAAATACAATATGAGGCACGCCGTAACGTAGTTGATTAAACGATACGCTACAAACCGACAGGTAGGGGTCCGAGTACCGGTAGGGTCAGTATTTTTAGACTGGCCTAAACTTTCTGGCGGCACCATGGTCATGGGGAAATGTGAACTAGGCTCTTGTTCTGGGGTTACATGTGGCCGTCACGCAGGACTGACAACCCGGTGATATATCGTGTCGATTGTCCAGAAAGGGTGAGAGTCATAACCTCCTTCTATCAAAAATGACCTCCTGAGGTCTGTAGTGGATTCAGTTGAATACAGTTGAAGATCGGAATCGTATCATATTGAAGTTCTCATTATTAGTAATAAATATTTCTTCATTGCCCCTCGATTTTTAAATTCCCCAAAAATTTGCACTTTTTCACTACGTGCTCGGCTCAGGAGAACGTATAAACCCGTTTTAAATAAAAAAAGCTTCTTAGTGAACAAAGCCCAATTAATTTCCTCCAGTGATAAAACCATCGAGAAAAAATTAGTATATTATGGTATAAAGTTATTACTCTGGACCTTGTTCATCATAAGTAATACCACGAGTGATTTCCAAATTATCGATAAATTCACGACTCACGAAGTGAGGAGTGGATTTATCTAGAGAATTTGGAAATCAAGTGTGGCATTTGTTAGGACTATTTAACGAATAAAATTAAGCTGTTTACTCACAAATCATTATTAATTATAGTTATTTTAAAATATTTATATATTTAATGTAAACGGCGATGTTTGAAAACAAATGAGAAACGATTGGTACTCTTCATTTGCTTCATTTGTTCATCACTGTAACCAGATATTATTTATTGTCAAATGATCGCAATTTTGTAAGAATGCACCCTAGTGGACAAATTTATAACCAACATTATAGGTATTAATTAATTTCTGATGTCCTATGATGTAAATATGTCAATTATATTTTTCTGCAACGTTATTTCCTGGGAAATACTTAGTTTAAGAAAGTGCAAACAGTGTTTTTTATATATAATCAATTGCTACAAATGTTTTTATATTATCTCCCGCAAGCACTATGTGTCTACATTCGTGCACTATAATACAATCTGGTAGTCATATGCGGTCACTGCAAAATAATGCTATGACCTTTTTAGAATGTTAAAAAGGAGGAGCTTGATTTTAAAGTGATAAAATTAAACTGATAAAATGTAGGTGAAAAACGACTGTGATTGGTTGTAAATAAAAAAATAATTGAAATGTGATTGGTCATTGACTCCCATTTGGGGCATGAGTTAAATAGTCATTCTTAAATCTTGTAATATTTTAATTTTACAAATGACGTTTTAATAATATCCATTAAATATTAAATGGAAAGAAAGGAAAATATATTTATTTTAAAATAATATGATTTATTATTAGATTTTTTATTCACTCTTAAATATTTAAAACATTGAAACTTATCCAGTATTACCGACACAACAGAGCCCTGGTTTTCGCCTGACCTCTCCAGGCAACCCGCATATTCAGCAAATTACGTGGACGAGCAGAACCTCGGTAGAGTGTGCGGGTTGACAGCCTTGTTTTTTGTTGGATAGACTCATTTACATTCCACCGAGATTCTAAGGGGTGAGTTTGTACGATTGCTAATTTTGCCAAAGATATATTATGATATCCGAGGGTTATTTTAACGTCCCACATATCTGTGGCTTTTAAATCTCCTCCGGAAGTTGTGTCCTCGAATTTTCCTCACCCGAAAAAAATCCATTGACCATGACCGGAATCGAGAGTGACCTTGTCCTTCCATGGTTTAAATGAATGTCAAATCTTCAGATTTATTTAGGTATGAATGATGTATAAAATGGGATACTGTTAAAGATAATTGAATTTTTAGATCTGGAAGAAAAATGAATTGGCATAGAATACATTTAATACTGCCAAAACAGAACTAGGCTCATCGTAAGCCAAGCAAATGAAGGAAATGCTGAACTGTGCATAGTGAAGATGACAGACGAGTATAAATTGTCAAGAGCACAAACCGACTTACGTAATACAGTATACTAACAATAGTTTGGTTTGACGAGTATTAACACCTGCAGACAAAAGACTGACGACTTTCACAGATATAACAAACTATTTTGAGATCTGTGTCTGAAGAGAGTGCCCAAAATCTATTTTTAGTGGTCACAGGTGCACATGCAAAAGAAAATACCACCTGTTTGTAAGTTTTGGATGATGTCTAGAATATAATTAATTGCATTAGGTCTCTTGCGTCCTCTATATATCTCTCCCGGATTATTTCTTATGCAGTATATTACCAATATAGTCGTCCAATAAATATACAATTATTTTACGATAAATTTATAAATGAGGAACATTTATTCAAGACCTCACATTCCCGCATTCAATAGAAGCAAACTTGACATTTTATGAAAATGGGACGTGTTTGTCTAAAAAAATATATACTGACCGAGTTGGCTGAAGAGGAGGTAACGTTTGTGTCTCTTGTTCGAGAGATCCTGAATTCACGTCCCGCGGCATACCAATCTAAGATTTTTTCGTTCTTTTTCTCAGTCGTCAAGGCAAATGCTGGGTTGGAATTATATTACTAGGACTCATTTAATCGTATTCACTTTTTCTTAATATAATTTAAAATTTACGAACTTCTATTAAAAAACACACATCAAACCAAAAAATATATATATCAGAGTATTATTAATAACCAAAATATTCTTTAAGCGATAAGAGATTAGACCTTAGGGTCTGTAAATACGGATGAAAAAAGTGAATATTACATATTATAGCAAATGTCCACCGCTGTGGTCTCGAGATAGCGTGCTGCCTTGTCACGCAGCGGGCCCGGTTTCGATCCCTGGTCGGGACAGTTTTTCTGGGTGAGGTTTTTTTATCGGGGTTTTTCCTCACCTGTAAGACGAATGTCAGAAAAACTTTAAGGCCCAAACGGTCCCCGAAATCATATGGCCTTCGCAGTCATCATTCATATTCGTCTTAGATTAAGTTTAGGATTAGGGACTCTCCTGGCGCACCATCATCATCACACATCATATCATCGAAGCAACGTAACCCCGCCTTCCAGGCGCCCCAACCTCAGAAGTGGGTTACAAGTACGTCATGCCAGAAGAGAAAACCAGGAATGTCGAAAAATAACCTGGGGAATTTAATATATATATATATATATATATATATGATATGAAAAAAAGAATGCTTGAGTCGGGATTTGAACTCGAGTCTCTAAAGTCTGTACCTTTAGCGCTCTAACCAACTGAGCTACCCAAGAATTCCAATACAAGCATACAATTTTCTTATACATGTAGTATTCTCAATTCACACAAGAGGGAGCGGAAATTTATTCCAACTGCCATCTCGCGGCTAACATAACAGTTAAGCAAATTTTTAAAGAGAGTATTTACTTTATAGCAGTAACGCTTTTATATATAGATATTATAAATATATTTTTGACATTTGGCAATGAAGGCAAATATGATATGAAAAGAAAAAAAGAATGCTTGAGTCGGGATTTGAACTCGAGTCTCTAAAGTCTGTACCTTTAGCGCTCTAACCAACTGAGCTACCCAAGAATTCCAATACAAACATACAATTTTCTTATACTCTTATACTTTCTTTTCTCTTTTTTTCTTTTCATATCATATTTGCCTTCATTGCCAAATGTCACAAATATATTTATAATATATCTATCTATCTATCTATCTATCTATATATATATCATAGCAACTGAATTGTCCTTATAAAAATGCTAAAGGGTGAAAATCCTACTTCGACGATGACGATGCAACAGAACTTGATCAATACAAATATGAGAACGTCATAACTGTGTGTATTGTTCTCTACTCTCTCTATCTCTCTCCCCATCTCATTTAGGCCTTACCTTGGTTTATTCTCTTCCTTACAGTTACTTTCAAATACCCGGGCCCCCCCCCCGCCCCCCTACAGGAGACATATAAACCTAATAGGGAGGGGATTTTTTATTACTCTAGGTCACATAGGCGTTTACATAGTGTTAAGTCCACACAATAACATGAAGGGCTCCACGGATGAGAGATCAACTTAATGTCATTCACTCATATATTCATATTCAACAAGGCGAAGTCGTTTCTATTGACGTAAACACTCCGATTATAGTAGTGAGTATTACCGTAAATGTACGGCACGTAGAAGTACCTGAAGTTTAATACGTTTAAGAGGTGTGAGAAAATTTTGCCGTTCTTTCACATCTAGATTTTAATTGCGACGCTAATGACCTTAGCTGGTAAAGAGCGTCGTTAAATAAAACACTGCCTTCCTAAACAAAGCTATTATAACGAGTGATTATGATAGTCGGATGGCGTACGGGGATTATTTGGGAATTACAGATTCCCAATATTTGAATTACAATCTGAGGAAAAACCCGAAGAACCACACCCAGTTATTTTCTCTGGATCAGGAATCAAACCTAAGATCGCTCATAGGTGTTGTGATTAACGGTTTATACTCTTGTTCAGAGATCTTGAACTTACGTAGTCTCATATAGTAGTTCCTGTCACTCCTCTTGGAAGCATAGGGCCTTTGTCAAAGCACGCCACCGTCCTCTCTTTTTGCCAAATTCAAACTTTTTCTTTGTTCATTTTCTGTTGTTACAGTGCTGCACAATGTAATTTTTGGTCTTCCTCTTTTTCTAGGCAATTCTTGTGGATTCTAGTCCTCTCTATGAGACAATGTCTAGTTCTCTTCTGAGAGTGTGTCCAATCCATTTCTATTTGCGATATTTAATACATTTCCAGGTCTCATCTTGTGATGCTATCGTCCATAATTCCTCGTTTAACATGATTTTTGACCACCAGATTCTCAAAATAAATCTCAGGTATCTATTTACATGACTTGCAATTGTATATATGATGCAGTTGTTCCTTTCCAAGTCTCACATCCGTATAGCAATATACTTTTCACATTGATATTAAATGGTCTTAATTTAGTTTTGTTGAGATTTGTTTAGATCTCCGTATGGACTATAATCGCACAGTCACATATAACTAAATTGCACTATAGAACCCGTAGGTCCATGGCCGCGCGGACGTAAGCTCTCCATACATCCCTATACTGAGGCAATGTTTTCTAATTATTCCCAGTATAATCTACTTCCCTCAAATCATGGTTAATGTTATTCTCCCAACTCATTCATTGTCTACCATCTGGGTGTTTTCCCTCTGATTTTCCTACAAGAGACTTCCATGCACATCTTTCATTCCCCATTCCTGCAGCAAGTCGTGTCCATCGCAGTCTAAGAGACTTACCTGTTCTTATTATATCTAATTTCCTATACATATCATATAGTTCACGTTACGATGTCTTCTCCATTCCCCTGTCTGTTCATCTCTCTTTGGCCCAAAAAGTTTCCTGAGAACTTTATTCTCAAATACTCGTAATATTTTCTCCTCCCTTAAATTAAGAGTCCATGTTTCGCATCCATATAACTGACATCCAGATATAAAATACAGTTCTTATTAATAGTAGGCACAGTGGAACACCACACAATATGCAACATTATACCCCCGTAGCGCAATCCGATGATTTGCTTTCAACTGTGATGAATATGAAGTGAGCAACGGATATTATTTTCTTTTCAGAACTTTAAATTAGTTAACACAAGGGTTGTGATAAATAACGGTATGAGTTGTGTGTTTGAATAAAATCACATTACACCTCAAAAAAACAATTATGCTGGAAGAGTGAATATTTGGAGAACGTTAAACAGACATGTCCTTGATGGTATGTGTATCTTCAAAATACACGTAATTTACAGAGCAATGTGAATAATTTAGTTATCACGACAAATTGCGTAGAAATGTGTCTTGTATAAATATTAAAAAAATACTGTGCCAAAGGTTGTTAAAATTACATGATTATTTTAGTTTTAAGAGACTTTGAAATATTTACATTTTATGTTTTATTGTTTTTATGTGGATTGTTTTTATTTTAATAGTGTATTCCTCATTCGCTTGAAATTAAATAATTTCATTGTTAATCTGGCAGTCGAGCAATTTATGGTTATTGGAAATGGATTAAACACTACAGTATAAAAGCGAATTAAACTGATTATAATTATTATGAAAAACAATATTTGATGCAGTTGTAATTAAATTTGTTAATTATGACTGTATCAGTTATTTTACTAAATTGTAACATAAAAGCCAACAATTGATGGGGTTTAGTGATATAAGTTATATTTCTTCATTTTGAGAAAAAGTGTTTTGTTAGTCAGTAGAAGAACTTCGGGTTATTGGACCCCTATTTTTAATTAGTTTTTTCTTCTTTTAATTAAGGGATTTGAATTTTGTTTAATTACAGTAATTATCATTAGTGTTATAACTATCAAATAACATTGTTATTTTATTCAAATATGGAAACATCTTCATAATTTATATATAAAATTTTTTACATTACAAGGAAGGTCCATTTTAAGCTCCATATTCCGGAAAAGTGGACCCCAGGGTCCATCCTAGCCTTTAGACTATTTCAAGTTTATTTACTCTATTAATTTGTACAGACAGGCACAATTTAATCTGAAAGTATTTACGGCTGATCGTAATTAAAAAGCGTTGATATTTATTTAATGTTTTGTAAAAATGTCGTTGATTATAACATTCACACGTCATTCATCTGCAGACAGCGACGGTCTTTGGGTTTAATTAAAATTACAAGGATATTAAATAACATGAATTAAGTGTATGGCTTTTACATATAGCACCCTTCTCGATAAGATATACGTATTCTTGTAAACTGGATCCAGGTCTACTTTAACCGCCCCGTGGAAGGTCTGCATTTACTGAATTTGTTATCTTTAATTATTTTATACAGCAGCCATGCCACATAATATCAAACCAAACCCATCAGGATATTAAAACAGCATCTACATAATATATTTAGGAGTGTTTCCAACATTTGTAATATTCAATAGCAGAAAGTAAGAATTAATTCTTAGCTTGAAAAAAACTTTTAAATGGTCGTTTTCATAAATATCACAAATAAACCCTTCTTCGCACAATGAATAAAATAAACTGGCCTTAAACACGTCGAAGTTGGTGAGGAAGAAATTAAAATATTTTCTGTTCCAGAGCAGCACCAATTAGAAAAAATATATTATCAGTGTCCACTCAAACTGAAGGGTCCACATTGCCCGAAGTTCCTCTACATAAAGAATGAAGTTAGCTTAATATTGATAATCATGGATATACATTTTATCCTAAGTGATGATATTTATATGAAATAAGTATGCAGTTTCTTCTTTATAACTGTATACTTTACATTTTTGTAAAAAAAAAGAATGACCTACACCACTATGCCAATACCCCTTCACTTACTGAATCTCTCTCTTTTTCTCTCCTTTGTTTAACATTTCGTTTAGAGGGCACGCCGTAGCGTAGTTCATTAAGGCAGCACGCAATAAGTCTGAATATCGTGATTTTGAATCCCAATGGGGTCTGTGTTTTTACATTGATTTGAACCTTATGGGGGCAACATGCCCCTGGGGCCGGCTCAGTCTACACCACTATGCCATGTACCCCTTCACTTACTGAATCTCTCTTTTTCTCTCCTTTGTTTAACATTTCGTTTAGAGGGCACGCCGTAGAGTAGTTCATTAAGGCAGCACGCAACAAGTCTGAATATCGTGATTTTGAATCCCAATGGGGTATGTGTTTTTACATTGATTTGAACCTTATGGGGCAACATGCCCCTGGGGCCGGCTCAGTCTCTCACGGAGATAAATGCCAGATTATACTCTGGGGGTAACGGCGGCCGTCACGAAAGGCTGACAACCCAGCTGGCGTCTCCTACTACTCAAAGGGCCTCCTAATACCTGAAGTGGGATCATTTTAATCTCTTCTTTAGTATGTATTTTTATCTTCCCCATGCCGCGCGGGTCTTATATCCTAGATACTTTTTCGATCACGCAAGGACAAAGGGTGCCTCCCCGGATAAGTTATCATCGCAATTCCGGAGTTGTTTTCGAGACAGCACGAGTGTTTAAGACAAAACACACGATTTACTTAAACACCCATATTTAATAAGGCGAAGTGATACGGATTAATTATGACAGCCGGGTGGAGTTCGGGAGCTATTTGAACTTTAAATATCCCGACAATTTAAATATCCTGGATACATATCCTGAGTGGGGATCGAATCCGGGTTCTTTGCGCCCGAAAAAGGCTAAATCGGGGTATACAATTATTCGCATATTATATTGATTGAAAGTAATATAAGTCCTCAGATTGTAAGTACCTACAATTTCCTTGGGGTAAAATTATCAACCTTTCTTTTAATCATTGGGTCCAAAATAAAGGCTATAGTTTGTTCGGAAAATTTCATACAGACATTAATCTATGCATTAATTAAAAATGATCATTAATATTGGTCAGATTTGCAGTCTGTACATAGAGTTTGTTGATAGGTGGTGTCTCTGTAAGGCTCGATTTGACCGGGGACATAAAAGTACCTACAAAGGAAGAAGTTAAACTAGGGGAAAGAAAGAAACACAGAGGATGTAAAACAGAACTTATTTCTTGTTTTCCATAAAATATCTTACATAATAGGTCTTGCATAGCTACAAATTCTCTTTGCAAAATACTGATCAACAGTTATTTCATTTACTCTATTTAAACTGGCCATGATATCGATAAAAGTTATTATATTTCATGTCGTCTGTGTACTGTGTGAAAATAAGATCAATACTCACCGTAATTATAAAGTTATTAACGAGTAAGTTTCTGTTCATTTTTTGAACAAAACTAAATTTGTAATCAAAAGTGTACAATCTATTTTGGCTACATTTCTTTTTCAAAATAATTCATCATCCCGTTTCCAGTATCTATCCTCAAACCATAACTTAAACACAAGATCACAACATAGTCTCTTACTTAATATACCGCAACATAGGACATCACATCACTCCATGTCATATACCATCTTCACTTCTCGCAACTGGAATTCCCTACCACAAGAAATAAGGGGCTGCCGGACATTGGCATCTTTTAAAAGAAATCTAAATTTATATTTGCTCTAAACTCGACTTCATTATTATCCAGTGTAAGATATATATATATTAATTGGTGTTTCCCGTATAATGTATCATATTTATATTATTATTATTATTACTATTATTATTATTATTATTATCGTATCATTATTGTTATTACCCTATAAAATGTTGTTTATACATGACATTTACATTGCTACATTTATTGTATCTTTAACAGTTCATAATTAGTATAGTGTATATCTATATTTGTCAAATATTTATTTGTATTTGTGCTGGTTGAGTGGAAGAGAGGGCCTTATGGCCTTAACTCTGCCAGAATAAATAAAGTATTATTATTATTATTATTATTATTATTATTATTATATTATTATTATATATAGAACTTACAACTTAGCCGTGGGCGTGAGTTCTTGCAACTTGTTCGTCTAACAGCACAATTTACTAAGTCCTAAAGGGAGTCTTTAGCCTTGAAGTCGATTAATAAATGGCAATATGGTACAAATCCTTGTTATCAATTTACGATAAGGCTAAATCATTAGAACTAACCAGGAAACAATGGGAAAATGTGAGATCAGATCTCATTTTAAATTAATGTTAAGATGATGAAGAAAACATAATTTATTATACCCGGTGAGATTTTACTTGTTTCTGCAGCTTCTTAATTTAAAGCAAGTATTATATGTTTTGAATTTAAGTATTTACAGTTTATTCCAATTTGAGGTACTTGAATATCTTAGCTAATGATGTACCTATAATCTTTCGGTATAAATAAGTTGGCTGATTGTTAATATTTGTTAATAGTCGTACGTTTATTGCAGTTTTAATGAATTTGTGATGATTCATAAGTGCGAAGTATTTTATTTAATAAAGATATTTAACAACTCAGGTCATAAATATAAAAATTTAAATTTTGATATGAGAAAGTCAAATTTTGCGCAGAGGCGTCTTATTATCGACTTGAGGTTCTTTTAGATGCTGCAAATCCTCGACACTAGTTCCACTCATGGCTTGACTTCCCTTTCGAAGGTAAACATTTAGGATTTTTACATTCTTAAAATTCCATCGATCTCTACCCGATTTAAACCCACGAATATCGTTACCCGATGCAAGTATGATAACCTCTAGTCTACCGGAATTAATGAAATGTAAAGTACTGAAAAGTCAGCCCAGTATTTGCCTTAACGAATTACAAAAAAATTAAAAAAAAAAAAAAAAGAAGAGAGATGAGCAAGGAAAAGAAAACCTTGTCAAAATGGTCGACAGGGATTCCCGAAACTTCCCAAATTCGAATACCAAATACTATTTAATATCTTAGCCAGCCTCTTTCTTTATAATAATAGGAAGAAGTTCGCACAAATGTGCATTAGATTTGGTCTCTGATGTATGCCAGCAACGATTTTGTTCTCTTTAAACAGACATTGAAATGGTATCTTGCACACGATCTATCACAGAGCTTCAGTCCATTGACGGACGGATCATGATAGTTCGAAATTTTGTAGAGTTTGTGGTGATATCCATGCACTGCCAGTCTTGTTACTGCACTGCCTATCTTGTTGTTGGTGAAGTCTAGTCTCGATTGATCATTGCATCTTTTACGTAAATATCGTCCGGTATTTTTCTCTTATTTTGCTTCTTTCTGTATAATGCATAGAAACAGATCAGATATCAAGTAGTATACATTATGTATAACCTATATGCTACTGGTATACTAATTAATCGTAAGTAATGCCACGAGTGATTTCAAAATTATCGATAAATTGAGGACTCATGAAGCGAGGAGTGAATTTATCATAAGTAATGCCACGAGTGATTTCCAAATTATCGATAAATTCACGACTCACGAAGTGAGGAGTGAATTTATCTAGAGAATTTGGAAATCAAGAGTGGCATTTGTTAGGACTATTTAACGAATAAAATTAAGCTGTTTACTCACAAATCATTATTTAACTATAGTTATTTTAAAATATTTATATATTTAATGTAAACGGCGATGTTTGAAAACAAATGAGAAACGATAGGTACGCTTCTACTGCTTCTTTTGTTTATCACTGCAACCAGATCATACTATTTATTGCCAAAGGAACGCAATATTGTAAGGAGGAGCTTTCTTTAATATGGTAATTATAACACTGATAAATATTTGGTGAAACACGACTCTGATTGGTTGTAAAACAGAAATCATTGAAACGTGATTGGTCATTGACTCCCATTTGGGGCATGAATTAAATAGTCTAGAGAATTTGGAAATCAAGAGTGGCATTTGTTAGGACTATTTAACAAATAAAATTAAGCTGTTTACTCACAAATAATTATTTAAAAATAGTTATTTTAAAATATTTATATATTTAATGTAAACGGCGATATTTGAAAACAAATGAGAAACGTTACGTTTCACTTGTTTATCACTGCTACCAGATCATATTATATAATATATTACCAAAGGATCGCAATATTGTAAGAATGCACCCTAGTGAAGAACAAATGAAACGCATGAAACTGTATATTAATTAATTTCTGATGTCATATCATGTAAATATATCAATTATATTTTTCTGGAACGTTATTCCCTGGGAAAAAATATGTTTAAGAAAGTGCAAACAGTGGTTTTTTTTTGTGGTATAATCAATTGCTACAAATGTTTTTATATTATCTCCCGCAACCACGATAAGGTTATATTCATGCACTATATATATACAATCTGGTAGCTACGTGTGGTCACTGCAAAATAATGCTATGACCTATTCAGAATGTTAAAAAGGGGAAACTTGATGTTACAGTGATAAAATTAAAGTGATAAAATCGAGGTGAAAAACGACTGTGATTGGTTGTAAATAAAAATCATTAAAATATGATTGGTCATTGACCCCCATTTGGGGCATGAGTTAAATAGTCAGCGATAATGTATAATCCCTAGTCATTATGAATAATTAACTTATCAAATTTGGTAGACATTATACAAAATGGCTATATTTGTTCATAATAACAAAATTAATCACTTTGGTTGAACCCAATTCGAACCTCAAAATCTGTTTACTTTCCTAGTACAAGGTTACTGCGCTAGCGCGTAAAGCTAGAGATCTTGGGTTTAGACAGATTTTTCTTTTTAGTTGTATTTGCCAACCTGTTTATATGTACATGTTTAGATGTTATAACTATATTTTTGACATTTGGCAATGAAGGCAAATATGATGTGAAAAGAAAAAATAAAAGCCTGAGTCGAGATTTGATTGGCTCAGATGGCTAGAGAGCTAAACGTACAGAGTTTAGAGACTCGGGTTCAAATCCTGACTCAGGCATTATTTTTCTTTTCATATCATATTTTCCCTCATTGCCAAATGTCAAAAAATATAGTTATAACATCTAAATATACAAGCGTTACTGCTATAAAGTAAATATTCTCTTTAAAATTTGCTTATCTGTTATGGTGGCCACTAGATGGCAGTTGGAACGACTTCCCGCTAGCTCTCGAGTAAATTGAGAATACTACATATATAAGAAAAATAAATGTTTGTGTTAGGATACCTGAGTGGCTCAGATGATTAAAGCGGTAAACGTACATAGTTTAGAGACTCGGGTTCAAATCGCGACTCAGGCAATTATATATCTTTTCATATATATATATATATATATATATATATATGTATATATATATATATATATATTCTTCAGGTAGGCAACTACAACTTTGGTGAAGTTTTGGCTTCCTTAACCATTTCTCTCCATTCGGATCTGTTTTGGATACAGACTGCCCAAATTTTTTTTATTTTCATTTATGATATACCTTTTATGATGTCATCCTGCCATCTGGTTTTTGGTCGTCCAAGTTGTCCTTGTGCATATTGGTTTCCATTTGTATATACTTTTTACAAGTTTGTCTTCTTGCATTCTATTCACATGTCCAAACCAGCGCAGCCTCCGAGCTTTAACATGGTTTACTATATTTTTATGTTGTATTGTACCAGTACAATTGGAGGGCTCTTTTGATTATAAAAATATAGAAATATTTTCCAGTAAACAAGTCATTGCCGACAGCGGCATTTTAAGTTATTTGAGGGTGTTTGAAGATTGTATGAATAACTGTTAGGGCTTGAAGAAATACGAATAACTGTTAAGTTTATTGACTGGTCATGGTGTTACGTATTTTGGAAGTCGGTAGGTATTAAAGAGAGTTATATTACGGTCTTAGACTTTACGCAAATCCTCAAGGTTAAAATCAGAGGGGGATACAAACAATAGTTTATTGCTTTTAAGAAATTTCAAACGAAAAAAAAAAAAAAAATGTGGCCTCCAAAAACATAGCGGGCAGCTAGAAAGATTATTGACCTCGAGTAACTGAACATGTAGCCTATAGACATAAGGAAGATAGTCATGTAAAAGGCCACGCCCTAAATTTAGTAGGCCTATATCGACTTGCACATGTAGCCTATAGATGTGTGTCAAAAGATTTATTTTATCCAATGAAAATTTTGAATAAAAATTGTAATGGCGACGGAAAAATAAGTCAAATCCACGACTTTCATAAATATTTAATATAAGATGGTATGAAGTTAAAAATCATAATAAGAGGGGCAAGTGCTCCTTTATAGTCGGTAGTCGAGCAAATGGGGCGAGTGCTCCCATCCGAAGTGCTCCTGTTCCCATTCCAGTTGTCACTTGTCGGAGAGGTGAGAGTCGATTATTCTGCGGACGGCGTCCCTTTCATCTGGTTCGGCGTATAGGTCCGGAGTAATGATCGTTTCCTCGATGTTGACGGGAAGCCCGATTCAACGACATCGTCTCCCGTAAACACCGAGGAAGCGATCATTACTCCGGATCTATACGCCGAACCAGATGAAAGGGACGCCGTCCGCAGAATAATCGACTCTCACCTCCTCGACAAGTGGCAACTGGAATGGGAACAGGAGCCCCATGGACGCCAGACATTCCAGTTCTTCCCAAGAGTCCAGAAAAGAATGCAGACTACATGGATAACTCCCAGCCACTACACCACACAGATCTTTTCAGGTTATGGACTCTGCCGCTCCAAACTGCACGAAAGAGGACGTGCCGACTCACCTCTCTGTGATTTTTTCAAGAGAGGACGACGTAGTCCACGTGCTCTATCAATGTACCAAGTGCAATGTCTTCAGGCAGGAGCTGGAGGAAGCAGCCATGATCGGTGAAACACAATGGCCGCCCGCCTTAGAATTCTGGACCGGGAAGGAAGCCTTCAAATCCCTCAACAAGTACACAAGAAGAGTCTTGGGATTAAGAAGAGACGAAGATCAGCGGAGACAAGAGAGGTGTTAAAAACGTCACCAGTCTACTACTACTACTACACATACACACACACACACACATACACACACACATACACACACACACACACACACATATACACAACAAACAACACACTTTATTTTAGTTTTATGTAACAACAACACACTTCAAATACCCGAATTGTATATTTATTATGTATTTCAATAAAGATAAGATATAAATAGGGACATAGAGCAGACCCGGGGATAAGGGCATTATGCCCGAGGTAACCCGGGGGGTGGTGGTGGGGCTCTAAATAAAAAAAATAAAAAACATCCGAAGTACAAAGTAAGAGGAGCGAGTGCTCCCTATCGTCAATAGTAAAGCAAGAGGGACGAGTGTTCCCCGATAGTCAAAGTGCGTGGAGTGAGCGTTCCCATTAGGAGAACGTACAAAAGAAAGGTCCGCGATAAGCATTATTAAAACTTAGTCGTGGTTTTGGCTGTTTCCGAGCCAGGATATAAGGGCAAAGTGTAAATCTTACTATTGAGGAAAAGGAAAATTAATAAAATCCTTCTATCATGTCGCCTAAAATTAGTTTTATCGCTAATTACCTCATATAGCTCCTTATCTATCACCGACTAAAATCATAAAGTTCAGCCCGACCCTACATAAAATTAATTTCTGTTACAGTATTAAATTATTTTGTTCGAATTTCATTCGTATACGCCATGTGCCATCCCCTTTCTTTAATTGGGCCAAAAGTTCTTCGTAAGATTTTCCTTTCAAAGATAAATAGTTTTTGTTTAGCAGGTTCTTTCAGTATCCTAACGTAAGTTACAAATATACGTATACATAATTGCGGAATACATTAAGAATTAACGACCACGTAACTCCCCGACTAAGCGTTGATTGAAGTGTAATGTATATTTACACATAACTCAGCGATTTATCTTGGCCCCGGTCGGGAAAAGTTTCCTGGATGATTTTTTTCAGGGTTTTTCCTCATCTGGAAGACAAATATCAGGAAATCTAAAATAATTATCATTATCATATTAGCTATTTTTAATATGAATGTGTGAGTGAATGTGTTTTGTCTTAATGTTGTGTTGTATCGAAGAAGGCCCCGGATTGAATTGCTAATTCACTCGGCGATACCTAAAATCCTTGTATGGTCAAACTGGTATATGTGTTACCCTCTTCCGACAGGTGTGCTACTATAAGGCCCGTGAGGCGTGGGACAAGCAAAATTACCTGTAGGATGAGAGGTTAAAGTACGTTGGAGAAGAATAAGAAGACAACTTTGCTTTGCTAGTAATGATAATATAGTCGACATGCTTATTGGTGTCTGTTCTAATAGCGCCATGCATTGTCTTCCAATAGGATTATCAAGATTGTGAGACCTGAACTGGTTTTAATTTAATTCACGATAGAAATCCATCAGATGTGAACGTGTACATCATCATATAACGTGAATGTACAGCGCATGGGAAAGTGCAGTTTAACACAAAGAGGATGCTGACGAGATGCAGACGGAGGTGGGAGGGAATTCCTAAGGAAGCTGAGAGAAGCACAATACTGTATGTGGGAAGTAACCAGAACAGACAGCTCGTCACAGACACTTCCTGCGTCCACCCTCTCACTGTGCTACTTCCCTTAATAATAATAATAATAATAATAATAATAATAATAATAATAATAATAATAATAATCATCTTCTATCTTGTATCTTGTAAGCCCATGTTTCCCTTAACAGAGATTTAGGCGCTCTCCCCCTACAGGGAAGAATTTGAACCATGTTAATTTAGTTACAATTGTTTACGTATATATGTCATTTGAGTGGTCCGTGGTCAGCGTTCCGCCTCATACTGACATCTAGGAAACCAAGGTAGTACTAGGACGGGAAAATTCGGTAAATTTTGCTTAGATACCTTTTCATTCAGGCTTAAGTATCTTTTACGAGCCTGGAATCTTCAGACTCGGGACCCACGGCTTAAAGTCCCTCAATCCTAAAAAATCCATCGACCCCGGCCGGGTTTGAACCCGCGACCCTCGGGACCAGAGGCAAGGAGCATAACCACTAGTGCACCGCGGCCGATCAATAATCATAATAATAATAATAATAATACAATTAATAATATATTATCATTATTATTATCATCATCATTATTATTATTATTATTATTATTATTATTATCAATCATTATCATTATTATTATCATTATTATTATTATTATTATTATTATTTTAAGCCCGGTAATAATTATAACATCAATATAGTAATATAATAATAATAATAATAATAATAATAATGATAATAATAATAATAATAATAATAATAATAATAATAATAATAATAATAATAATAATAATAATAATAATACAAGAAGTAACTATTTTGTTTTTATTGAAAGTCCCAGTCTTAAATGCTTTGCCTTTCTCCCCTGTGTTTCAGTAGTAAAATTTATTATAGAAAGGAGGTTAAGCCTTACTTTCTAATGTCAAAAAAATTACAGTGAATCTGAGTAACTTGATTTTTTTTTAAATCCCACTACAGGCCATAGAAGACCCTTGGGATAGTAGGAGGTTAAGGCTCCAACTTTTTCTAGACAATCGACACTTGATGTCAGTCGGGTTGTCAGGCCTGCGTGTCGGTCGTCTTTACCCCCAGAACAAGCGTCTGGTACTCATTTCCGTTAGAGACTGAGTCGACCCCAGGGCCATCAGAAGGTTTGGGTCAGTTTAAAAATCCTGACCCCACCGGGACTTGAACCTTCGACCTTCCGGTTTGTAGCGCACTGCCTTAACCACGGCGTAAAAATTATATTAAGTTAAAACAAAATAAAGATAGTTAAGTCTAATCTTAATGTCGAATGATTCCGGGCTATGTGGCCGTGGTATACTACTGGGGTTCCTATCAGATGTTTTTCCCTCAACTACGGAGGGCATCTTCAGTGGGGAGTACTTCTAGGTGGTGTTTCCTAGTCGGAGGCTCGACTGTCAAGAGTCACATATTATAACGTCGTTATCCAAATGAAAAATTATTGTCTTTGTCATATTAAATCTTCTATTTTGCCCATATTAATTTCATGGCCCTATTTTTGTTTTATTCTTTTAGTTTTCTCAACTTAAACATCGAATCAGTTGTGTCGTCTCGGAGGAGACCCTGACATTGTGCTGATCACTTAATCGGAGAGGCTCTCCATGTCCTTGTATGGTCAGAAAAGTACGTGTGATCCAGAGTTAAAATCTTCTCTCTATAGATCATGTTACTGTAAGGTCCGGGTGCACGTGGCACATAAAAGTACCTATAAAAGTTGGGAGGTTAAACTGCGTTAGCGGAATACAACGAATCATCTTTATCTTTCGCCACTATCACTAGATCGTCCGCAATTTGCAATGTAGAAAGATAATTATTCTCTATTGGAACTCCTACAACATTATTCTAAAGTACTCGTAATATTTTCTTCCCTCTTAAAGTAATTCATATAGGCCTAGTATAACTGAAATAGTAACAATTTAATATTTTTTTTTTAGTTTAACGTGATTTGAGAGGAGATGGAATAATAGTAAAATAGTTTAATAGTCAATTGATTTGGCGTTTACTTGATGAAAATCCATACCTATTTAATTAAATAAAAATAAAACTTGAAGTTATATATATGATTTTCATATTTATTACAATATAAATTTGTAACAGCTGTTTCGGTACTTTGTACCTTCTTCAGACATGATTACAAATGAATTCATTTGGTACAAAGAACCGAAACAGCTGTTACAAATTTATATTGTTACAAATATGAAAATCACATATAACTTCAATTTTTATTTTTATTTAATTAAGTACAATAGTTTTCTTATATTTCATACTTACCCACTGGCACTATCGAACCCGTAGGTTCATGGCCGCGCGGACATAAGCTCTCCATACATCCCTATCCTGAGCTAATGCTTTCCAATCATTCCCTGCATAATCTACTTCCCTCAAATCATAATTAATGTTATTCTCCGACTTCATTTTTGGTCTACCAACTGGACGTTTTCCCTCTGGCTTTCCTACAAGAAGCTTCCATGCACGTCTCTCATTCCCCATACACGCAACATTTCCTGCCCATCGCAGTCTACGAGACATAACTGTTCTCATTACATCTGACTTCCTATAAACACCATGTAGTTCATTGTTAAATAGTCTTCTCTATTCACCTGTCTGTTCATCTCTCTTTGGTCCAAAAATGTTCCTAAGTAATTTATTCTCAAATACTTGTAATCTCCTTTCCTCCCTTAAAGTAAGAGTCCATGTTTCGCACCCATATAATGTAACTGGTAGAATAATAGTTTTATATATTTTCAGTTTAACGTTTTTTGAAAGGAGTTGGGACATCAAAAGTCTCTGGAATGCACAATAGCACGCATTTCCAGAATTGAGCCCATGTTTAATTTCTTTGTGCATCTCATTCCTACTTGTGATTATTGTTCCTTGGTATTTGAATTCAGCCACTTTCTCAAAATTTCCTTTATTTGTCATTAGCTGTCCATTTCCATTATATAATATATTTCTACGTGTGACCATATATTTAGTTTTATTGATATTTACTTCCAGTCCTAATTTCTTAGTGTAATTCAATAGTGTGTGTGTGTGTGTGTGTGTGTGTGTTGTCCTTTAATATCTCCTCGCTATCTTATATTTGATAGGTGACCATAACATTGGTATCCTTATTTCAGTATCATTGAGATCTGTGTTTAAAGATGTGTTTAAACAATGGACGATAGTGGAGTGACATCCAAAATATTAGCACCGAGCTACATATTTTACAAAACATGAGTATGACGTCAAACTTATAAACAATTCTATTTTTTTTTCTAAATTTTCTTCAAATTGACCAATATATAATTTTAACTAACTCACTGGCACTATCGAACCCGTAGGTTAATGGCCGCACGGAGGTAAGCTCTCCATACATTCCTATCCTGAGATGTTTTCGAATCATCCCCAGTATAATCTAATCCTCAAATCTCGTTAATGTTACTCTCCCACCTCTTTCTCATTCTACTAACTGGGCGGTTTCCCTCTGGTTTTCGTACAAGAACCTTCCATGCAATAATTTCATTCCGAATTCGTGTCATATGTCCTGCCCATCGCAGCTTACGAGACTTAACTGTTCTTGTTATATCTGGCTCCTTATAAAGACCATAGAGCTCACTGTCATGCTGTCTTCTCCATTCACTGTCTGTTCATCTCTCTTTGGTCCAAAAATGTCCCTTCTTCTTCACGGTTTAGGCTTATTTTCTAGCCTGTTGGGTCTCCAAATTGTTGCTCTTTCCATCTTTTCCTTGGTCTTCCCAAACTTCTTCCTCGTGGTGAATAGTTGTATGCTGCTTTTGGTATTTTATTCTCAGTCATCCTTGCCAAGTGTTCTTTCCAGTTTGTTCTGTATTTCTCTACTGTTTCTACTTTTAGTTGTTGTCTTATTTCTGTGTTATGTTTTTTGTCTGTTCTTTGATATTGGTCTGAGGAATCTCATTTCAGCAGCTTGTATTCCGGCAGATTGTTGTGTTGGCCATGTTTCGGATCCATAAGTAATAATAGGCACTGCCATTGACTTGTATAATTTCATTATAGAGTCTTTCCTGGCTTTATTTTTCAAAGTTCTTTTTAGTGTTCCTAAGAACTTTATTCTCAAATACTCGTAATCTCCTTTCTTCCGTTAATGTAAGAGTTCATGTTTCGCATCTACTCGCTTAAATTGAACAACCTCATGAAAGCTTGTCAAGTATCCCATTCCTTTAAAAGAGGGTGGCAAAGTGCATCATCTGAGGATGTTGACGTTTTTGGCGATGCATGATGTAATACGCAGTAGTCATTTAAATAACTGTACATCCTTTTTCTCACGTGTTTGATGGAAGTATCAAATAGATCGGATATCCGTTTGCCAAGTTAAAATGGAAATTTCCGCGAAATTTTAATCTATTATAGACGGTGCTCTGATGGGTAAATCCATCTGAATAAGCACTGGGTATGTCATTACGTATAGTTACTTAAAAGAAAAATGCGATGCTGGATACTGCGAAGTTGTAGGAGACCTTGTTCATACAACATCACCTTCTTCGTCAGATAATCGCGCCAGCTTTTCAGACGTAATCTGCCAGAATTGCCAACACTTCCTAAAATCAACTAGACGATATAGAATTTAAACATCTGTAAATGGGTAACCAAATCATGCACACAACGGGGCATGCCTAGCATAGTTGGTCAAGGCAATACCCTATAAGCCGGAAGATCGCAGGTTCGATTCTCGATGGGGCCAGGATTAAAAAAAACTGACCTAATCGTTCCTGCGACACCATGGTCCTAGGATCTATTCAGAATGAATACCAGACTATGTTCTAGAGGAAAAGGCGGTCATCACGTAGGTGTGACGCCCCGGATTATATCTCGTGCCGATTGTCTAGAAATGTGGGAGCCATAAACTCGTACTATCCTAGCTATGAAATCACTAACTTTTATCATGAAATTAGGCTCGAAGGAACACATGACTCCTTTATATTTTATTCGAAATAAAAATTGTAGTAGTGTATGTGAATAAATAAATAAATATATAAATAATCCCCGTTCAGGCGTTCATTTTTCTTTTCATGTCAAATATATATATATATATATATATATATATTATATATATATATATATATATATCCATCCATAAATTAATAATTCTGCCCGAGGGCAGGTCTTTCACTGCAATCGTAGCATTTTCCATGCTATGCGTTGCAGCTTTATTAGGGAATTATAGGTTTGGTAGCTTCCCGTTGCTTTCCACACCGGTGAAGGATGATTATGATGATGGCCGAATGATTTTCGGGGACCGTTGGGCCCTAAGCTACCTGACATTTGTCTTACAGGTGAGGATAAACCCCGAGATAACCCTCACCCAGGAGCCTGTTCCGCCCGGGAATCGAACCTGGGCCCGCTGCGTGACAAGGCAACACGCTACCTCGAGACCACAGCGTGGATATATCTTCATCGGACGAATGTCAAATACAAATTCATTTATTTGTATTTATGTCATTTGTCTGATGAAACAGCTGTTACGAATGTTTAATAAAATATTTATGAAAATCATATTAAAGTATGATAGTTTTATTAAATGCATAATAAAATTTAGGATTGCAACATAGTATAATGAATCTTTTTTTTTTGAAAGAGTGACAACTTCTTTACTGTTTTATAAAGGTAACTTAAATTCCTCAATACTTAATGCGAGATCTATTATATTGATGTAACATTTGCATTTGGAAAGATATATTGTTCTATTTACGTAAACATTATACTATCTGTGTTACAATGGTAATTTTTAGCACATTAAAAATCTTATAAAAAAAGTTTCAAGAGACACTGATGATAAGTTTGAAATCAAGATTTTTAAAATACATTACAAAACTCCATTGAGGTCACTATATAAAATGATTTAAAATATAAAATTAGTACTTGATATTCTCAGGTAACTGAGGATGACAGAATATCGGGTACTAATTTTATATTTTTAAAAATTTTAAGTTTGAAATGTAAAAAATAAATAAGGAAAGAAAGTCCACTGTTAATGGCCAAATAAAGTGATAGACCTACTGCAAAATCTGTAGCGAATATTTTGACTAGATAATTCTATTGGTGTAAGGATTGTATTCATGAACTTACTCTCCCTGTCCCTCTCTCTCTCATTCGTATTTCCACATTAAAATTAAAATTTAATTTGGGCTACTTATGATCGGGATTTGTATTTCGTAACATACGTATCGTTTACTTACTTAATACTTAATACAGGCTTTCCACTTTACAGCAGTTTGCCTTTTATTCCTGCTTTCCAGAGATTCCTATCTTCGCATTGTCCATCTTCCATACCCCTCTTCATCATGGCATCATATATTCCCTCATACCATCCTCTTCTACTTCTCCCCCTCCTCCTTCTGCTTGGTACCATCCAATCCAACACCTGTTTAGGCCACTGGTCTTCCGGCATCCGTTGTACATATCCATACCATTGTAGAGCTCTCTTTGTTATCCTATCGATAACAGTTTCCTCTGCATCCATTTCTTGTCTGATACATGTATTTCGAATATGTTGTAGCCTGGATATTCTCATACTTCTCCGTAATCCATCCATTTCTGTCGCCAAGATTCTTTTCTGCATACTTTCATTTATTGTCCAGCTTTCTGATCCATATGTAAGTATACTTTCTATTATTGCCCTCAAAATCCAACCTAGTGGTCCACGTCCCGAGAGGTGGGCAACGGGAAGTACGGAATAGTCTATTGGGCTCTGGTTAGGTCCCACAAATGCGGGGGTTGGCGAAGGGCTGACAACCCGTTCCATAAAAAATAAGTGTTACGTTTCCTGCAAAGAGAGATAAAGCCGGACAGATCAACAGGCATAGACTTTGGCTAAGAAAAAACGACGTATCGTATTAAATAACTAAAAACACGTAAAAAATTCTTAATGGGGAAAATTCCTGTTGATTTATTTTAATTGTTGGTTACTAACATTTTTATGCAAGCTGGCATTAGAAATAGAATTTCTGGAATTTTACAGAAGTGGCTCCGTGGTGCAAGCGATTAAACGCTCGCCCCTCACCACTGGTGTCCCGAGATCGAGTCTTGGTCACTCCATGTGGGTTTCGTGGTGAACGAAACGGAGCTTAGGCGGTTTTTCGCGGGGCTTCTCCCTGCCACCATTTTATTCCACCATTTCTCCATACTCATCCATTTCGTTTCACTTCGTTCATCCGCCCCTGTAATGGTGCGTCAGGAGTGGTTGGCCGGCACCCATGTATTTCACAGACCTCTATAAATATAGATATTTCATCTCATCTCATCCCTTGACCCGACCCTGAGTTGAAGTTGTTTATTTTTTAGCATATATTCAGTAAACCAGCAAAATGGGAGAATAATTTGGACTTGCTGATGAATTTTGTTTGCTTATGGAATTCCTGCGTGAAGGACTTTTTTTTTTTAAGAAGTAAAGCTCGGAACTACCCCTATACTTAAAACAGCAGGTACACTACAGCCTGACAACTTCAATTAAAACGCCAGAAAATATGTGAAGTAAACTACTATCTTCTCTGTTTCACTCCGTGAGGCACCAATCCCTTCGAAGAGATGTGTCCATAAAAGAGAACCCTACACAGTATTGCCACAACAACGGTTTATTTACTTCTTCCTTGAATGCATTCGAGAGAGAGAGAGAGAGAGTCCATAACAGTAACATTGGAGCGTACTTGTAGACCGCCATTTTTTTTTGTTTTTATTAGGTTTGACACACTCTAAAGTGGAACTCCTCGTAAAAACGTGAGGAAAATGTACTGTATGTTGCCGAAATCATTGGAGCTCATTCAGTAGCTCTCTCTGCGCGTAATTCAGTAATACAGACGTGTCAGTAACAGCAGCTTAAGCAGATATTGTAATTACGCCGTAGTGTAGTGGTTAAGGCACCGTGCTACAAGTAGGAAGGTCGAGTGTTCAAGTCCCGGTGGGGTCAGGATTTTTAAACTGACCCAAACCTTCTGGCGGTACTGTGGCCCTGGGATCGACTCAGCCTCTAACGGAAATTAGTACCAGACGCTTGTTCTGGGGGTAAAGGTGGCCGTCACGCAGGGCTGACAACCCGGCTGACATCAAGTGCCGATTGTCTAGAAAAGTGGGAGCTTTAACCTCCTACTACCCCAAGGGCCTCCCGAGGCCTGTAGCGGGACTACTTTACTTTTTTTTATATTAGTATGTTTCTTTCTCTACCCCCTTCTCTGTAGCGTTCTTGACACACAGCGCCGGTGGGTTCAAGCCAGCCAGGGTTTTACTTGAAGTTGCTAGGCTGTAGTCGGAAACGGAGAGAGAAGTGGAGCTGCCAAAATATGTTAAAATGCATATGAGCCTTGGTGATTTAATATGTTTTGCATAAACATATGACGACAGCGATGTTGATAATATAAATAATGCGATAAAATAGTTACGTCACAAGAATTGAAAATGAGGGTATACAGTTTAGTTGTACGCTTTAGACTAAATTTCGAAACTAATTCCTAAAACATTTTTTTCTTTGGAATTTTCATACTATGAAGAAATTAATTATTTTTAATAAATATTAGTGTGTACTATAACTGATAGAGAAGTTGGAGTGCTTATGTCCGTGCGGCCATGAACCTACGGGTTCGATAGTACCAGTGAATAAGTAAGTAGGTAAGTAAGTGTACTATAACTAACTCATTGGCACTATCATGGCCGCACGGACAGCTCTCCATACATCCCTATCCTGAGCTAACTTTTTCCAATCATTCCCTGTATAAAATACTTCCCACATTCTCGGTCTACCAACCGTGTGTTTTCCTACTAATTTTCCTACAAGAAGCTTCAGTGCCCCTCTTTCATTCCCCATTCGTTCCACATGTATTAGCATGTACTATAGTCTACATAATCTAATCAACAATTGATACAAAACGACGTCCTAAATGTACTCACAATGAAATTTGTCGTATGGAGTGTAGAGGTAATAGGACAATTTGAGGATAACATAAGAATAAAAATAATATGTATCCAAAATAGGTGCCAACAAAAATAATTAATCATTCCATAAAGTTATTCTCTTGTGTGCAGCCATTTGCATTGTTACTTGTAGCAATGAAATACATTATAGTCATTCCAACCAATGTTGCCAATTAACAAAATTAAATTAAAAAAAACATAACTATTAAAAATACATTTTTGTAAGGTAAAATTATATGTTTTTATTTAACCTTACAATGGAATGAGTACTGTTGTTATGAACTTAAATATACATACATGTAATTTCTATCGATCACCCTTGCCTGTTTTCTTGTAACATTATTAACTCATTCGTCTCAAAAGACGAGCTGGACTCGCTGGCGTTAAATGGGCTTCAACTCAGAAGACGAGATTCACTCACGTAACTCTGCTGTTATGTATTTTGCAATATTTTGTACATCCCTTGGCAGGATAATATTTTGTTAACATTTATGAATAGTAAACGATTGTCTTTTGGCTATCACCCTTATTGTGGTCTCAAGTACCGTTATCTTTTGCTTGTTTCAAATGTTTGAAAATAGACAATATACTTTAGGTACCTTAAATCCGGTTTCTGGGGAAATGCATTCAGCATTTAAATCTGAAGTGAATGGGCTAAGTAAGTTTGCCATTAGTATTTAATAATAATAATAATAATAATAATAATAATAATAGCTTTATTTTACCTGGCAGAGTTAAGGCCTTAAGGCCTTGTCTACCACTCAACCAGGTTTAAAAAAAATACAAACAAAAAATAGTCTTAAATTTAAATTACAATATATATATATATAAACGATTACAAGTTATGAATACAATACAATTAATATTTATAATGTATTTTGATTTACTCTAAATTTAACGAATTAAATATATAATATGTACAATATATATAAAAAACAGGAAAAGATTAATGACATAGTATAAAATTAAATAAATAGAGAAAAATTAATTACTAGACAACAGGTAACTGTATAAGCGTGACTTAAAGGTACCAAGTGTGCGGCAACCCCTGATATCTTGAGGAAGGAGATTCCAGGAGCGGGCAGAGGCTACTGTGAAGGAAGTAGAATAGGAGGAAGTGCTATGAAGAGGAATTGTTAGCAGACTGCTATCTTGTGATCTAGTGTCAATATTGTGGTAAGAGGATAACTTCTCAAATCTAGACGCCAGGTAAGTAGGGATGTAGGAATTCAGAAGCTTGAAAAGTAGTGAAAGAGAGTGCAATTTACGTCTGTCAGTAAGACGGAACCAAGAGAGGTTATTAAAGTGTTCGGAAATATGGTCATAACGGCGGATATTGAAAATGAATCGAACGCAAGCATTATGAACACGCTGCAGTCTCTGCGACAAGTCATAGTTTAGATCATTATATATAATGTCACAATAATCGAAGTGTGGTAACACAAGATTCTGCACAAGGATTTGTTTTAACGAAACTGGGAGAAAATTCTTTAAACGTCTAAGATAATGTAAGATGGAGAAAGTCTTTTTACATATGTGTTTCACTTGTGTTTGCCAGGTTAAATTTGCGTCTAGATGTAGTCCAAGATCTATTACTGAAGAAGAATAAGGGATGATTATATTATTTATAGTAATGTTTGGTAGTGTAGATATGTCAAAGGTTGTAAGCAGTCTTTGTTGTCCCATTAGAATTACTTGTGACTTGTTAGGATTTAGATTTAGACCGATACTTGAAGACCAGTTAAAGATGGATATGAGATCGTCATTCATTTTTGTCAAGCTGTTATAGAGAGAATGAGGAGGTGAATGTAGGTAAATTTGGAGATCATCAGCGTAGAGGTGATAACGGCAGTGCTTTAGTACAGTTGGCAAGTCATTTATGTAGATTGAGAAAAAGAAGGGGTCCGAGAACACTGCCCTGGGGGACTCCAGCCGGCACGTTGCGCCAAGACGAAGATCTAGAGTTTAATGAAACGTATTGTTGACGACCGTGCAGGTATGAGTCGAACCAGGATACAGCGCTGTCAGACAAGTGTAGGTGCTTGAGCTTTATCATAAGTAAGTCGTGGTCTACTGTGTCGAAAGCTTTGCTGAAGTCAAGTAAGGTTAAAGGAGTCAATTGACGTCTGTCCACGGCTTCACGAATATCTTCAGTAATTTTTAGCAAAGCTGTGGTTGTGCTATGACCATATCTAAAGCCGGATTGATAAGGATCAAGGAGGTGATTGATTTTCTTGGAGATATTCAGTCATTTGCTTATGTACAATATGTTCCCCAGGGCTTTAGATAATGTCGGAAGGATGCTAATCGGTCGGTAGTCATTACAGTTAGCAGTTGTGTACTTATTTTTGGTATAGGCCGAACTCTAGACTGTTTCCATACAGTAGGGAAGATAGAAGTTATAAGGGAAGCATTAAAAATATGAGTCACTGTGGGTAGAATAATGTCCATGATTTTATTTAGCATTAAAATGCTGATGTTATCTGTTCCTTGTGCATTGGATTTAATCCGCTTGAGTGCTTTTTTAACGTCTATAGGCGAAATGTCGTTAAAGTGAAATTTATCTCTTCCTATATGGGGGGATGGGGATAAGTCTTTAAGAATGTCTGTTTTAGTCTTGTTGTCTGGAGGTGTCATGGGTATTGAGGTATTTAATGTATTCCTTTCGAATTATTGTGTCCGTTTTTATATTACGTTACATAATTCCATTTTCAATCTGTTTTTAAAAATCGTAAAGTACTGAAATAAAGCAAGTAAAAAATATAATCATTGGATGATACGTGTAATGAATATTAATTTGTGATTTTACTTATCAGTGAATTAGCTGCAAATCGTATGTTTAGTTAATTTATTATCGGTAATTGTCTTATCTTCAGATCCAAGAAATAGTTATGCAACGTGAATACTTATTGAATGAACTATACACACGCCTGGAACTGTAGATTCAAGGTTGGCAACGCTATACACCAATCTGCTTCAGTTCGGTTGTGACTACCGCGCGGAATGGTCGACTATGTTGCGACTCTCGTCCATCGCGACGTCATCGTCATGCCTCATTGCTTCATGTCATTTTTAAATCGTACGTCATTGTACATATTTCATTAGTGTTAGAAATATACCTTTATTTAAAAGTGTATTATTATTTTTTTAAAAATACGAATGTGTTTTTGTTATGAAAAATGTGACTGTCGAAGTGTGTGTGTTTTGTGATGATCATCTGTTGTGATAATTTTAAAGACAAGTATCCATGATTTTTAAATGGTGTCTAGGTAAGTGTTAAAATCAGATTATAAAAAGTTATAGATGTTTGAGAATCGTAATGAGGAAAGACATGTTTGTCGAAATTGGGAATAATTTTTCTCAAAGCAAAATATGCAATAATATTTTATGTGGCAAATATATTTTATCTACTATTATAACAAACAGTGACACTTCAGTTCTTAGTTACTAGGCAACAAAATCTATAGGCCTACTTTAGTTTAACCTTCTTTGGCGTACGTTGGATCAATCATTTCTGTGTGTGTTGTTCCTTTTTTAGTGCCTATACTTCATATTCAAACAAAACACGTTATCAAAACATAAAATACAGGTTCAACAAAACGTAAAATACACTTTAATGATGATTTCGTATAATTATATAACTCTCCTTGACTTTTCTGAAAGTATATTAATAGTTACATCTGTGACTGCTTTTAAATTTTTCCTGAGAACCGTGAAAATCACCTTCTCCGCTCATTTTTACTTTAAATACATATATGAAACTAGCACCTAAAATTGCGAATATAACAACGTTTGTTGATTGATCGTGTTTTTTTTTTCAAAGCCCACATTACTCTTTCTCTAAACACACCATTTCCGCAATAAATAAATTTCACTGAATATACTAACTATACAACATATACAAAAATATTCTGAACGTAGATAAAATATTGTAGACAACATGTTACAAAATTTTATTTAGTAACTAGTCGTCTAAGGGTAGGTTTCACCAACAGAGGTAACTGCATTACGCCAGTTTTCTACTGTATAAAGCATAGCTTAAACTGGCGTAATACAGTTACCTGTGTTGATGAAATCGACCCTAAATAATTATAATTTATCCACTGTAACACGTAAATCGTAAAACCGATATATTAACCGATATTCACTGGTACTATCGAACCTAGAAGTTCATAGCCGTGCAGACATGTATTATACTCTCCATATATATCCCTCTCCTGAACTAATGTTTTCCAATCATCCCCTGTTTAATTCATCTCCCTCAAATCACTGCAAATTATATTCTCCCACCACATTCTTGCCCTACCTACTGGGCGCTTTCTCTATGGTTTTCCTGTAAGAAGTTTCCATGCCCTCTTTCTTTTTTCCCATTAGTGTCACACGTCCTGCCCATCACAATATACGAGACTTAACTTTTCTTATTAGATCTGTTTGCCATAAGATCTTGTAGCTCATTGTTATGTAGTTTATTCCATCTACCTGTCTGTTCGTCTCTCTTTGGTCTAAACATTTAATTGAATATAATTTTGTGTAACCCCACATCAAATTTCAGTATTTAAAGAAGTAATTAATCATATAAAATAAATAATCAAACGAATGTAAGTAAGGAGAAAAATTATACTCGTCTTGGAGTTTTGCAATTATTTTCTTCTAGTTATAGTTACTAGAGCGGATAGACGGTTAATCTGGAAACATCAATTTCCTTACATCAAACTGATGGACACACAGGTAAGATGGATAATACAAGGTAGCCGACCAAAATCTTAGAATGGGTACTACTAGGGAGAAAGATTGGGGACGACCTAAACATAGTTGGAAGAATAATACGCAGGAAACTTTGAAAGGGATTGGAAGAAAATTAATGCCTAGACTAATGAAATTGGAAATTCCGATAGAGAAACAACGCCAGTTGTAACAATGTATAAAATAATAAATCAAACTAATATGTTATATTAACTAACTCAATAACACTGTCGAACCCGGGTTCATTGCCGCCCTCACATGAACTCTCCATAGATCCATATTCTGAGCCAACATTTTTCAATCATTCTCTGTTTAATTTATCTCCCTCAAATAATGGTTAATGTTAAGCTTACTTTTCATCCCACCATCACTTCGGATTCGAGGTAACTGCCTGATATAGACACTTTGTTGATGTAGTGTGATTATTCCTCAATATTTCAATCTACTGATGAGGAAGACTCATTCTTGGCCTAATTATTGGGCGCTTTCCTTCTTGTTTTCGTACAAGGAATTTCCACCCTCTCTTTCATTCCCTATTCGTGCCACATGTATTTCCCATCGCAGCCTACGAGACTTAACTGTTCTTATTACATCTGTCTTCCCACAAACATCATGTAGCTCTAAATAAATAAATAAATAAATAAAATATTGGAGTTTAATTAAAATATTGGAGTGTAAAATAAGAAATTTTCATGAATAAAACCCATTTGTTACAAATTAATTTCAAATATAACATAATGAGGGAAGTGACCGTATTCTTGGGGACAATAAAGGAGTTTTCTGTCTCAATATTTTAAAATAACCGAGTCAGAAAAAAATCAAAACTTCTTTCCTCCTTCGATAAAATATGCAAGGATACAGAAAATGCACAAATGTAGAAATAAATAAAAAATGAAACATCACTGAAAATGAATTGTAATTATTAAAAAACTAATATAATTAATCTAATATATATGTAGCAATACTTATGGTTTTTTGTTATTTATATGTATATATTGATTTCCAGTTCATAATCAATGGTTTTTTTTATTTATAGTCGCGGGCACTCATCGAGGTAATGGATAAAACAATTCGATATACTTTGTGGTCGGAATAGACGGTCGAAATCATGCTGTTGATGATGCTTTATTGTCTCCTTATTATATAATATCTAGGATATTTGGTAGTAACCAATAGACTGTGAAATTCTATTGTATTTTTTCTATCTTATGCGTATAAAATAACTGATTTAATTTTAAGCTTTTTATGAATTTGTGTTTGGTTAATGGGTCCTCGTACTTAAATTTTAAGTCAATATTTTTAGTCAAGGATTTGGAGAGTCAGGAATAAAACTCGATCAAATTGGTCGGCGTCGAGATTTGAACGCGAGACCACCCGAATACGAATCTTAAATGCTATCACCTGATCCAACTCACTCGATATTATCAGTGTTGTAATACATATTTGGGATTTATTATGGACAGTTTATGAAGCAAAGCGTCTTTTTTAGTAAAAGTGTTTACTCGAGAATAGGCATGTACATCAAAATAATATCTGGGACAATATTTTATGTAAATTAATTAATTTCAATTCAAGGAGAATGCTATTAATACATTTTTTGTCTGATAGTATATGGTAGTTGTGAAAATTGGAGAACTATACTAGTTTGTAGTTAACGACATACATTTTAATTCATGTCTCCATAAAGTTAGACTAATACTTTGGTTTAAGGAGTAAGAAACGTTTAACTTTTGTTAGTTCATATAAATTTGATTACTGGTTGAAGTGATAAAAATGAAAAACTTCCAATAAATCTTTAAATTACTTCTATATTTTTCCTATAAAGAAACTGAGTAATTGTATCAATTATACATGAAAGACTATTTACTTTTATACAATAATAATTATTAAAAAATTAAAACTTACAGTGTATGAAAACTTATGTCGAGAAATATTTGAGGAAAAATGAACACATTTAAAAAAAAACATTGCGAGTACTGGATGAAGCATTCAAATTGTCATACAATTCTTTGTTAACTTACACCGAATTGACAATGTAAAGATTCCTTAAAATGGGTAGTTCGTCATGGATTTGACCTAATCCATTGTGCCTAGCTCATTTAAAATGTCTATAAATAAGGGTAAGGAAATCCTTATATCAAAATGTCAGTGTGGTAGTTTAAGATCAATAAATCAATTCATTGCTATAAAAACCTGCATGCTATTATGCATTGCAGAGACTTTTGATGTCCCAACTCCTTTCAAAAAACGTTAAGCTGAAAATATATAAAACTATTATTCTACCAGTTATATTATATGGATGCGAAACCTGGACTCTTACTTTAAGGGAGGAAAGGAGATTACGAGTATTTGAGAATAAAGTTCTTAGGAAAATTTTTGGATCAAAGAGAGATGAACAGACAGGTGAATGGAGAAGACTACATAACAATGAACTACATGGTCTTTATAGGAAGCCAGATATAATAAGAACAGTTAAGTCTCGTAGACTGCGATGGGCAGGACATGTTGCGCGTATGGGGAATGAAAGACGTGCATGGAAACTTCTTGTAGGAAAGCCAGAGGGAAAACGCCCAGTTGGTAGACCAAGAATGAGGTGGGAGAACAACATTAACTATGATTTGAGGGAAGTAGATTATACAGGGAATGATTGGAAAGCATTAGCTCAGGATAGGGATGTATGGAGAGCTTATGTCCGCGCGGCCATGAACCTTCGGGTTCGATAGTGCCAGTGAGTTAGTTAGTTAGTTAGCTATAAAAACCAGATATTCTTTTTATAGAAGACGTCAAACAAACCATATATTATAATGAATAATAAATTGACATTAGTATTGAAAAATACCATGTTATAAGTAGTATTGTAAACCCATGTTTTCCCTTTACAGAGATTTGGGCGCTCTCCCCCTACAGGGAAGAATTTGAACCATACTAATTTAGTTACACTTGTTTTCGTATAGATGTCATTTTGAGTGGTCCGTGGTCAGCGTTCCGCCTCATACTGACATCTAGGAAACCAAGGTAGTACTAGGACGGGAAAATTCGGTGAATTTTTGTTTAGAGGCCTTTACATTCAGGCTTAAGGATTTTTTACGAGCCTGAAAATCTTCAGACTCGGGACCCACGGCTTAAAGTCCCTCCCGGAGGACTTGCTCCTTGGATTTTTCCGTCCTAAAAATCCATCGACCCCGGCCGGGTTTGAACCCGCGAACTTCGGGACCAGAAGCAAGGAGCATAACCACTTGTCCACCGCGGCCGACCACGTTATAAATAAGATTGTATTAATCAGTTTTATAACATATAAATTTTTCTGAAAGTTAAGAGTACTTCTCGGTAGTCAAACATAGCTGCTGAAATGTTAAAATACTGATCCTTCTTGTCAACCTTACTTTTAGCAAACCTGTAACACGTATACTGAGAACATGTAGTATTCGTACACTATTGAACTTTTAATAAAAATTAGGGGATTCTAACTAACTTGCCACCAACATAAATTCAAATAAGAAAAAATGTTGCAGTATATGAATAATTGCCCGAGAGAAATATACACACACACACACACACACACAGGGTGTTGCAAAAAAACACACCGAGTAACGGAGATGAGGTGGTATATTGACATATGGTGATCATTTTTTAATAAGGTGCCCATGTCCGGAAATGATGCGTTTTCACTCTATGACTACAGTTAATTATGTCTCAAGATCAGTGTTAGTTAGAAGGATTTGAAGACTCATTACTTGAAAAAACACCGACAACGGAGGTGAGTAGGTATATTGAAATATACTGATCATTTTTAATAAAGTGCCCATGTTCGGAAATGATGCGTTTTTACACTTATGACAGTTAACTTCTCTAGAGTTCCGTTAGTTGGATTTCAAGACTCGATACTTGACAATAATGTGATTGTTGTGACTCAAGAAACGTGCATCATGTCACATCGTATTCGCGCGGAATATGTCGATAATGCAGATGCCTACACATGTGACATAACAAATTGTAGTAATTGGAGCACACGTTCATATACGCCGATGTACGCTCTACATATAGAGGTGGATATTTTGAAAACTTGATGTGTCTGTGAAGTATTGTTAAGTTTGGAGTCTAGAAATCCAACTAACGAATTCTTGATACGTTTTCACACTATGCGTAGCTAACTTCTCATTTCCGGACATGGGTACCTTATTCAAAAATTTATCAGCATATATCAATACCTCCATTGTCGGAGCTTTTTCAAGTAATGGGTCTTCAAATCCTTCGAATTAACACTGATCTTGAGACATAATTAATTATGTCATAGTGTGAAAACGCATCATTTCCGGACATGGATACCTTATTAAAAAATGATCAGCATATCTCAATATACCACCTCATCTCCATTGTCGGTTTTTTGCAACACCCTGCACACACACACACACACACACACACACACACACACACACATATATATATATATATATATATATATATATATATATATATATATAATTTCTTCCCAAAAATGTGAAAATTTCCCTAACATAAAATGAGAAGTTGAGCTCAAAGTAACCTAAAATCAACAGATTGTTAATGTAAAATGTGTTAGTTATTGCTCACTGTACCCAACTTACCACTAAAACTTGTTAATAAACAAGTGAACGCTAAACTTCTCGTGTACTTACTCGCCCATTTTCTCACCCTAACTTGCCCACTAATGTAGGTGGATCCTTAAGATAGAATCCTCATATATGCGAGAAAACATGTTAGTAATTGGCTCTAGCGGGAACATGTGTTATCACATTGGCCAACACGATGCTAAAAGTCACTTGTTCTCCGATCGAATATTCACTGGTGGCATAGAATGGCCAAAAATATTCTGATAAATATTGAAGAAATAACCTTAAAATGCATTAAAATACTTCATCTAACTATGTTTTATTCTAAGATTAATATAAAATTTATAAAAATAAATTGTATCTGCATAAAAAAACAATATATTTATCTTCATTGAGATACAGAAAGTATGTAATATAGTATTTAAAAATCGAATGAATTGATTAATACTTCAATACTAGTTGGGTTTCCTTTAGTTCCGACTATTGTCTCTAGTCGTCTAGGCATGGTTTCCGTCTGCACTTCAGAAAAGATCTCAATCTTTAAACAAAGCTCGTTTCAGATTATTTATCATAAGTAATGCCACGAGTGATTTTTTCTAGAGAATTTGGAAATGAAAAGTGGCATTTGTTAGGACTATTTAACGAATAACATTAAGCCGTTTACTCACAAATCATTATTTAAATATAGTTATGTTAAAATATGTATATATTTAATGTAAACGGCGATGTTTGAAAACAAGTGAGAAACGTTTGTTATGCTTCATTTGTTCATCACTGCAACCAGATCATATTATTTATTGCCACAGAATCGCAATATTATAAGAATGCACCCTAGTGGAGGAAAAAATGAAACATCAAACTATTTATAACCAACATAATAGGTTATTAATTAATTTCTGATGTCCTATAATGTAAATATGTCAATTATATTTTTCTGGGACGTTATTATCTGGGAAATAATACGTTTAAGAAAGTGCAAGCAGTGGTTTCTTTTTATTGTGGTATAATTAATTTGCTAGAATTTTTTCTATTATAACCCGCAAGCAGTGCTTACATTCGTGCACTATATTATATATATATATATATATATATTTGGGAGCCATTTGCGTTCTAGATTCTTACACCACAATATATAAATTGCTATATTCAACGTATTTCTTAGAGAGTCACTGCAAAATAATGCTGTGGCCTATTCAGAATGTTGAAAAGGAGGAACTTTCTTTAATATGACTATTTAACTCATGCCCCAAATGGCGGTCAATGACCAATCACATTTCAATGTAGTTTGATTTACAACGAATCACAGTCTTTTTCATCTCGATTTTATCACTTTCATTTTATCAAATGGCTCCCAGATTATGCTTGCGAAATATAAAAGAAACATTCATAACAATTGATTATAGGCCTACCACAAAAAAAAACAATGTTTCCACTTTCTTAAACATTTCCCAGGTATTAACGTTCCCTATAATGTTGGTTATAAACAGTTCGATGCGTTTTATTTTTTCTCCACTAGAGTACATTCTTACAATATTGCGATTCTATTTGGCAATAAATATGATATGGTTGCAGTGATGAACAAATTAAACACAGCAAACGTTTTTAATTTGTTTTCAAACATCGCCGTTTACATTAAATATAAATATTTTAAAATAACTATATTTAAATAATGATTTGTGAGTAAACAGCTTAATTTTATTCGTTAAATAGTCCTAACAAATGCTACTCTTGATTTCCAAATTATCTAGATAAGTTCACCCCTCACTTCGTGAGTCGTGAATTTATGGATAATTTGCAGATCACTCGTGGCATTGCTTATGATAAACTTATTTGATAAATTCCAGGTGAAACACGACTCTAATTGCTTGTACATCAAAATTCATTGAGGCGTGATTGGTCAATGACTCCAATTTGGGGCATGAGTTAAATAGTCTTGAAACTATTGTTCTTGTGATTTTCGCCAGAGTGTAACACAAGTGATCGATATGTGAAGGTGTATCCGTATATCCGTATATTTAACAGTATTGGACAACCGCATTCGCGAATCATATGAAGTAAGTTCCAACTAAATAATGTATAAACAATTCCGCTTGGCATTTTTTCATATTGTTGTAATATATATATATATATATATATATATATATATATATATATATATGCATCCATAGTAATTCTGCCCGATGGCAGGTCTTTCACTGCAATCATAGCATTTTCATGCTATGCTTTGCAGCTTTACTAGGGAGTTATAGGTGTGGTAGCTTCCCGTTGCTTTCCACACAGGTGAAGGAGGGTGAGGATGATAATGATGGCCGGATGATTTTCGGGGACCGTTGGGCCCTAAGCTTCCTGACATTTGTCTTACAGATGAGGAAAACCCCCGAAAAAACCTCACCCAGGAGCTTGTCCCGACCGGGAATCGAACCCCGGTCCGCTGCGTGACAAGGCAGCACGCTCCTCGAGACTACAGCGGTGGACATATATATATATATATGATCCTAAGATTACAGCTCAGCTGAGCTGAGAGAATGGAGGAGAAAAAAGCTCAGCAAGTTATTAGCTATATATTTTGAATTTTGAATAAAGTATGGTACAAAAGGAGAGTAGCATGTGAGAAATGTTTTGTAAAAAAAAAACTCGAAACTGCTCTTAAGCATAGGCCTATACAAAATACGAAGACGTCTGTTAAACGTGGACAAATGGAAAAGTAGATTTCCTGCGTTCACATCAAATGGTAGATACAGAATGTAGAAGAAAAACAATCTGACTGTAAAACAGGAAGGAAGAGGATAAAGTCTACGTGTGAGACTGTATGAGCGCATCGAGTGTCGGTAACTTCTTATACTAGCCTACATAAAGAATTGCAGTCTACAATTCTTTATACCCGAGTCTGCAATTCTTTATGAAGGCTATATATATAGTTAGGTAAATTCTCCGAGTCTGCAATTTTTAAACAGTATATATATATATATATATATATATATATATATATATATACTGTTTAAAAATTGCAGCATATATATATATATATATATATATATATATATATATATATACACACACACACACACACACAGTTAAGTAAATTCTCCGAGTCTGCATTTCTTTATGCAATATATATATATATATATTTAAGTAAATTCTCCGAGTCTGCAATTCTTTATACAATATATATATATATATATAAGTAAATTCTCCGAGTCTGCAATTCTTTATACAGTATATATATAGTTAGGTAAATCCTCCGAGTCTGCAATTCTTTATACAGTATATATATATATATATATATATATATATATATAGTAGTCCACCGCTGTGGTCTCGAGGTAGCGTGCTGCCTTGTCACGCAGCGGGCCCGGATTCGATCCCCGGTCGGGGCAGTTTTTCTGGGTGAGGTTTTTATCGGGGTTTTTCCTCACCTGTAAGACAAATGTCAGGAAAACTTTAAGGCCCAAACGGTCCCCGAAATCATGTGGCCATCATCCTTATCATTATCATCCTTACCATTATCATTATCATCATCATCCTTCACCGGTGTGGAAAGCAACGGGAAGCTACCACACCTACACAATTCCCTAGTAAAGCTGCAAGCATAGCATGAAGATGCTATGATTGCAGTGAAGGACCTGCCTTCGGGCAGAATTACTATGGATGGATATATATATAGTTAGGTAAATTCTCCGAGACTGCAATTCTTTATATAGGCTAGTATAAGAAGTTACCGACACTCGATGCGCTCATACAGTCTCACACGTAGACTTTAACCTCTTCCTTCCTGTTTTACAGTCAGATTGTTTTTCTTCTACATTCTTTATCCACCATTTGACGTGAACGCAGGAATACTATTTTTCCATTTGTCCACGTTTAACAGACGTCTTCGTATTTTGTATAGGCCTATGCCTAAGAGCAGTTTCGAGTTTTTTTTACAAAACATTTCTCACATGCTACTCTCCTTTTGTACCATACTTTATTCAAAATTCAAAATACATAGCTAATAACTTGCTGTGCCTTTCTCCTCCATTCTGGCAGCTCAGCTGTAATCTTAGGATATTTGGATCCTTTTACCACGCATTAAATAAAGCAATTTCAATCTAAGGAGTAAAATTTTTAGGCCAGTCACCCCAACTACCCCAAGGGCCTCCTGAGACCTATAGTTGGTCACTTTACCTTTTTTATACTTCTATGTTTATTTAAGGCAGAATTTTTCTGCCTCCCACTCGATTAATTATACATGGAACGGTCGAGTGGCATCTCCTCACTATTTTAAATATGAGATTTTATCTGGTCCATTGCTGTGGTCTCGAGTTAGCATGCTGCCCTGTCACGCAGCGGGCCCGGGTTCGCTCCCCGGTCGGGACAATTTTCCTGGGTGAGGCTTTTCGGGAGTTTTCCTCGCATGTAAGACAAATGTCAGGAAATGTTAAGGCCAAACGGTTCCCGAACATCATATGGCCATCATAATCATCATTCATATTCGCCTTAGATTAAGCTTAGGTTTAAGGGCTCTCCTGGCGCAACATTATCATCATCATCATCACCCATCATATCATCGGGGCAGCGTAACCCCGCCTTCCAGGCGCCCCAGCCTCAGAAGTTGGTTACAATTATGCCAATGCCAGGAGAGAACGCCAGAAATGTATAAAATGACAACCTGGAGCATTGAATAACAAACTATTATTATGCAAAGTTATTAATTTTCTCTCAGAACGAATGGTCTCACAAATTTTACATTAGCTGTGACAGTCCAGAATTTGATTTGATCTGGCCATCACAGATAAATTATTGCTTTGAACTAAATCACGTGTTGATACATTAATAGGAGATGTGGAAGTCTGTTCACGTAGACTCAGCCGGTGCAAGCATTGTATCTTTTTACTCATTTCAGACCACCGTTGACATAATCTTATAAAATTAAAATATTTGAAACGTTTTCAACAAAAATATTTCAGTACATTTAAAGAAGATTAAAAAATGTCTACTTTTGTAATTTTAATACAGTTTCCGTCCACCGCTGTGGTCTCGAGGTAGTGTGCTGCCTTGTCATGCAGCGGGCCCGGGTTCGATTCCCGGTCTGGATAGGCTCCTGGGTGAGGATTTTCGGTTTTTTTCTCACTTGTAAGACGAATGTCAAGAAGCTTAGGGCCCAACAGTCCCCGAAAATCGTCCGGCCATCATCATATCCTTATCATTATCATCATTCTTCACCGGTGTGGAAAGCAACGGGAAGCTACCACACCTATAAGCTGCAAAGCATAGCATGAAAATGCTATGATTGCAGTGAAAGACCTGCCCTCGGGCAGAATTACTATGGATGGATGGATGGAATATGGTTTCCATTAAAATTAACCATGAAATGTTACACTACTGTAGTTCTTATATTCAAAATACGAATAAGCCTACTTGTTGTTTTCACTGAATATTTATATGTAGACATAACTATGACATTTGTATTGAAAATATAAATTATTATTGATAAAGGGAAATATTCTAAATGCTGATTGATGACTGTATTATAATATTTTGTTACAGGTTGTGCATGCGTGCGTGCGTGCGTAGGGTAGAAATAAGCTAAACGTATTGAATATAGGCCTATGCAGTTAAAATTTAAATGTATTATACATGATCTCAGTAAGGATACGAAAATTTTCATTTAAGAGGGTCAGTATTGACTGGATATATGTGTGTTTGTTGTGGTGGTGTGTGGGTGTGTGTGTGTGTGTGTGTGGGTGTGGTGTGTGTGTGTGGAGAGAGTGAGAGAGAGAGAGGAGAGAGAGGAGAGAGAGAGAGAGAGAGAGAGAGAGAGAGAGAGAGAGAGAGAGAGAGAGAGAGAGAGAGAGAGAGAGAGAGAGACAGAGAGATGTAAGATTTACTTTTATTTATTTTTGAGACATTTAACATCTTAGGTCATATTTTAATTGTATGTTAGGATACTGTTAACATATGTGTGCAATTTTTTAATATCGTATGTGATGAAATGATCAGTGGTAGGCCTAATGAAAATCCTATCTAGAATTTACCTGAGGGAGAAATATAAAAAGATAAGTTAGATTAACCCATTTCGGGATTTGAATCATGATACGAGCCTTAAAACGCCAATGTTAGATTTATTACAAGCAAATTATTTACGAAGTGAAGTAAGCACACGTTATGTAAACAGTGAACAAGTAGATTTGCCTAATTAACGTTTAGTTTCATTTTCTTGCGGTAATTCTGTGCATTCTTTAGTTTATATTTTTTATTATTCCGTTTAAACAAAATAATGTGTGATAATTATTGGTTCATGTTCTTTAAACAGGCATTATAAATTTTCCGCTATTAGCAAGTTATATGCTATATTAGATTTTCTCCCCTCTCATCCCACAAACTTACTTTTGTACATTTCCGCTATCCAAAATTAAGCTAAAACTAAAAACGAAACGTTGCACAATAAGGTGGAATTCGTTACAGAACATCTTAAAACAAAGCTCCAATTCATTCCTATTAATCTCAAGAAACGATGAACATTTACGTAATTATGGCAAAATAAGAATTGAATTTACGTTTTGAAACGATTTCTATTTATTGTTAAACCCGGAACTGTCATGGAACTAACAGCAGACATCAGGAATGGTGAGTGACCGTGTTTGCTATATATATATGTATCACCGTCCTTCTATTCTAAATTTATCCCGATGGACTCATTCCTTATGCATCTTCCCCATCGTTCAAGATGGGCGGTATATCGTTCGGACTTGCAAACTTTCTTTTTATTTAAGTCTTATTCTAATATAAACTGTTTTACCAGAAAATACCGAATGGTGTGATTGCGGATGACCTTAAATGTAATAAGTATATTTGAATTTTAATTGTAGGACTATATAATAATATTGTTATAAAGACTTAGGCCTATTAATTATTTAAAGGGGAAAATGTGGGCTTACACGCATTGCTGGGTATATTATAATGGCGTATATATACCTATGTCACAGGTATTAATGGTGCCACAGCTCTTCGGACGTGTAAGGAATGTGGGGTGCAGTTGAGCGATACTATTATAGGAGGGAAAATTAGGAATATTACAATGTAGCTTGCGTTACAGAAACATTGACTCAACCATAATTAAAAAAAAATAAAATGTTTACACTTTCAACTTCAATAAAAATATAAAACTAAAACTTATCAATGAAATATGTATTATAGAAATTCTACACTTGGGCAAACATTTTAATAAAATCAACTGCACAACAGACGCTGGCAATAATTGAGAGAGATGATTTTCTACAAATATAGAGTTATGCGAAGAAGCGGGTCCATTCACCCTAAAAGTACAACTAAACTCACCCTCAATAAAAAAAAAATAACTCTTCCGTTTATGCAAGTTTCGCGTACGATGAGCTGATGCATCACCGGTACATCCGACATAACAAAAAAATCCTATTTGAAAATATACATTTTAGAGGTTTTCTAGAGAAATGTACGATGCAAAATATTTCACATGGGTATAAAGGCCGTAAATAATTCAATGATTTATTTAATACACAAGTGATCTTCTTGGTGATAAAATATTAAAATATATATGCAGTCAATATGCCCATTTCACCAATTAATGTTTTAAAATGGTCAACAAGTTTCTACAGCCAAGCTGTCATTCTCAAGACCAGATATTGATTCAATATCTGGTCTTGAGAATGACAGCTTGGCTGTAGAAACTTGTTGACCATTTTAAAACATTAATTGGTGAAATGGGCATATTGACTGCATATATATTTCAATGATTTATAATTATATTATAAATTCATTCCAATATTTACATTATATTATAAATTCATTCCAATATTTATAATTATATTATAAATTCATTCCAATATTTATAGATTAGGAGTTTTTACTTTGAATGTAGTGATGGGATTCTCATTATCAGACTGCACTTTCTTCCCGTTGCTTACGTCAACCAGTTTTTCTTTTCTTTCTTTTCTTTGTTTTCTTTCGGTAACGCTGTTTTTCATTCTTGTTTTACTTTTTTAACTTTTTTTTTTCCTTATTCGCACAAATAAACACGATGACACGACACACACCCAGTCCCAAGGTGGACATTTAAAAATCCCTTACCTTGCCGGGAATCGAACCCGGGTTGTCGGAGTGGAAGATAGGGACTCAACCGACTACGCCACAGCGATGTAAACAATTGATACCCAATCTTAGCAATGACGCACATTTTTCCGTCCTTTATTAATTATTTAATATGTTAATTTATGTAGGGTGGTGAGTCACTTTTTTGCTTAGGATCAACATTTTGAACAATACAGTGTTATGCTTTAACTTTGAGACACTTTTCGTCAGTTCAGTTTATATATATATAAACGAAATTTGGACACAAAAATACATTTTTAGTTTCTTTTATTTATAAAAAAGTAAAGTGATCCACAACAGACCCGGAGGCTCTTGGGGTAGTAGGAGGTTAAGGCTCCCACTTTTTCTAGACAATCGGTCCTTTATGTCAGCCCTGCGTGACGGCCGCCTTTACCCCCCAGAACAAGCGTCTGGTACTCATTTCCGTTAGAGGCTGAGTCGACCTCAGGGCCATAGTGCCGCCAGAGGGTTTGGGTCAGTTTAAAAATCCTGACCCCAACGGGACTTGAACCCTCGACCCTCCGGCTTGTAGCTCAGTACCTTAACCACTACGCTACGGCGTGCCCCTCTTTTATTTATAAGGGATATAAATCGGCCGCAGTGGACTAGTAGTTATGCTCCTTGCCCCTCGTCCAGAGGGTCGCGGCTTCAAACCCGGCCGGGGTCGATGGACTTTTTTAGGACGAAAAAATCCAAGGAGCAATTCCTCCGGGAGGGACTTTAAGCCGTGGGTCCCGAGTCTGTAGATTTTCAGGCTGGTAAAAAATCCTTAAGCCTGAATGAAAAGGCCTCTAAGCAAAATTTACCGAATTTTCCCTTCCTAGTACTACGTTGGTTTCCTAGATGTCAGTATGAGGCGGAACGCTGACCACGGACCACTCAAAATGACATCTATTCGAAAACAAGTGTAACTAAATTAGTATGGTTCAAATTCATCCCTGTAGGGGGAGAGCGCCTAAATCTCTGTAAAGGGAAAACATAGGCTTACAATACAAATATAAAGGATATAGATAAAATCAACAATATTGCAAAAAATAGTGTTTTTTATTATAAGTTTTATATTGTGTCTGACTAATCAGAACACCTAATAGGAAGATGCTTATAGAATAAGCTGTTGTTGATGAAATAGCCATTTTATTTTAATTTTATAGAACATATTTATTTGTTTTGTTAAATGTGATAAATTATTTTATGCGAGTTTTAAAGCATACAATTTTTATATGTAGACCTAATATACTAAATTTGCTTAATTTCCTGTTTCTCTAAAATAATTCCCTTCATGAAATTTTAAGTTGCATTCTCCGACACTCAGTAATTATGTTGATTCAGAATTTTCAATACAAAAATAAAAGCTAATATTGAGGACCATTAACTTTCAATTTACCGTTAACAATTTTCTTTGATGTGAAATCTCTTCAAATATTCTTCCAGTTGGCATAAAGTGCTATAAAAACAAAATTGGCACTATTTGTTAACTTTGTTATTGTGTTCAGAGTCAGTAGAATTAGTGTTTAATTAAAAATATGCGATAATTATGGATTCCCTGCCAACACAAATTATTGCATTTCGGCCAAAAGCCAGTGCTTACGAGGTAATATACAATTTCAGTGTTCATTTAATTAAGCTGATATACGTGGTGAATCAAATTGAACTGCGTACAAAGTGCGAAGTCTAAAAAGCTTAATTAATTACCAGATTTTATTGCTAACGTAAAACTGAAATACGAGAATTTTTCATTTCAATTGCTATTTATAATTCACATGCTGGGAACGACTGTACGAATTATTATTCAATCTGTATTCCTAATTAGAAAACAACAAACGTTGCAATATGTAGTATTTTTGATATTAAATGCTTTAAACTTTGAATTCTGTGTTATACCGAAATATATAGAAAATTAAAATGACTGATACAATAGTTTCTATTTCAAATAACTATGGTGGAATGTTTTTTTAGCGAATTCCGAAGGAATTCTATTGAGATTGTTCTCGTGTAAAGATTTAAAAGAAATTACATACCTTCGACTCTACCGAAAGTGACCACGACACAAATTCGAACTTGGAATAAAGCAATAAATTTAAAAAATAAATAATATTGAGTTCGTTAACCAGAAAAATCTGACCATTACGAGTATAGGCTATGTTAACATGAAGCAAACATTTAAAAATCGCACTAGCGAAAGTAATGTTTTATTTTTCGGTATATGCCATCGAAATAAAACTAGAAAGGTAACCTCCAAAAATTAGCGAAATCCGACAATTAGGAGTGGGGGTTTACCTGAAATCCGTAATAATTTAAAAATCGCTCCATTGGCCTCTATGATTGCTTTATCGTAGCATAACTGGATGCGTACGATTTAGTTAACAAAACGGCATATTCCGTGAAGCAGTAAAATAGGGCCATAAATTACTCTTGCTATTTAACTCATGCCCCAAATGGGAGTCAATGACCAATCACATTTCAATGAATTTTGAATTACGACCAATCAGTCTTTTTCACCTCCATTTTATCAATTTAATTTTATCACTTAAAAATCAAGCTCTTCCTTTTTAACATTCTGAATAGGTCAGACCATTATTTTGCAGTGACTGACTAAGAAATACGTTGAATATAACAATGTATATATTAAGATGTAACGCTTCTAGAATATGGCTACCAGATTATATATACACAGTGCACGAATGTAACAAGACAGTGCTTACGGGATATAATATAAAACATTTGTAGCAATTGATTATACCACAAAAAAAAACACTGTTTGCACTTTTCTAAACGTATTATTTACCAGGTTTAACGTTTCAGAAAAATATAATTGATATATTTACATCATAGGACAACATAAATGAATTAATAACCTATATTGTTGGTTGTAAACAGTTTGATGTGTTTCATTTTTTTCCAGGAATTTATGTTCCAGAAAAATATATTTAACATCATAGGACATCAGGAATTAATTAATAACCTATAATGTTCGTCATAAACAGTTGGATGTTTTTCATGTAAAATATTGCGATCCTTTGGCAATAAATAATATGATCTGGTTGCAGTGATGAACAAGTGTAACATAACAAACGTTTTTAATTTGTTTTCAGACATCGTCGTTTACATTAAATATATAATTATTTTAAAATAACTATATTTAAATAATGATTTGTGAGTAAACAGCTTAATTTTATTCGTTAAATAGTCCTAACTAATGCCACTCTTGATTTCCAAATTCTCTAGATAAATTGACTCCTCACTTCGTGAGTCGTGAAGTTATCGATAATTTGGAAACCACTCATTGCATTACTTATGATAAATACGCTTAGTTAATGAAGTTCCTGCGTTACAGACCTTACGTAATTCTTAATTTGGATTGAATACAAAATACAAGCTTCTTCAGCAAATTGAATATATAATTTAGTTGTTTAGCAAAGAAAATAATCCCTTTAACTTCCAAAATTGTACTAGTTTTTTTCATTATTTTTATATTTTATTTATATAACAGACTTTCAATGTTTACACATCTTTCTGTGCCTAAATTTTTATTTTCCTTCTCCACTCGTCTCTATCCATCCACTCCATTTCCTCCAGTCCCCTTATTCTCATTCCAGTTATTATTTCTTGCATCTACGAGTTTCGAGGTCTTCCTTTCCTTCTTCTTCCAGATGGAGACCATTCCAATGTTTTTCTGGGTAACCTTCGTTCTTGCATTCGTCGTACATGCCCATACCAATTTAATTGTTTGTATCTTCTACAATCTACTATTGAATATGTAATATTTTTTTTTCATGACAGTATTTCTAATTTTGAACATCTTGTTGCTGTCCTCACGAAATCAGTTTCCATCGACAAAAGTTTTTGTTGAATTTCCAAACTTCACAGCTCCATATGTGGCAGTACTTCTCACCATTGAATTATATATTTGCAATTTATTTTTTCTTGCTATATGTTTGTTCCATAAGACTCCATTTATCATTGCTGTTATTGCTCAACCTTTATTTATTCTGTTCTTAATATCACTTTCTTGTTTATCCTCCGTATCCACATTTACTCCCAGATGCTCAAATTCTTCAGATCCTCTAGTATACCTCTTCTGATCTTCAAATATTAAATCTTCGGTTTCTGCTCCACATCCCATATATATTTTTTTAAGTTTATTTTCAAACCCCAGTTATCGTATTCGTCCAATAATTTTCTGAACATAAACTCCATGTCTTCATCCATCCATAGTAATTCTGCCCGAGGGCAGGTCTTTCACTGCAATCATAGAATTTCCATGCTATGCTTGCAGCTTTACTAGAGAATTGTAGGTGTGGTAGCTTCCCGTTACTTTCCACACCGGTGAAGGATGATGAAGATGATAATGATACATTGCCTTCATATTCTTGAGCAATTGTTATCTGGTCATCCGCAAATAGCAGTGTACATATTGTATCTGTTGATCCGTCTCCAATTGGTACCCCATTCCTGAACTTTTTTGCTCCAGTTTGACAGTGCTTTATGTAAAAATATCTTAAATAATGTGGGTGATATGCTACATCCTTGACTAAGGCCTTTTGTTACTTTAATTTAATCTGATACACATTTTCCAATTTTAATTTTAGATACTGCACTTTTATACATGCTTTTATTGCATTAATAATTGTATCGTTTATGTCCATATCTTCTAATGTTTCTCACAACTTTTGTAAAGTTCATTAATTACCTTAATAAAATTGATTGAAAATAGTAATGATTCCATAAGAAACCGTGACCAACATATAGGTTTCCAATATGTACTATCATAATCTGTAAAACCATACAACAAAAATTGTTTCCCCCACAATTCCGATCTGAATTAATTTTCTCCACTCTAGAACCAAATTTCTCAAATTCTTTCCAACGTTTTCAATAAACAGTGGTATAAAACATTTAGAATGGTCGAAATTAAATAATATCAATTTGTTACTTAAGATTTATTTGTTTAAGATTATCTAGAATTAGATTGGTTTTTTAAGTGTATATTATATTATAAATGAATTAATCTATTTTATTGACTATATCAATCATTGTAGCTGAATCCAGTCATCCAAGTATTGGTAACCGTATCTGTTGTTTTTGTTCTGGTTTTTGATCCAGTTTATAGTGTATTATTAAAAATATATTAAAATTAATACATCTGTTTTATGATAAATTATATTTAACGACATGCAAAGAGGAAAATCCTCCAACGTTGACCTTCATCAGCTCATAACTCGGGAAAGAATGAAATATGTCTTTTACAATTTCTCTTGCTAGAACATGGAATTCTCTTCCACCCTATGTCAAAGACTGCCAGACTTATACTCTTTCAGAAACATCTCACTAATATTACTTTTCTAACTATAATAATTTGTTTTTTCTTCATTTATTTAATACAATTTGTAATAATATTTGTCAATATATTTGCCTAATGTTTTATATATATGGGATAGATTAATTCATTGGAGTTTATTACTTTCATTGTATATATTTTTTTTCTTTTATTTTTATGTATAGTAGATTCGAGCTGTTATTCCAGCAGTTTAATTTTAATTGTATTTAATTTTATTGTATTATTAAGACTTATTTTCACTATTGTTCAGTTTGACCAGATAATTAATTATTTAGTACGTACTGTTATTGTATTTTTTTGTATTTAAATGTAACATATGTTGATCCTGGTGAGTGGAAGAGAAGGCCACTTGGCCTTAACTCCACCAGGCTAAATAAATCTATTCTAAATCAGTGTATTTCAGTGTTTCATGGATGACCTCAAATCTATGTCGTGTAGATATTAAACTTTGGTGGTTACGTGAACTTAATTGAGGTATTAAAACGTACACATTGACAGAAATTGCAATTTCTACATTATTCATTCAACACAAATAATTTATTAGGTTTTAGGCCTAAAGAGTGTAAACAGATCCTCTGATTTTTAAAAATAATTACTCAAACTACGTTGCTCTTTTTATATGAAATTTCATGCAATGACTGGCTTGACTTAAGAGAATTAATATGTTTCTGTTGACCATTTAACTCATGCCCTAAATGGGAGTCAATGACTAATCACATTTCAATGAATTTCGATTTACAACTAACCACAATCTTTTTCACCTCGATTTAATCAGATTAATTTCATCATATTAAAATCAAGCTCCTTCTTTTTAACATCCTGAATAGGTCAGAGCATTATTTTGCAGTAGCTGACTAAGAAATACGGCTACCAGATGGTGTATATATATATATATATATATATATATATATATATATATATATAGTGCACAAAAGTAAACAGATGCTGCTTGCGGGATATAATAGAAAAAACATACGTAATAATTTATTATACCACAATAAAAAAATCACTGTTTACACTTTCTTAAACGTATTATTTCCCAGGAATTTATGTTCCAGAAAAATATATTTTACATCATAGGACATCAGGAATTAATTAATAACCCATAATGTTCGTTATAAACAGTTGGATGTTTTTAATGTTTTCTCCACTAGGGTGCATTCTTATAATATTGCGAGCCTTTGGCAATAAATAATATGATCTGGATGCAGTGATGAACAAATGAAGCATAACGAAGTTTCTCAATTGTTTTCAAACATCGCCGTTTACATTAAATATATGAATATTTTAAAATAACTATAATTAAATAATGATTTGTGAGTGAACAGCTTAATTGTATTCGTTAAATAGTCCTAACAAATGCCACCCTTGGTTTCCAAATTCTCTAAATAAATTGGAAATCACTCGTGGCATTATTTATGACAAAATCTGCATTTCTGCCGATTTAGCATCGTATGATGCTTTTGGCATCCATAGCAGTATATAGGTCTACAGTTATAGTTAAAAACATCGTAGGAGTAAAATGTCATTAAATACTCCAATAGTCTACATTTTGTTTACTATACAGAATGATTCATAATTCCAATTACAAACTTCTGTGGGTTGTAGAGTTGTAGAGGGGACTAAGTAGATACAGTTTTGATTAGGAACTCTTGTCCAGAAATGTATCGTTTCTATGCAAAAGCAGTATGAATCGATTTCACATCTCCCACTCACCACAGACAAGTATGCATTACAATACTAGTTTCACGTGGCGACCCTGATGTTCATTGCATAAAGTGTACCTGCGAAGCATGTTGTCATATACACGTACCACGAGATCTGGTGTGTGCTTAGTAATTTCTGTTGCCGCCAGAATTCGATCAAGATCTCCCTCCGACTCGACAGGTGTAGTACAATCCCTAGACGTCTGTAATAAGTTACTAATTCTGAAACACAAAACACACTATATCAGCCCATTATGTTTCGATCTTCAAACTTATTTAATATCGAAATGGTACGTTTCCGGACAAGGGTTCCTAATTAAACCTTTATCTACTTAGTCCCCTCTACAACCCCCAGAAGCTTGTATTAGGAATTATGAATCACTCTGTATAGTCATATATAGGGCTACATTTTCCATAATAGAGCCTATCTTTCATCTTTCTTAGCCTTGGCTTTTTAGTTATCATATTCCATTATATTTAATATAAATATACTAATATTTGCTTATTGGACAATAATTATATGTAAATACATATGCTTGTACACTCACCTGGAAAAACAACATAATTGAATGAAATCAGTAAGTAAACTGAAACATGTGTCAGATCGATGTTCTAGAATAGTAATTTAATACCCATAAAAAAGTAGATAAAGATTTGAGTCTATTCTTGAATTGCCTATGTAGCACAATAGGTAGTGCATCAGCGTGTAAATCTGATTATCTTGGGTTCAAATCCCGGTTTAGTTAGAATTTTTTATCTTTAGTTGTATTATTTTACTGCATGCAAAGAGCAAGCCTGGTTACATTAATTCTACATTTGTAAATTAGTTGATGTGGCACTGAATAAATCCCATCGTTATGTCTTTGAAATATTATCTATTTATTTAACGGGTTTCACAATGTTTCGCAACATTTTCTACGTCCAAATAATCTTACTGTCATTCTGATATTCATCGTCCAACCATTTTTCTCTCATGCTGCTCAAAACATCATCAATCCACGTTATTTTTGGTCGTCTTTTTCTTCTTCTACCTAGTGGCACCCATTCTAGTATTCTTCTTGGGAATCTGTCTTCTGTCATTATTTTTATATAACCATACCATTTTGTGTTTTTATAAAATCAACAATTGAAGTTTGGACATTCATATTTTTTTTATTTCTTGTTTTATTTTTAATAAATGTCCTGTATAAAGTCCCATCATAATGTCTTAATAGTATAAGTACTATATACAATTATGGATATTCTAACAATCTCATAGTTCTTGAAACCGTGCACTGTTGTAATGTGAAGAGAAAGAACTTCATTAAGAGTTCGATCCATCCATAGTAATTCTGCCCGAAGGCAGGTCCTTCACTGCAATCATAGCATTTTCATGCTATGCTTGAAGTTTTACTAGGGAATTGTAGGTGTGGTAGCTTCCCGTTGCTTTCCACACCGGTGAAGGATGATGATGATAGGGATGATGATAATGATCATATGATCATGTTCCATCATGTCTTAATAGTATAAGTACTATATATAATTATGGATATTCTAACAATCTCATAGTTCTTAAAACCGTGCACTGTTGTAATGCGAAGAGAAAGAACTTCATTAAGAGTTCGATCCATCCATAGTAATTCTGCCCGAAGGCAGGTCCTTCACTGCAATCATAGCATTTTCATGCTTGAAGTTTTACTAGGGAATTGTAGGTGTGGTAGCTTCCCGTTGCTTTCCACACCGGTGAAGGATGATGATGATAAGGATGATGATAATGATCATATGATTTCGGGGACCGTTTGGGCCTTAAAGTTTTCCTGACATTTGTCTTACAGGTGAGGAAAACCCCTGATAAAAACCTCACCCAGAAAAACTGCCTCAACCGGGGATCGAACCCGGGCCCGCTGCGTGACAAGGCAGCAGCACGCTACCTCGAGACCACAACGGTGGACCATTAAGAGTTACACTTGGATTAAAAAAAAATTAAATACATTTTTGTCTAGTTCTGAATTGCCTAAGTAGCACAATTGGTATGCATTCGCGCGTAAAGCTGGAGATTTTTGGGTTCAAACCCCGGTTTAGGCAGATTTTTTTCTTTTTTTGTTGTATTAACTATTGCATGCAAACAATAATCCTTAGTATATTGATTTCGATATTATGTTTGTAATTAGTAGCTGATAGACATGGAATATATCCCATTTATAATGTTTTATTCTCTGAGGAGGCCCTGGCATTGAGCTGATCACTCATTCGGGGAGGCCCTCCGTGTTCTTGTGTGGTCAAAAAAGTGTGTGTGTGATTCATAGTTTAAATTCTTCTTCCGACAGGCCGTGCCACTACAAGGATTCAAATATGGATAAATCTTTATGCTGAAAGTAAATTAGTTATGTTTGGATAAAAATATGGGATAGAAGTATAAAGTATATTATTTTCAAATGAAAGATAACGGGATCAATACTGTATTGCACGTTTATATAAAAAAACTGCACATAACAGATGCTGTACTTCCACATTCTACTTTACTATTTAACTCATGCCCCAAATGGCAGTCAATGACCAATCACATTTCAATGAATTTTGATTTACAACCAATCACAGTCGTTTTTCACCTCGATTTTATCACTTTCATTTTATCGCTTACATTTTATCAAGTGGTTCCCAGATTGTATATATATATATACATATATATATATAATATATAGTGCACGAATGTAACCAGATTCTACTTGCAAGATATAATAGAAACACATTCGTAGCAACACACAAAAAGAAAAAGAAACTACTGTTTGCACTTTCTTAGACGTATTATTTCCCAGGAATTAACGTTGCAGAAAAATATAATCGACATATTTACATCATAGAACATCAGAAATTACTTAATATCCTGTAATGATGTGTTTAATTTTTTCTCCACTAGGGTGCATTCATACAATATTAAGATTCTATTTGGCAATAAATATGATCTGGTTGCAGTGATCAACAAATGAAACATACCGTTCCTCATTTGTTTTCAAACATCGCCGTTTACGTTAAATATATAAATATTTTAAAATAACTGTATTTAAATAATGATTTGTGAGTAAATAGCTTAATTTTATTCGTTAAATAGTCCTAACAAATGCCACTCTTGATTTCCAAATTCTCTAGATAAATTGGAAATCACTTGTAGCATTATTTATGATAAAAATATACTTGCTACTCTAATGATAATAATAAATATGGATTTTCATCAAGTAAACACCAACTCAATTGATTATAAATATTACTTATTCCATAAACTAAGCCTGAATATACATGTTATTGTAAGTTCAAGTTTATTTTGTAATTTTATAATGTTTGTTACTGGCGTTTTATGTTATTACTCCATGTTATTAAAGTAAGGTGAGAGGTTAAATTGCGGCAATGGAATAGCATCTTTTTAATAGAAGTACTATATAAAATGATGGGTCCATTAGCATTTCCATAACATAGTTCTTACAGCTGTATCCTGTTGAAATATGAATGTAAGTTCACTAACAGGATATACGGGGACTTTAAATAGAGAAAGATTTGCGTCCTCCTGAAATGCCTAAGTAGCACAGTTGGTTAGTGGACCAGCGCGTAAAACTGTATTGGGTTCAAATCCTGTTTAGGCAGACATTTCTCTGTATTTATATTTTTATTGCACGAGTTTATTAATTTCAGTATTATGTTTGAAATTACATAATTTATAATAACATGAGAGTATTGTTATGTTCACTGTGATCCGACACATTTAAATAAGCTGACAAGAGAACTAGATTTCCCTCATTGTGAGTTCATAAGAAAATTCATTACGAAATACATAGAGGTCACTATGTATAAATTAAAATTATAAAATTGGCTCCTCAGATCTCAGTCGCTCCTCAACTAGAAGAATATTCTGGAGGTCTTTCGGAAATATATGTTCCATATTCTGCGTGTGAATTGGTATTGAGTTTACAGAAGTTTGGGATATCAATCTATTGCGGATTAGCATCGTAAAAACTTTTGACATCCTTGGCTGTATATAACGTTTTAGTTAAAAATATCGTCAGAGTAAATAATTTAAGTCATTAAATATGGAATAAACCTACCAATTTTGTCAAGTATACAGTTAGGCATATATATATTCCATAGGACATCTTTCAGCTATGTCTTGATTCTTGATTTTTTAGCTATCGGTAATTCCATTATAAATACTCGCAGTACACTAATATTCGCTTACTGAACAAACATTAACTGTAAATATATAAATATGCTTGTATACTCACCTGTAAAAACAACATAATTAAATAAAATCAGTAAGTAAACTGGAAACATTTGCTACATGAAGCGATCACGGGAATAATAATAATAATAATAATAATAATAATAATAATAATAATAATTAATAATAATAATAATAATAATAATAATAATAATAATTAATAATAATAATAACAATAATAACAATAATAATAACAGTACTTTTTATTTATATACAGATTTTTAATGTTTACACATCTTTCTGTAACTAAAGTTTTATTTTTCTTCTCCACTCGTCTCTATCCATCCACTCCATGTCCTCCAATTTTCTTGTTCTCATTCCAGTTCTTATGAGAAGAAGAGGACTGGAGGAAATAATAATAATAATAATAATAATAATAATAATAATAATAATAATACAGTAAAACTCGTTTAATCCGGGACGTGAATAATGCGGAAATCTGTCCAATTTGAACAAACTTATTGGTCCCGGCGAAATAATACTAATTTTGCGTGCATTTATTTTGTATAAAACGGATTTTGTCCAACGCGGGAACGGAAGGATATTTCTACACAATTATTCATGAAAAAATGTTTATGAAGCGGAAAGACAAAGAAATAAATTAGTTTCCATTTCATTGAAATTCCGTTATGCCGAAAAATGTTTTGCCGCCGGGCGAAGTATAGATTCTACCTGCACCTGAAATTTCACTTCGGCGTCACTGCACACCCTTATGCGAAATACAGATACCTGTCCTACAAATAACAATTGTACAGTAAAATCTTAAATAAGTTTAAGTTCTGAGAACGATCATTCACATGTGTATTTACGAAACAAAGATGGCTAAAACGTAGCGGTATGTATTATTGTCATTAAACGAAAAATGAAAGTGACTGAAGACAAATCTCCAAATTTCCGGACCGATGCTCCAACGTCAAGCTGAAAGTCAAAGTTTCTAAATCCCTAGGGAATGACGATTTCAAAGTATCTTCAGGTTGGCTGGATAGTTTTAAAAAATGACAATAGTGTGGGATGAGATTTGCGGAGAATCAAAGATGTGCACGAAAGTGTAAGTTAGTGGAAACCGAAACTACATACTTTAATTTCAGGATACGCGCCTAAGAGACTTTTTTAACGCTGACGAAATGGGACTTCTTTTTTTCGCGCGTTACCGCTGAAGTCGCTCACACATAATATACTTCATTTTTCAAAGGCAGCGAAACTACAATTAATCCAAGGTACATAAAAATACATACGGTACTCTATAATCTAAGATTTTAATAAGTTTTATTTTTATAATGCGGAATTTTGTCCAATGTGGAAAAAAATTTGTCCCATGCGATTCTGCTTTGAGCAAGTTTTACTGTAATAATAATAATAATAATAATAATAATAATAATAATAATAATAATAATAATAATAATTATTATTATTATTATTATTATTATTATTATTTAATGTGCTTATAATGTAGACATGCAAAGGTTTACCCATTTAGCATTTATAAATGCTAGTTTATAAAATATAATTAATATGTAAGATTACTATAGAGGGTGGAAACAAATCCCAGTCTTTCCTGTGTAACATGGTTTCTATGGTTGGGGTTCAAAACCGGCCGTAGTTGATGGATCTTTAAGGTTATACAAATGTTGAGTGTGCTGGTTTCGGGAGGGAAGTACAGCAATAGTCCCGTGTCGTAGATGTACGAGTACGACACGTAAAGGATCTTCAAACCTCAAATAAGGGGTCTCTTGAGCAAAATATTTTTTCAGGTCCTTCATCCCAAACCTTTGTATTGGAACACTCAATTAATAAGAGCGTTATTATGCACGTAAAACACTAAGTACACTAACTCTAGCAATAAACATGAACCATAATTTTTTATTATCCCTGAATTGGCAATTTATCTTGAAAATAAAATGTGCTACATTTGTTTAAAACAATAATAAAAAATAATTGATAAAAATGGCATAAATCTCGCCACTTAGCAGAGCGGCAATGATTTGGCACGTGTGCTGCTTCTTGTCCACATTGGTAAGACATATTTTTTTTCCTCTGTGCGATTGGTGCCTACCCAACATCATTGGGAATAGGAAATCGGTTATAAAAAGGCTATAAGTTGAGAAAATCTGCTGTAACGACTGGGATATCCGACATGCTGACCACATGCTGGATGATGGTCCTTCTCTGTGAACGATATATGTGAAACCATCAGCCGGATTTTAGCCAGGGACCTTCTACGCTTGCCGCACACCTTGAAGAAAGAAAGGACGTACATTTTGTGCCAAATTATCCACTGCATAATAATGACAGTATTGAATGCTCACTGCGATCAACTAAATTTAAATATATACGTGCAGGATAAATAGATGTTTGTCATTTTAAGGGTTCAAATTCTCAGCCAACATCCTGAACAACTTGTGAAGGTGTGTTCCTAGAGCTCTGGATGCTATATGAAAATGTATAGTATTGAATTTAAAGAAAATAGATTCCGATTGAGGGTCTTTCCACTTTTCAGCGGTTGCCCTTTTACCAGCCGGCTGCTGGCCCTTCACATCCACATGTGTCAATCACAGAGGTAGATGATTAACAGCCAGTGTAGGGGTGACATGTGGTTAGCGTGTCGAGTCCCCCAGCCGTTATACTAGCTGGTTCCTCAACCTGGAGCCGCTACTTATTGTAGCTACCCAATTGCCTCACGATGCTGGGTGCGCACCGGTCCCCATACTGGCCGAAATACCATGAGAAAATTTCTTCCCCCATGGAGACTCGAACCAGCGCAAGTCCCGTAGCTCTGCGCCAAGGCTTCCTACCTTAACCGCTCGGCTACGGCGCGGGACAAGAAAATAGATAATAAATGAAATAAGAGTGTGTAAAAAACGGCTTAACGCAATAATAAAGTATACACCAAATTTTCTGGTAATTAGGGTTGGATCGAGGTATATATATAGACCCCCTATATAGAGGTCTGTGAATGACAAGGGTGCCGGCCGACCACGCCTGACGCAACTATCACGGGGGCAGATGAATGAAATGAAACGAAATGGATGAGGCGAGTATGGAGAAATGGTGGAATGGAATTGTGGCAGGAGAGAACGGGAGAAAACCCCCGAGAAAAACTTGCCCAAGCTCTGTTTCGTCCACCACGAAACCCGCTTGGAATGACCAAGACTCGATCTCGGGACCCCAGAGGTGAGAGCCGAGCGTCTAACCGCTTGCGCCACGGAGTCGCCTTAATGCCATCACATAATAAAATATATAAATACTTAATGAAAGTTACGAGTTTATATTTTTAGTTTTAGCTCCGTAATATAAATGCGAAAAGTTTGGATTTTTTAATGTTAGTTACTCAAATACGCTTTAATGGCTGAACGATATTTCGATTAAACTTGGTGTAGAGAATCTTGATAGTCAATGTCCTGGATTAGGGTACATACAATTTATATAACCACTTCACCTTAAATAAATATATAATATAAAAATTGTAATAAAATATAAAATTAGATCCCTTGTAATGCAATCTCCCCGACTAGTAAAATATTGTAGGCCTTTCGGGACCAGTTCCATCCTCAGCAGAAAGTTATTTTACTATTCGCTGATTTGTAATATTCTTGTATGTGTGTATACTTACACACACACACACACACACGTATAGAGTCTGATAAAATTATTCCACTACAGGCCTTGTAAGGTCCTTGGGATAGTGAGAGGTTAAGAGTCTCACTTTTCTTGACAATAGGCAAGATGTCAGCTGATTATCATCCCTGCGTGACGGCAGCCTTAAACTCCAGAAAATACATCTGGTGCTCATTCCAGTTAGAGGCTGAGTCGACCCCAGAGCCATGGTTCCGCCAGAAGATTTAGACCAGTTTAAAAATCATGACTCGATCGGTACTCTAACTCGGACCGTTCGGCTTCTAGCGTAGGCCCTAATGTCTTAACCAATTACGCAGCTAAATGTCTTATTAACTATATATATATATATATATATATATATATATATATATATATTTTATTTATAACTGAATAATTAAATCTTGGTACACACGATATAAAATCTGGAAAAGATTCTGCGGGGGGAGGGTGAGAAATATTTATGTTTATTTTCTTAATTATTAATTTATATTTGAGTAGTTAAGACGTGGTACACATAATATAAAATGCTGAAATGATAGTGTGGGTGACGGTTAAGGATTATTAGTTCCCCTAAGGAGTTTGAGAAAGAAATTACATGTATATGTTTATGTACACGCACGCACTACGGATAATTCAATTATCATAAGTAATGCCACGAATGATTTCCAATTTATCTAGAGGATTTGCAAATCAAGAGTGGCATTAGTTAGTACTATTCAACGAATAAAATTAAGCTGTTTACTCAACAGTCATTATTTAAATATATTACCGGCATTTTAAAATGTGTATATATTTCATGTAAACGAGGAGTTTGAAAACGAATCAGAAATGTGTGGTTATGTATATTCACTGCAACTTGATATTATTTATTGCCAAATAGGATCACAATATTGTAAGAATGCACCCTAGGGGAGAAATAATGAAACGCATCAAATTATATTGTAATCAACATTATAGCTAGGTTATTAATTTTTTCGGTAAACAATTCAGTAAAATCAAGGAATCTGATCATTATTTGCTATGTTCAATGTGTTTGTTGGAGAAAAATAATGCTCCGAGCTGTTCAGAATATTAAAAAGGTGGAACTTTCTTTATCACAAAAGCAGGAGCTGATAAAGATAAATCGATAAAGAGCGAGGTGAAACATGGCTGTAATTGGTTGTAAAACAAAATTCATTGAAACGTGATTGGTTAGGGACTACCATTTGGGACACGAGTTAAAATGTAAAAAAAAAAAAGAACTAAAAGACAACATACGCAGTACAAATATTCACAGACCACATCAAAACACAAAAAGAAGCAGAATCCTATACCGGTATCTACTAACATGAATTTGAACTGCACAATACGTGCTGAAATAATCAGGCGGAACAAGTTGCAATACTGAAAGCCTAGATATTCTAAATATCACAAATTACAATTAAAAAAATTATAGCAGTGCACGCGTAGACTAAGGTATCATTAGATTTTATCCGAAGCAGCAAAGAAGCATCCGGTGATGTAAGAATAAAATTAAATTTAAACAATCTGCAGTAAAAAGAACGAAAAATTCACTTTACATCGGTTAAAGCCCATGTCAAAATTCAAGGGAACGAGCTTGGAGATGAATGGACTAAAGAGGCAGCAAACAACCCGGATATTGCAACAGTATACTATCCAACACCTCTTAATTAAAAAAAAAAGCAAAATAAGAGTAGAAAATTTGCGCCGATGGGTGAACGATTCGCAAACTTACCTAGTCCTACTTTCCATGTGTTTGGAAAAGACTAAAGATGAGGGATTTACAGCTGTAACCATAGGTTTTGACAACTTCGGTAAATATTTACACATTCAAAATTTGTTGATGAAAGTTGAGTCCGTTTTGTGAATATTCGAGTACATGGAATTGTAATGTTCCACTTACAGGTATTTTTAAGAGACGGCCCCACATAGACTAAGTGTGCAAGAAGGAAACCCAAATACACATCCTATGGGAGTATAAAATACTAGGTTTCCAAATATATAGTTTTAAAAAGCAGTGATACAGAAAGATGGAAAGTGGCGTATTAACAAATATTAACTCGTGGATCTAAACCTAATATTACGAGTAATTGAATCGTATTCAAATTAACATAGACTTTGAAACCTTGCAATATTAATTGGCAAAATGTAATTAGTATAGGTATTACTATGTACCCATGTTAGACAATTTAAAATTTAATTGGTTATGTTGTATATATACATCGAGTATTTGGCAGTATAATGGAACATGCTGTAAATAAAAATTGTTTAAAAACGCACATGCATATTTGGAAGGATTAAAGTTAGTGGTATGACATTTTTGTCAGTAGTAAAATATTGTAATCAGCAGCTTCATGAATTAAGCCTCATAAGTGGACCTCGGTATTGAGGCACCGAACAACGTTAGGTGTTGTGTACACAGAGTATAGATTGTTTGTAAACAACTAATGAGGTAGTGCACATGTACTGGATCGGACGTCGCGTCGCTATTGAAGGCCACTCAATGGAAGGAAATACAGAATATAGTTACGCTCTAATGACCTCATTTATTTGTTTTATAAACGCAGTATTATACGACACAGCGGAACGTTTACCTCCAGTCATAGCAGCACTGTTGCTGCGTCATTCGGACGTAGATACTAACCATGTATAGTCAGGAACAAATAACAAATGAAGCTTTTACCCATCTTACTTAGCTGCTCCACACCCACGTTCACAGACTGACGTGAGAGAAGAGAGTGTACGCGGGATGACACGGCGTTAGTTCGCAAATCATCCACAAACGAAGCAGGTCAATGTTCCGCTGTGTCGGATAGTAACTTTTATTTCTGTTTACAAACAATCTGTACTCTGTATGCAGCACCTGACGTTGATCAGTGCCTCAATTCCTAAGTTAACTCGTAAGGCTTGTTGTGGTGTCCTCCTTTATCACTGTTGAGCTCAACTTGTCCTCTGCCTTCTGACATTTCTTTTACCCTTTAAGGGTCGGTTTCACCAACAGAGGTAACTGTATTACGCCAGTTTTTCCGTGTATAATGCATAGCTTAAACTGGCGTAATACACTTACCTCTGTTGGTGAAACCGACCCTAAGTTGTAAATAATCTGTTTTGGCACACTGTCGTCTTTCATTATTTGTACATGTTGTTTCCAATCATTTCTACCTTGTTTTATCCTACATATTAATTTAAATAGTCCACCGCTGTGGTCTCGGGGTAGCGTGCTGCCTTGTCACGCAGCGGGCCCGGGTTCGATCCAGGTCGGGACAGTTTTTCTGGGTGAGGGTTTTATCGGGTTTTTTCCTCACCTGTAAGACAAATGTCAGGAAAACTAAGGCCGAAACGGTCCCCGAAATCATATGGCCATCGCAATCATCATCATTCATATTCATCTTAGGTTAAGCTTAAGATTAGGGACTCTCCTGGCGCACCATTATCATTACCCATCATATCATCTGGACAACACAACCCCGCCTTCCAGGCGCCCCAACCTCAGAAGTGGGTTACAAGTATGCCATGCCAGGAGAGAAACCAGGAATGTCGAAAGACAAACCTGGGGCATTTGAAAAAAAATAAATAAATATGTTCTGTTCTCTCCTTATATAGTCTATTCCCCGCAACATAACTTAAAAATCTCATTTCCACTGCTTCAATTTTTCTCTCCCTAAATTTAATTTGTTTCCTTTTTTAAGAATCTCTTAACGCCGCAAACATGGTTGAATGTATTTATTTTATTTTGAATAAATTCATTCCTCATATAGAAGAGATGTCGAGGTAATGAGGTAATTGAAACAATTACTCCATTCAATTATTTTCCTTCCTACAGAATTTAAATAATTGTGTATGCTGCTCTAAATGCTGAAACTTTGGTTTTATTAACTGACATTTGTAAATTGAAAAAAATACTTATATTGTTTAATTGGAATAAAGCATTCTGTGCATCAATATTAGAACTATTGGCCTATACTAAAACTTGGTCATCGGCAAAAAGAAGCGTACCTAATACATATTTTTAATTCTAAAATGTTTATTTAAATTAATTTGCCATTTCGTCTCTCTCTCTCTCTCTCTCTCTCTCTCTCTCTCTCTCTCTATATATATATATATATATATATATATATATATATATATATATAAAGAAATATTTATGGCCCTGTTTATAAGAGAGAGTGGAGAATCAGGACCAACTCTGAATTACAAGGATGCAAATATTGTCACTATATTCAATATAAAAATCAGACGGTTGGAGTGGCTGGGGCACATTAATAGTATGCACAATAACAGAATTCATAACATATTATTAGATGCTAAATCAAGTGGTAAAAGAAGAGTTGGAAGACCCAAATTATGGTAGTTAGATGATGTCCAGGATGTCCTTTTGAAGACAGGAATTTAAATATGGAGACAGAATTATGGAAAGATATATATATATATATATATACACACACATATATGTTGAAAAGTGACCATTGTAGACAAACAAATTCGATTCAAGCTTCCAAATTAAATTTAGATTTAAGTGATAACCCGAAAATGATAACATTACAACATAATTAACGGAGTCAGGCATAACTTCGCGGAAATTTATGATATACAAAATAAAACAATAAGTCTTAGTAGTAATTCCGCTAAAAGTGTAGGCATTCAATCTGGGATGCAGATCTCTCCAATTAAAACCACAGATACAGTAACAGTGATAAAAACAAGACAAAAAACATACCTAAATTGATGCGGACGCGTGTTTCGCCCTGTAACAGGGTGTACACATCAAAAGTAAAAAAAAAAAAACACTACACATGTGTACACCCTAATGATGCCCTGTTCAAGGGTGAAACGTGTGTCGGGATCAATTTGGGTATGTTTTTTGTATTATTTTATATCACTTTTACTGTGTCTGTGGTTTTAATTGGAATGAACTGCATCCTAGATTGAATGCTGACTTAACAGATTACTACTAAGATAGGGGCCTATATTGTTTTATTCTGTACTAGCTAATACCCGGCGTTCGCTGCTACGCCTAAATAAATTAAATATTGAGGGTTAATTAATTATAGGCCTATGGTATACACTGCGACAAAACAACATGGCCGTTTCTAGAGTAATTTTTTTATTCCAAATTTCAGGTAAACCCCCACTTCTGTCGGATTTCGCTTATTTTTGGATAATACATACCTCTGTTTATTTTAAAAGGATATTCCGAGTTTTGTTGTGAAACACCAAAAATTGCGATCGCTAGAGCGATTTTTAAATTTTCGTTTCAGGTGAACTCCTACAACTAATGATTTTAGAACATAATATATAACGGCTAAACACTCGCCGCAAATGAAAACCTGTATATACAGAATGATTCAGAAATATGGCTATACGTTTGATCGCATTTTGTGACGAAAATATTATTATTAAAGGAAATATATCATTGGAAGGGGAATCCTTCAAATTACAATAGAACAAATCAAAACAAATCACTGCTCTCATGCAGCTTGGCGAGTTGATTTTTGTGGGCTAGCGTCGAATGCCTCCACAATTCTCTTCGTTGTTTCTGCATCCGTGCTAATGCGAGACCTTCCAGGAGGTTTGATTTTCTGCATCATTCCCGTTTCCAGCAGTCTTTTCTCAACTTCCCCACAGTCGACGGCTGCAATGCTACGTTAAACTCACGTATCGCCCGTCTTGCGGCCTCACGATCACTAGCATACGTTATTGCCCATGCAGCAATTGTAATTTGCTGTTGCATATTCAACGCCATTTTGACTAATGACGTAAGTTCTACACCGTTTTGTTTTATTCCATTGTTGTTAATTTGAAAAATTGCCTTTCCAATGGTAATTTCATATTTCCTGTAATGGTAATATTTTAATCACACATCGAGTTCAAACGTATAGCCATATTTATGATTCACCCCGTACACATTTTCACGAAGATCGGTTGAATGGTTTAGAAGTCTATAAAGAACAGACAGATATTCGTTTATATATATATATATATATATATATATATATATATATATATAAACATTTTTGTTTTTTGAATTTATTATATTGAATTTTGCGTTATGTTAATTTCAGAAAATAAAGAAATGCGACTTAAACCACTGTAACTTTAACTCATTCTCTCTCTATCTCTCTCTCCATCCATCCATCTCTCTCTCTCCATCTCTCTCTCTCTCTCCATCCATCTCTCTCCATCCATCCATCCATCTCTCTCCATCCATCCACCCATCTCTCTCCATCCATCCATCCATCCCTCTCCATCCATCCCTCTCCATCCATCCCTCTCCATCCATCCCTCTCCATCCATCCCTCTCCATCCATCCCTCTCCATCCATCCCTCTCCATCCATCCATCCACCCATCTCTCTCCACCCATCCACCCATCTCTCTCCATCCATCCATCCATCCATCCATCCCTCTCCATCCATCCCTCTCCATCCATCCCTCTCCATCCATCCCTCTCCATCCATCCCTCTCCATCCATCCCTCTCCATCCATCCCTCTCCATCCATCCCTCTCCATCCATCCCTCTCCATCCATCCATCCCTCTCCATCCATCCATCCATCCATCTCTCTCCATCACTCTCTCTCCATCAATCTCTCTCCATCTATCTCTCTCTATCTATCTCTCTAACTCTATATATATCACACACATACATAGTGTTTTGCCCAAGAGCAGGTCTTTCGCTGCAAATTCAGCATTCTAAACTCTTCCCTTAATTCAGCTTTTCTTTTTGTATCCGCATACAAACCATTTATTTTTTAATATTGCCTATCATCTGATGTATTTTTCTGCCTCTAACTTTCTTTCCGTTGACCATTCCTTCTAGAGCATCCGTCAAGCAGGCAGTTTTTTCTTAGCCAGTGGTCAATCCAATTTCTTTTCCTCTTCTTTATGAGTTCACCCACTCTATCTAGCACATACTTTTTTTTTTATTTTATACGTTCCATCCTTCTCCATATCCGCATCTCAAAAGCATAATATATATTATATATATATATATATATATATATATATATATATATATATATAGGCCTATATATATATACACTCGCCGGCACTATCGAACCGTAGGTTCATGGCATATATATACATACATACACTAGATGGCCCGGCGAACTTCGTATCGCCTTTAACTATTTTCACGTTAATTTTTCCGTATGGTTTTGTTGATTGAGATGAATTTATGTTGTCTGCATTCTCAGTATCATCCATAAGTGTATCATAAGGATTATATACATTTATTGATGGAATATTTTGAGGAGGCTTGCTGATTTCATTATACTTTCGTTTTTTTCTACGAACATGTTGGCAGTTTGGATTCTCATCATCATCAAGAAGTCTCTGTATAGTAATATCATCTTGTGATATATTATAGTCATCTTGTTTTTCATTTAATTGAGGCATGGAGATTGTTTCTGTAATATTAGGCATATTATTATACTAACAGACTTACTTATAGTTCTGTTATTCCGTTCCTTAGGACCTTCATATGTTTTTAAATTGACATTGTTCTTAAATGTAAGATTTATGTCACATATGCCTATACCAATTTGCGGAAATTCACTTGATATCTTATCATTCATAGTCTCTAGAACTGATTCGCCATATTGTTCAATGTCCCTTCTCGGTCCAATTAAATTTAAATTAAGTTGCTGCCTTTCAGCAGATTACTTAAAACTAATACTTACACACGAAATTAATATTATTATCAATATATTGAAAATAAAATAAACACTGAACACACTTAAATTATGAAATAACCAATATTTGTAATTCAATTGAAATTCGCGGTTGCAACAAGAAGCATAGCCACCTGGATCTCTCTTTGTTAAATAATAAACCAATTACCTTACACCGTCATCTGTTAGAATCGTATGGAACTCGCAGATAATTATAACTCTTTGTTAAATAATAAACAAATAATTTGCAATAAAAAATAGTGCAACTATAAATTTAGTTATAAACAACCGTAGATCTTAAGTTGGATCAAATAGCACACAGTGTGCAAAATTTTATTAAAATCGGTTCAGTAGTTTAGGATTCCATCGCGGACAAACAACGTGACACGTAATTTATATACTAAGATATATATATATATATATATATATATATATATGCCTATATGTAAGACAAATATACACATAACCAAAATATTCGTTGACGAGATATGACACACAGGTATTTTAAATCGTCCTTAAGAAAGCAAAAAACGAAACAAGTTGCTTAAGAAAAATTATAAACTGGCCTTTTCCTTTTTTTTATAAGAAATTGCTAATTGAATGCTGTGTTTTTGTTAAATTACCCGATAAAAACTTGGGATAAAGGCGGAAGTATAAACTAATGTTTACCATATAGTACTGAGTATAAAACAATTAGTAGCATCAAGCTAACAACAACGGCCAAGTTTACTTAAGCGTGCGTGTGACCTCTTTATTGATTTCTACTGCCATTATCCATCCATGACGCACTCCGCGCAAATAGCAACCATTCCATACAGTATTACTTACCATAGTCGCGCATTTACTATAACGAACTCTTATAGGAAATCTCCGATCGGCTTATAAGTTTCAGATATCAAGTACAAATTCCTTGAAGTAAATGTAATCAAAATTCTTCAACCCCGACCATCCTGATCTTCCGAATATGAGTCTCGAACGCTAGCTCGTGAACCAGTTCGATAAAAAAAAGCATCGAGATCACTAATATCAGTATTAATTTATAATAATAATAATATTATTATTATTATTATTATTATTATTATTATTATTTTAATTCGTTTCACCCTCTTTGGGGTACATTGGGTCAATCATTTCTCTGTGTGTTGTTCCTTCTTTGTGTCTAGTATTTCTGCATTATTTCTGGTGATCTTTTCCTCTCTTCTTCCAAGATAAATAAGTTTGGATTTTTGTGTAGATTTATGTTGGAACCTTATGTTTTCATCTTGAATTTAGCTGTTCGATCGATTAGTGAATTTTGTGTAATCTTTAATTCTGCTAGGTCTTTCTCAGTTAATATAAGTATTATTACTATTATTATTATTATTATTATTACTATTATTATTACTACTATTATTATTACTACTATTATTATTACTACTATTATTATTACTACTATTATTATTACTACTATTATTATTATTACTATTATTATTATTACTATTATTATTATTACTATTATTATTATTACTATTACTATTATTATTATTACTATTATTATTATTACTATTATTATTATTACTATTATTATTATTACTACTACTATTATTATTACTATTACTATTATTATTACTGTGTGCATGTGTAAAATATATACATATCGATGTAGGCCTACTCGGTATAGGTTAATATTTATTTGATCCACGACACTTAAGTCATTCCACGACACTCAATACATATTGAATGAAATTATGTAATGAATACACCAGATGGACTGATGATAAACATATGACTTACGATTAAATCATCACGCATAAAGACTGTTTACAAAACACCTAAATAATATCAAAGTTTCTTATCATTTGTCCCTGAGTTTAAGGACTGTCCCGTGAAAAATGATGTAATATGCCTTACTTACTTACTGGCACTATCGAACCCGTAGGTTCATGGCCGCACGGACATAAGCCCTCCATACATCCCTATCCTGTGCTAATGTTTTCCAATCATTCCCTGTATAATCTACTTCCCTCAAATCATAGTTAATGTTGTTCTCCCACCTCATTCTTGGTCTACCAACTGGGCGTTTTCCTTCTGGCTTTCCTACAAGAAGTTTCCATGCACGTCTTTCATTCCCCATACGCGCAACATGTCCTGCCCATCGCAGTCTACGGGACTTTATTGTTCTTATTATATCTGGCCTCCTATAAAGACCATGTTATGTAGTCTTCTCCATTCACCTGTCTGTTCATCTCTCTTTGGTCCAAAAATTTTCCTAAGAACTTTATTCTCAAATACTCATAATCTCCTTTCCTCCCTTAAAGTAAGAGTCCATGTTTCGCACCCATATAATATAACTGGTAGAATAATAGTTTTATATATTTTCAGCTTAACGTTTTTTGAAAGGAGTTGGGACATCAAAAGTCTCTGCAATGCATAATAGCATGCATTTCCAGAATTGAGCCTATGTTTAATTTCTTTGTGCATCTCATTCCTATTTGTGATTATTGTTCCTAGGTATTTGAATTCAGTCAATTCCTCAAAATTTCCCTCATTTGTCATTAGCTGTCCATTTCCATTATATAATGTATTTCTACGTGTGACCATATATTTAGTTTTACTGATATTTACTTCCAGTCCTAATTTCTTAGTGTTACTCAATAGTGTGTGCGTGTTGGCCTTTAGTATCTCCTCGCTATCGGCCAGTAGTACTACATCATCAGCATAAACTAACAGCTTATTAATACCATTCAGTTGTAAGCCTTCCTCATTCTCCAAAGATTTAATGGCATGCTCTAGTACAAAATTAAATAGTAGAGGAGATAGTGCATCTCCTTGCTTCAACCCATTCTGGATTTCAAAAGTGTCTGAAAACTGTTTGCCTACACGCACCCTACTCATTGAGCCATTTAGACACATTCGTATAAGTCTAACTAAATTTTTAGGAATTCCGAACTCCAGCAGGATACTATATAACTTCTCCCTCTTAATTGAATCATATGCTTTTTTGAAGTCTACATATAGTTGATGTACAGTACCATTATATTCCCATTTCTTTTCTAAAATCTGTCTTATACTAAAAATCTGATCTGTTGTAGACCTGTTTCTTCTAAATGCACATTGATGATCTCCTAGAATGTCATCAATATAGGGAGTAAGTCTGCTTACTAATATATTTGTTAGAATTTTGTACGAAGTTGAAAGTAATGAGATGCCCCTATAGTTGTTGCAATCAGTTTTATCTCCTTTCTTATAAATTGGTACGATAATTGATTCCTTCCATTCATCTGGAAGAGCTTCTTTTTCCCAAATCATACTAAGCAACCAGCGTATCTTGTCCATCAATTTTTCTCCCCCTGATTTTATCAGTTCTGCTGGGATCTCATCTGAACCTGATGCTTTATACATCTTCAATTTTTCAATCGCCATTTCAACCTCTAATGCACTTGGCTCTGTGACTAGCATTTCTGCTGTCTGTAACTTATCCTCCTCAATGTCCTGTTCTGTATGTACATTTAATAGCTGATTAAAATAACTATTCCATCTATTTAATATACTCTTGGAATCTGCAATCATATCCCCATTTTCATTCCGAATTATGTTTGTTCTAGCCTGAAACCCTTTCTTCTCTATACTAATTCCCTGATATAATTCTCTAATGTTCCTATTTTTTGCATTCATTTCGAGATCATTAATCTTCTCTCTCAAATATTCCCTCTTTTTACTCTTTAATAACTTGGTGGTTTCCCGTCTAACACTACCCAATTGCTCTAAATTTACCTCATTTGGCTCGTGTAACCATTTCATTTTTGCTAGCTTTCTTTTCTTTACAATGTCGGAACATTCCTCATCAAACCATTTCTTGTTTTGCCTTTTTTTTAAACAACCAATACTTTCTGATGCTGACAATTTAATAGTATCTGTTATAGCCTCCCATTCTTTATTTATATCAGTTTCTTCTTCGTTTGCCACATTGTCATCTGAAGATTCCAGTACTTCAAATCTATTAGCAATTTTGATTTGGTATTCTTGCCGCATTTCATCATTTTTCAAGTTTTTTAATTCATATTTTACAGAATCATCTTTAGCGTTTGTTCCTCTCATAAGTGATAGCCGTTGTCTGATTTTCACCCTGACCAGATGATGATCTGAATTGCAGTCTGTTCCTCTAACTGATCTAACATCAATGATGCTACTGTGCCAGCGTTTATCCACTAATACATGATCTATCTGGTTCCGAGTTTCTTCCATCTGGGGACGTCCAGGTGTATTTATGAATATCCTTATGCTGAAATTTGTTGCTGCTCTTAACAATGAGATTCTTTGATGTGGCAAATGTGACTAATCCCTCCCCGTTGTCGTTACTATCTTCATGAAGACTGAATTTGCCTATTGTTGGTTTGAATATATCTTCCCGCCCCACTTTTGCATTAAAATCTCCTAAGACAATTTTCATATGATATCGTGAAAGGCTATCAAATAAGCATTCTAATTCTTCATAGAACTCATCCTTGATCTTGTCATCTTTATCTTCTGTGGGGGCATGTACATTTACAATTATAAAATCATGTCGTTTACCCTTTAGAATTATGTATGATATCCTATCACTAGCAAACTTAATATCTCGGATAGCGGATAGGATCCTCCTTCTGACTAAAAAAACCCGTTCCAAATGCAGGTCTTTCTGCACCACCATAGTATAATGCAAAGCTTCCTGATTCCTGACTACCTTCTCCTGGCCACCTAACTTCCTGTAAAGCGACTATATCCAATGGCGATTTATCCAATTCCCGCGTTAATATCTCTAGTGCCCCGCTATTGTATAAAGTCCTAACATTCCATGTTCCTAGGAACATGTCCCTGTGTTTGAGCCTTTGGCATGGGTTCCCTGAAGTAGTCCCCGCCCGGAGAACCGAATGGGGGACTATTTGACCTCCGGAAAATTTTACCCCAGTTGAACCCATGTCCGCATTTCTTGACGGTTGTATTTTTATGGTGAAAGATCGTCACTCTTTCGACCAAGGTACTTATTTCGTCTGACTTATCACCTTCGACCAGTCCGGCATGGGTAACCCTATCGGCAGCAATGCTACCGCCGGCATAGCTCTCAGGATCATTTAAGCACACAAGCCACTCCACCACGACAAGGTAAAGATACCATGGAGGGATGTAATATGCCTACAGATATATAATATCGACACAACTAAATTTCACAGAATAGTGGTAATCTTTTTTTTATAGTCAATAGTCACGTTAAAATTATTCTCGAGCTAAAAAAACCCATAGCGTTATAGGCTCAGAAGGCCCTTGATCTACCAGCCTCACATCCACTTATTTGCAGAGTTATCATCTAGCCAGTATAGGGATGACATGTGGTCACCATGTCGAGTCCTCAGCCTTTATAGTTGATTTTCTCAACTTGGAGCCTTACTTATTGCAGCTACCCAAAATTCCTCACGATGCTGGGTGGACACAGGTCCCACACTGGTCGAAATTTTATGAGAAAGTTTCTTCCCGCATGGGGAACTCGAACCAGCGCAAGTCCCGTAGCTCTGCACTAAGGCATCATGGCAAACCACTCGGTTAAGGCGAGGGACTTTCGTTTTCTAACCACCTTTTATTAGGCCCGAAAACTGTAGTAGTAGTAGTAGTAGTAGTAGTAGTAGTAGTAATAGGCCTAGTAGTTGTAGTAGTAGCCCTAGTAATAATAATAATAATAATAATAATAATAATAATAATAATAATAATAATAATAGTAATAGCTTTATTTTACCTGGCAGAGTTAAGGCCTTAAGGTCTTGTCTACCACTCAGTCAGGTTTAAAAAATACAAAAATTATTCTTACATCTAAATTACAATAAACATAAATATACATGGTACGTCTACAATATAATTTATTATTTCCAAAATATTTGATTGAATCTAGAGTTAACGATTGAAATATATAATGTAAAATATAGAAAAGTCAGATAAAAAAATATTAATGACATAGAATAAATTTAGTTGTCGAGAAAAATTAATTATTTAACAACATGGGTTTGTATAAGCGTGCCTTCGATAGAAATGGAAAGAAAGAGGGAGTTCAAAGCACAAAGATACTAGTTATTATAAAAATCATTGACATGGCGAGCTTCGAAGAACCAGACTATCTTTGACTATAAGATGACAGGGCAGAAAAATCATGTGATTTGCATAACGTAATACCATTACCTTAATTTAACTTTCTTCATAACCGAATATTATATTTTTAATATCAGAATTATTCTCGTTATATTGATCCACACCCTACATAAATGAATACGTCACTTGATATTCGAAGATCCAAGACCAACAATAACAATTGAATAGAAAATGTAATATTATGACCTCTTCCTTGAAAAAAATATACAAAATAAGCTTAACTTTTTTTATAAAAACCATTTATTTCTTTCCTCCTAGAAAATAATAAAACAATGTGGTTTCCGCCACCAACAGATAAAAGCTTAAATTCACTTCTCTTAATCGAATAGTATAATTTTAACATCAAACTTATTCTCATTATATTGAACCCATAAAATAATCTGTTGCTTAATATTCGAATATCCAAAACTATCTAATAATTAAACACAAAATTTGATATTTTGACCTCTTTCTTAAAAAAAATATAAAAAGTATGTAAACGTGTCATCTTTTATAAAAATCATTCTTTCCTTTTCTCCCAGAAAAAATGAAACAATGTGGGTTCTGCCACTAATAGATAACTGTACAAGAAGTCACTATCTCGTTCTACGTGTAAACCGTTTGCGTTGATAGGTTCGGAGAAGTCAATCATAATTCACACTTCGGCAAACGTGATTAACTCTTAAATGTTGATTAAATATTAGAACAATGGGAAAAACTGCACTTAAACTAGCGTGAAATATTTTCAAAGTCTTATAGAACAACAGTGCGCATGCGCCAGAGTTTATAGAACCAGCGATAACCCACAATCGAAAAACACAAATTATCCTCGATTACTATCCGTCGCTATGAAATTAATGACCAATATTTACAGTAAATCCCCAAACCTATGTTAAAAAAATGTATTAATATTAAAATTACCAAACGTTTATTAAAAATGGGTGTACACTTACTTATCGCTGATCCAACTAGCGATAACCCAAAACAGCGATAGAAAAATCATAGACTAAGTAATATACTCTGTGGAGAAAATAGCAGTTAGCATCACAATATTTTCTAACAGTGTCATAATATTGTGATTTGCATATTTAAATAAATACTTGAAAATTGTCTAATAATGTTATAAAAATTGTTTGAAAACGTTTAAAATATTAAATGTTAGTAAATACAGAAGAGCTATAGTTTACAACAATATTACTGAAAAATCAAGCTCTAGTAGAAGTGCAGTTGAGCCGAACAATGTATTTCAAGATAAAATCCTGGTGGTGGTTAGTATCCCGCAATCCCTCAATATTAATTTTCTTAAAGGATTTCGCTACTTTATTGTCCACTCGAGATCACTTGATATCCATTACAGACAATTTATTCAGAAAAAAAGATGACTGATGTAGCTAGGAATCGAACCCGGGATCTCTCGGATGCTAGTCTGTCACTTTATTTAACACAATATATGAATGATGTAACACAAAAACGACTTAAGTCCATTACGAATGCCATTGTCATACAGTACATTCTCAATGTATTTATCATAAGTAATGCCACGAGTGATTTCCAAATTATCGATAAATTCACGACTCACGAAGTGAGGAGTGAATTTATCTAGAGAATTTGGAAATCAAGAGTGGCATTTGTTAGGACTATTTAACGAATAAAATTAAGCTGTTATCTCACAAATCATTATTTAACTATAGTTAATTTAAAATATTTATATATTTAATGTAAACGGCGATGTTTGAAAACAAATGAGAAACGATTGTTATGCTTCATCTGCTTCTTTTGTATATCACTGCAACCAGATCATACTATTTATTGCCAGAGTAACGCAATATTATAAGAATGCTCTCTAGTGGAGAAAAAATGAAACACATCAAACTGTATATTAATTCATTTATGATGTATGATGTAAATATGACAATTATATTTTTCTGCATTATCACCTGGGAAAAAATACATTTAAGAAAGTGCAAACAGTGGTTTCTTTTTTTGATGCTATAATCAATTGCTACAAATATGTTTATATTAACTCCAGCAAGCGCTATGTGTTGACATCCATGCACTATATATATAATCTGGTAGCCGTATTTCTTATGGGATCAGTCACTGCAAAATAATGGTCAGACCTGTTCAGAATATTAAAAAGGAGGAGCTTTCTTTAATATGGTAAATTTAACATTGATAAATATTTGGTGAAACACGACTGTGATTGGCTGTAAAACAGAAATAATTCAAACGTAATTGGCCATTGACTCCCATTTGGGGCATGAGTTAAATAGTCATAAGTAATGCCACGAGTGATTTCCAATTTATCTAGAGAATTTGGAAATCAAGAGTGGCATTTGTTAGAACTATTTAACGAATAAAATTAAGCTGTTTACTCACAAATCATTATTTAAATATATTTACTTTAAAATATTTATTTATTTAATGTAAACGGCGATGTTTGAAAACAAATGAGAAACGTTATGTTTCGTTTCTCCATCCACTGCAACAAGATCATATAATGTTATATATTGCCATCTGGCGTGGGAAACTTGAAATATCACAATATTATAAGAATGCATCCTAGCGGAGAAAAAATTCAACACATCAAACTGTATATTATAACCAAAATTATAGGTTATTAATTTATTTTTTAGTAAACAACTCGGTAAAATCATTATTTAAAAACACAATTATAGAACACGGAATTATCAAAAAGAACTCGGTAATATCATTATTTAAAAACACAATTATTGAACACACAATTGTCAAATTTATATTTCGTCTATAACTTCATTTGAAGCACAGCCAAATCTTGTTTCTGTCATTTTGAACATTCAAGTATGGCAGCTTTACTGTTGACTCAGTCACTGCAAAATAATGGTCAGACCTGTTCAGAATATTAAAAAGGAGGAGCTTTCTTTAATGTGGTAAATATAACACTGATAAATATTTGGTGAAACACGACTCTGATTGGTTGTAAAACAGAAATCATTGAAACGTGATTGGTCAGTGACTCCCATTTAGAGCATGAGTTAAATAGTCCATTTAGATTTACACATTTGTCGGAAGTTGTCCCCTTTTTGCCCATCATGAGCTTAAAATAAATACAGGTCATTAACGAGATCCGAGAGTAGCTAGTTCAGAGCCACCAGAAAGCACAAATGTAAATAGCAATGTCAATTTACAAATCAACAAAATATGTTTATAGTCTCAAGGCATTCCAAAATCTCTGATCTTAATAATCGTTATACAGTACCATAAAAGTCATCAGAGAAAAGTTTATTTGGTGTATCAAGGAATAGAAATCATATCCTCTGAGATGCTACTAAGGTACAGAATAGTTTTACTAGAACTCATTTAGAGGAATCTATCCTGTAATCGATTTTGCCGCTACTATGAAAAATTCTTCAGTTTTCATCTTCCTTTTAGAATAAATATTATTTATGTCTGAATACATTGTTGCAATTTACAAAATTTTAAGTAGTGTTTTCACTGAATTTATTTCCTTGGATGGAATATACAACATCACTGGGGGTCAGTTCAGGACATTATATGTGGGGAAATGACTCACAAATTTACGAAATTGTTTTCTCAATTCTCTAGCTCTTATTTTAGCTACCGTCAGCATTGGTAGTCTGAGTATCATAACCGTCTTAGGATGGCAGCTGATTTTGTATTACCGAGTACGGAAGTTTTATACTTTTTTTTTACGAAAGACATAAGATTGTCGAATATTAGAAATTGTATTTTCTCCCAATACAATGGCGATTCTATATATTTTGTTTATCCCTTAACCATTTTACGTTTTATTTCCTAATAAATATCGTAGTTTGTATCACTACATAAAACGGTGTATTTTCGCAAGTGATGTGTGTCCATTTTCTCTTGCTAGCGACACCTAAGGTACCGCCAAATTCTTTAAGTTTCAAGACCATAACTTACAACTCCAGTATAATATTTTAATTAATAAATAATGGGGTATCTAATCCTATTCTATTAATTAGATTTCATAGTCTCATTAAAAACGTTATAAGGTAAATTAAAATTTCACCCAAAAATCCCCCTCTAAATACAAGTTTTTCTGCAAAAGGTTAGAAAAATGCTAGGGCATTCAATAAATAATAGTAATACCGTTGTAAATCAGCGATCCTAGTGGTGACCATTGTAATCTTTCTTATGTTTTTGAGCAGTCTTTTTTGTATAAATCTGTAATATTGAAATTCTCGAAATAGCAGTAGGCCTACTTTGTGAATATATTCACCGTTTCTCACATTCAGTAAATAATCTTCTTGTAATCTTGTAAGCCCATGTTTTCCCTTAAGAGATTTAGACGCTCTCCCCCTACAGAGAAGAATTTGAACCATACTAATTTAGTTACACTTGTTTTCGTATAGATGTCATTTGAGTGGTCCGTGGTCAGCGTATCGCCTCATACTGACATCCAGTAAGTAATACCGGCCTAAAAAGATTTCAGTATAATTTGTTTAGAAGGTGGAATTGGGAAGTACTCGAACATCCACCAAATTCACCAGACAGAAGCTTTTGTGGCTATAACTTATTCTCAAATGTTTAAGAACCTCTACGAGACTTTCGATTACAATAAAGAGTTGATATCCAAACGCTCTAGATCGATCAGATGAGACATATATTCAGAAGTGGTGCTGCAGATGGAGTACGCCGTATTCCATGGATTTGACAACTTATAGTTCACTTGTCAAGAGACCTTATATGAAATTAGTAATGTCAAAAATAACCTAAATATTTTATATGATATTATAGCAGTGTCGCCATTACTTATCGAATGTTCTAGTATTAATACGCACATCACGACATCGTGAGGCTGAGTTTTAAATTCCATTTACAACAAACAGAACAACCTAATCTCGATTTAAATCTTTTCTCCATGGTCTTGTTTCAAGTTCTACTTTTACTAGTTGCTTATAAGCAGTGTAAAATTTACTAATTAAGCAGTCTGGTAAATCCTGTTTCAAAAACATACATACACTGCTAAATTTGCTACACTGCTTTTAGCAAAGTTATCAAAATGTTAAAAAAAAACCCATCATCCAAGAAAAATTCTTAAGGAAAATTTTATAAAATTATTTTAAGATGAATTTATTGTATACTTTTAAATTTAATTTACTGCTAGCTACTTTTATCAGTTTATCTTCACTTTTAAAATAGACTGCTTTATTGGTGCTCATGTTATATAAACAGCATTTTCTAAACGGCTAACTACTCTTTTACACTGGTATATACCTGAAAAAGGTTTGAAGTTTTAGCAGTCTAAATTTTCAATCTACACTACTTATAAGCAGAGTTTTTAAGACTATTTAACTCATGCCCCAAATGGGAGTCAATGACCAATCACGTTTCAATGATTTCTGTTTTACAACCAATCAGAGACGTGTTTCACGAAATAATTATCAACGTTAGGATTATCATATATTAAGCAAAGCTCCTCCTTTTTAATATTCTGAACAGGTCTGACCGTTATTTTGCAGTGACTGAGCCTATAACAAATACGGCTACCAGATTGTATATAATAGTGCTTACATGTCAACATTTGTAGCAATTGATTATACCACCAAAAAAAGAAACCACTGTTTGCACTTTCTTAAATGTATACGACATCAAAAATGAATTAATATACAGATTTCATTTTTTCTCCACTAGAGAGCATTCTTACAATATTGCGTTCCTTTGGCAATAAATAGTATGATCTGGTTGCAGTGATAAACAAAAGAAGCAGTAGAAGCGTAGGCTACCTATCGTTTCTCATTAGTTTTCAAACATCACCGTTTACTTTAAATATAAAAATATTTTTAAATAACTGTAGTTAAATAATGATTTGTGAGTAAACAGCTTTATTTTATTCGTTAAATAGTCCTAACAAATGCCACTCTTGATTTCCAAATTCTCTAGATAAATTCACTCCTCACTTCGTGAGTCGTGAATTTATCGATAATTTGGAAATCACTCGTGGCATTACTTATGATAAATTTGTTGTATACTTTTAAATTGAATTTACTGCTAGCTAATTTTATCAGTATATCTTAACTTATAAAATAGACTGCTTTATTGGAGCTCATATTACATAAAACAGTTTTTTTCTAAACAGCTAACTACTATTTTACAGTGGTACATTTTTGAAAGAGGTTTCAAATTTTAGCAGTCTAAATTTTCAATCTACACTACTTATAAGCAGAGTTTTATGAAACATGCCCCACATGTTATTAAAGCTACATTCACCCAAGTAAACAAAATCGTTGTCATTGCCATCTATGTAATATTTAAGGACTTTTTTTTTATCCCTCACTTAAATTAGCGTGAAATATTTTCAAAGTCCTATAGAACAACAGTGCGCATGCGCCATAGTTTATAGAGCCAGCGATAACCCACAATCGAACCACATATCGATTATCATCCTCGATTACTATCCGTCGCTATGAAATTTAAATGACCAATATTTGCAATAATTCCCCAAATCTATGTTAAAAAAATATATTAATAATATTAAAATTACCAAACGTTTATTAAAAATGGGTGTACACTTACTTATGACTCCCTAACGCTGATCCAACCAACAATAACCCAAAACAGCGATAGAAAAATCACAGACTAAGTAATATACTCTGTGGAGAAAATAGCAGTTAGCATCACAATATTGTCTAACAGTGCCATAATATTGTGATTTGCATATTTAAATAAATACTTGAAAATTGTCTAATAATGTTATAAAAATTGTTTGAAAAAGTTTAAAATATTAAATGTTAGTAAATTTTACCAGAAGATGCTATAGTTTACAACAATATAACTGGGGCGAAAATCAAGGCGCTAATAGAATGGACAATTGAGCGAAAAAAAAAAAGATAAAGATATTTTACATAGAAACATATAATGCATTATGGCTGAGTATTTTCTTTATGGCGGGGGAAAAATGGACGTTAAACAATCAATTGTAAGGGGTCCTTTCCCCTACCTCCAGTATCTGTATCTTCTTGGTTAATGTAATGACTGATTGCGTTTAAAAAGTACCCTACAAAATAAACCACCATCAATAACTGTTGAGTTACACACTGTCGACGCGTTTTCGGACTGCAAAAGCTGTCTTTCACAAGGACTCGGCAATTAACTTAAATTAAAAACCTACTCTATCTTAAGGATAATTACGTCATCAAAGTCTTATGTTTTGTTATTCATCAACGTCCACGTCACTATTCCTTATGTGCTCCCATTTTGACGATAGGTTGGAGTCAAATTATTTAAAGGATTGGAACTTCAAGTAGTTTACACTTCGGGTTAGAGTTTAAAAAGTTTCATTGGAAATCCAAAAGAAAAAAGTAGACCCGACAAAAATACCCGTTGTTTTTCGGAAAAGTAGGCTGTCAAAAAATTGGCAATTAAAAATTTTAGTAAGGCAAAAATAGGTCTAAATTTTTCAATAGCTTTTTAAAAAAGGGGAATATGGGGCTCATTTTAGATTCAAAAGGAATCGAATAAAAAATTCTAGCGTTGCCCCTAAAGTTATGTTTTTCCACATGGTTATGTTAATTGATGCAAGTAATCTTAAAATAATTAGATCGGTCAATAATTATAAATTGTTTAATATTATAGAAAGTTTGGGAAATATGCAAACATAAAGATGGACTTTGAATAACGACAAAGGTCATATTCGTGTCAGCGCCCTCTTTTTCCTTGGTCAAGCGTATTTGTGGCGGTATTTAAGCAGACAAAGGGGGACGGCTCGTTATGTGAGGTGACGTAGTCCTAAAGATTTGGGATGACGAACTTTCCTAAAGTCCAGAACGTTAGGTTTTTAATTGGGGTTACCACTATTCAGTCTTGTGAATGGCAGCTTTGCAGTCGAAACGCATCGACTGTTTGATATAGTGCTGTCTTGGGACGAAAAATTCAGTCAAGACGGTTACAGAATTTGTTAGGCTGTTTGAAATTAAATCTTTTGGGAGAAAGGGAAATGGGAAGAGAGTTCCAGAAATTAGGTAAAGTAAGGGGAAATCCTCTTAATACAGGGAAATAGTGGGGACATGGAACGGAAAATGTTATCGGTTTGAATGAAGAAAAAATAATTAGAAATGGTTTATACAGTGAATCAATTTAATATTTTACTCCCTCTTTGTGGAGTTCTGTTTCAGATATAAAATAAAAACTATAGCCTACATTGTAAATCAAAACGTTACTTCCATTTAAATAACAAACCGTATTTCTTAAAAACAAAATTTATCTCGTAAATAATCATAAATTTTCCCTCACATAATTTAAAATTGTTTAAAAGGAAAAAGTCCATAATGTAACATACCATTCAATTTAATGTTGGAGCAACATAAATAAAACTTTTTTTTCTAACAGCCTACAAACTAAATATTCTAATATTTAGTATGGTGTCCTTTCTTTCTTATGACCTCCCTCGACCTTTTTTTTGGCATACTACTAATTATTTTCAGAGTATAAAGCGAATCAATCGAAGCCTATTCTTCCTTCAACCTTTTTTATATAGGTCACTTTTTAACTTTATTGGTATTTCATGCACTCTTATTTTCAGCTCAAGCCAAGCATTTTCTGTTAGATTGAAATCTGGACTCATGTGTTTCTACGACTTTCGGACAGTTATAGCTACAACAACCACGTTCAGTTTTTCCACGCTTTTTTTTTTAAGCTTTGGGCCGTTGTCTTAGTAGAATTTGAAACTGCCTCTATACCCAGTTCTCGACTCTTATGTAGATTGTCCAAGATTTTTTTGATAATCTTTTCGTTTCGTTTTCAAGTCAATGAAGGCCATTTAACCTACACCTACCCGTCCATGCAATGCACCTCCGTACCATTACATTTACTGTGGGCTGCAAATTCATACTTTTCAACTAATTTTCTTTTGGCCATACAGTTATCTTACCATTCGGGGGAAAAAATGTCTAGGTTTCGTCTGCAAAAAGCACATCATTCCATCAGTTTTTATCCTTATTAACGTATTCTTTATGAATAGAAGTATTTCTTCTATTCACTTCGCTTATATAGAACTTTTTTCTTGCAACTGTGCCATTGTACCCTGCTTTTCTAATATTTTATTCTTTCTGTATTCACATTATTACCAAATCTCTCCCACGTTCCATAAATTAGTTTAGGATTATTTTTAACCATATCCGTAGTATGAATCTTTCTTGCTCAGATAGTCTTTTTGGGTTGGCCTATTTGGGGAATACTTCCTATTCTTTTTTCCTTCGTATCATCTTACAATATTTCCTATAGTACTTTTACTAAAATATAGTTTATTTGCTATATCTTTAATTTTTCAATTTTGTATGATGGTTCAGAACAAGTTGTCTCTGCTCATAGTTCATATTGCATTATTTTCGCCGCATAATACTTTTTTTTTACTTCTGTACGTCCACACGAATACCTTAAGTAAACAAAATAGTGGGCTCAACTGCACTTCTACTAGCGCTTGATTTTTGTTATATTGTAAACTATAGCTCTTCTTCTGTATTTACGAACATTATTTAATGTTCTAAACTTTTTCAAACAATTTTCATAACATTATTAGACAATTTTGAAGTATTTACTAAAATATGCAAATCCCAATAGAATTTGAATGACAAAGGTCATATTCCTGTCAGCGCCCTCTTTTTCATTGGTTAAGCGTATTTGGCGGTATTAGCAGGCAAATAGACGCTCATTATGTGATGTGACGTAGTCTAAGATTTGGATGACGTATTTTCCCAAAGTTTGAGTAGATTTCAATTGAGTTACCATTATTCAGTCTAGTGACTGGCAGCTTTGCAGTCGAAACGCATCAGATTGTTAGTTGTTGAAATTGTCTTTTGGAGGAGAAATGGAAGAGTCCAGAATTAGGTAAAGTAAGAAATCCTATAATTACAGAAATAGTGGACGTGGAAGGAAATGTATCGATTTGATTGAAGAAAATAATTAGAACTGGTTTATACAGTGAATCAATTTAATATTGGGGCAACATTTTACTCCCTCTTTGTGGAGTTCTGTTTCAGATATAAAATAAAAAACTATAGCCTACATTGTAAATCAAAACGTTACTTCCATTTAAATAACAAACCGTATTTCTTAAAAACAAAATTTATCTCGCAAATAATTATAAATTTTCCCTCACATAATTTAAAATTGTTTAAAAGGAAAAAGTCCATAATGTAACATACCGTACAATTTAATGCTGGAGCAACATAAAACTCTTTTTTCTAATAGCCTACAAACTAAAAATTATAATATTTAGTATGGTGTCCTTTCTTTCTTATGACCTCCCTCGACCTTTTTTGGCATACTACTAATTATTTTCAGAGTATAAAGCGAATCAATCGAAGCCCATTCTTCCTTCAATCTTTTTTTTATATAGGTCACTTCTTTTACTTTATTGGTAGTTTATGCACTCTTACTTTCAGCTCAAGCCAAGCATTTTCTGTAGGATTGGGAGGTGTTTCTATGACTTCGGACAGTTATAGCTACAACAACCACGTTCTGTTTTTTCTACGCATTTTTTAAGTTTTTGGGCCGTTGTCTTAGTAGAATTTGAAACTGCCTCTATACCCAGTTCTCGACTCTTATGTAGATTAATCTTAAGATTTTTTTGATAATCTTCCCGTTTCGTTTTCAAGTCAATGAAGGCCATTTAACCTACACATGTCCATGCAATGCACCTCCGTACCATTACATTTACTGTGGGCTGCAAATTCATATTTAACTCTTCATTTTCTTTAGGCCATACAGTTATCTTACCATTCGGAAAAAAAAAACATTTATCTAGGTTTCGTCTGCAAAAAGCACATCATTCCATTAGTTTTTATCCTTATTAACGTATTCTTTTATGAATAGAAGTATCTTCCTTCTATTCACTTCGCTTATATAGCACTTTTTTCTTGCAACTGTGCCATTGTACCCTGCTTTCATAATATTTTATTCTTTCTGTATTCACATTATTACCAAATCTCTCCCACGTTCCATAAATTAGTTTCAGATTATTTTTAACCATATCCGTAATATGAATATTTCTTCTCGCTCAGATAGTTTTTTGGGTTGGCCTCTTTGGGGAAAACTTCCTATTGTTTATCCTTCGTATCTTATTACAATATTTTCTATAGTACTTTTTACTAAAATATAGTTTATTTGCTATATCTTTAATTTTTCAATTTTGTATGATGGTACAGAACAAGTTGTCTCTGCTCATAGTTCATATTGCATTATTTTCGCCGCATAATACTTTTTTTTACTTCCGTACGTCCACACGGCAAAAAGTACGAACCTGATTGCATCTACGATTTAACTGAATACCTTAAGTAAACAAAATAGTGGGCTCAACTGCACTTCTACTAGCGCTTGATTTTTCAGTTATATTGTAAACTATAGCTCTTCTATATTTACTAACATTATTTAATATTTTAAACTTTTTCAAACAATTTTCATAACATTATTAGACAATTTTGAAGTATTTACTAAAATGTGCAAACCCCAATATTGTGACACTGTTAGACAATATTGTGATGCTAATTGCTATATTCTCCACAGAGTATATTACTTAGTCTGATTTTTCTATCGCTGTTTTGGGTTATCACTGGTTGGATCAGCGTTAGGGAGTGATAAGTGTACACCCATTTTTAATAAACGTTTGGTAATTTTTATATTATTACTATATTTTTAACATATTTTCAGCATATATTTTGGGATTTATTGCAAATATTAGTGATTTAAATTTCATAGCAATTGATAGTAATCGAGGATGATAATCGATAACCCACAATCGGACCACATATCGATTAACATCCTCGATTACTATTCGTCGCTATGAAATTTAAAATGACCAATATTTGTAATTAATCCCCAAATCTATGTTAAAAAAAATATGAATAATATTAAAATTACCAAACGTTTATTAAAAATGGGTGTACACTTATCACTCCCTAACGCTGATCCAACCAGCGATAACCCAAACCAGCAATAGAAAAATCATAGACTAAGTAATATACTCTGTGGAGAAAATAGCAGTTAGCATCACAATATTGTCTAACAGTGCCATAATATTGTGATTTGCATATTTAAATAAATACTTGAAAATTGTCTAATAATGTTATAAAAATTGTTTGAAAAAGTTAAAAATATTAAATGTTAGTAAATACAGAAGAGCTATAGTTTACAACAATATAACTGAAAAAATCAAGCGCTAGTAGAAGTGCAGTTGAGCCGAGATTACTACATTTCCTCTCCACTCTCATCCCATTAATTCTAGCTCGATAGAATTCGACAACGTAGTATGCAATGAAATAACCGACTTTTCCATTACGAACAACCAAAGTCTCTGAAATTGTCGGTTTTTGTGTCTGTTCCTCTTCTGTTTAGTGTCATATACTTTCTATCCTTTTATCATTTATTCCATTTTTACACGCTTTATATTAGCTTGACCTGTATCTATGTAACGGACCTGTGTATGTATATGTATATGTATATGTATATGTATATGTATATGTATATATATATATATATATAACGAAATTTTTGAACACGATTTTCACCCACTTAAAAACATTGGATCGACTTGAAACTTTATATACTTGTAAAGGACCTATACCAATACAATAATTTGATATTAATTAAATAAAAATAAAACGTAGTTTTATTTGATTTTCATATTTATTATATAATTCAGTGACAGCCGTTTCGGTACACTGTGCTTCTTCAGACATGTTAACAAATCATAATTTAACATGTCTGAAGAAGGTACAGTGTACCGAAACATCTCACTGAATTATATAATAAATATGAAAATGAAATAAAACTACGTTTTATTTTATTTAATTAATAGATATGGATTTTCATCAAGTAAACACCAACTCAATTGATTAATAATTTCATAATTTGTTTTCTAAAATCCTGGCCAGAATCGTCAGAAAATCAAAATAATAAAAACCGGTATATGATAGTTTGCGGACTTACCGATTTTTTGGTCAATCGTTGTAAGAGATCAGTTGGTAGAGCGGAGGACTGTAGGGTATATAATTTCAGTAATACATAGGTCGCTGTTTCAAATCCGGCCCGGAGGATTTTTTTAGGAGAGTATTAAGCAATTATATTTTCAGGGGATTCCGGTTTATGACAAACTAAAAATTAAAAGATAGTTTAAAAAACTAAAATACGCTTTATTAGAAAACCAAACTAAAAAAAATAAGTTTAAAAACTAAAACACGGTTTATTAGAAAACCGAACTATAAAATTAAAAAAAAAATCCAACATGCTTGGGATAAAATTAAAGTGGCCAACAAAAAAAAAATAATTTCCAACACATCTAGAATAAAACTAGTTATCTACAACAACAAAAAAAATCAAAAGCGTGGGGTGCTTTTTATGGTTTTTATGCTTTCTTCTTAGACTTTACTTTTACCAATATCTGTTTATCAAATATATTGATATATAGCACTATACGCTTTTGATGGTAAAATATTTTTTTGTAGATAACACTAGTTTTATTCTAGATGTGTTGGAGACGATTTTTTTCTTGACCACTTTAATTTTATCCCAAGCGTGTTGGAAATTAAAATTTTTTTTCATTGTTTACTTCGCTTTTCTAATAAAGCGTGTTATTTTAGTTTTTTAAACTTATTTATTAACCTTCCATTCGTATATCCTTTTGTCATTTCATTCTTACATTGTTACCATACTCGAGCTTCTTTCTTCTGTATTTTCGAATATAGTTGGTATTGCATTCTAACCCATAATTTTATTTCTCCATTTGTAATATCTTACTTCTTTTCAAATCATTATAATGAGAACACATTTCTAAGGGTATACACTTAAAGATCCTATCACAAAACGCGATGTGATCAAATATAAAACGGAAATAAACGAATCATTTCACCCAATATTCTTTTGTTTGGTGCAACTAATAAAAAATAATTTTAAAATTATAATTAAAGTTAGAATGCCGTCACGCAGGGCTGACAACCCGGCTGACATAAAGTGTCGATTGTCTAGAAAAAGTGGGAGCCTTAACCTCCTACTACCCCAAGGGCCTCCGGGTCTGTTGTGGGAGCACTTTACTTTTGGGGGCACGCCGTAGCGTAGTGGTTAAGGCACTGAGCTACAAGCCGGAGGGTCGAGGGTTCAAGTCCCGTTGGGGTCAGGATTTTTAAACTGACCCAAACCCTCTGGCGGCCACTATGGCCCTGGGGTCGACTCAGCCTCTAACGGAAATGAGTACCAGACGCTTGTTCTGGGGGTAAAGGCGGCCGTCACGCAGGGCTGACAACCCGGCTGACAACCCGGCTGACATAAAGTGCCGATTGTCTAGAAAAAGTGGGAGCCCTAACCTCCTCCTACCCCAAGGGCTTCCGGGTGTTGTTGTGGGATCAACTTTACTTTACTTTTACGCCCTATGGTAGAACTACCGATCTAACTAGAGTGATATATTTTGCACAATAGTAAAGTAGATTTTTCTTATCGTAACTTGAACTCAATAGCTGAAAAAAATGCATGTTAAATATATCTAGGAAAATAAATTGTGTTGCAGAAAGTGATTTACTATAGTTAGAGATTGATTGAATAAAGTATCTATTCACTTTTTACAAGGTTTTTGGTTTTTTTAAATGCATATATCATCTTCCTGTGCCCAATAGGCTATTAAAGATTTTCGTCCTCCATTCGTCTCTACCCTTGCAGTCACCATCCTGCACTCCCCTGTTCATCAAATTCATAATTCCCTCTATCCATCTCTTCTTATGCCTCTTTCTTTTCCTCCGATTTGGAATCCACTTCAAATTCCTAACTGGTAATCTATCTTAATTCATCCTCATCCCGTGTCCAAACCATTGTAGTTATTTCCCACAAATTTTACAATTGTTTCGTTAAAGTTAATTTATTCTCGGATAATACAGTTTCTGATCCTAATTTAGAGCATCGTACAGCTCTTAAAAAAATAATTTCTGTAGATTAAAATGTTGACTTTAATTTGTCATTTACAGTCCACGTTTCAGCTCCATAGTACAGGGTGGACCGCTCGAATGGACCTAATTTCAATTGCTTGTTACTGGCAAACGGTTGAAGATAGAAACTTAAAACAACGTTCATATTACAGAAAAACTCACCAAGTTTTGATATCCAGATCACCACATCTCTATATGAGCCCCAGCAGTCACTGTGACGATATCAAAGCGATGAACAATTTCTTGCCAAGTACGTTGGAGTATGTATGTCTTCTGGAATGTTCTCAATAGCCTCTATGATGCGCTCACGAAGATCACGAAGGTCTTTGACTGGGGTGGTGTAAACTTTATCTTTGACATAGCCCCAGAGAAAGAAATCCAGTGGTGTTAAATCGGGAGATCTCGGGGGCCACGCGATTGGTCCTCCCCTACCAATCCAACGGCCAGGGAAAATGTTGTCCAAAGTCGTACGAACTTCATTGGACCAGTGGGGAGGAGCACCATCTTGCTGGAAAACGATGTTAGGCTGCAGTTGTTCAATTTGTGGAAAGAAGAACTGCTCCAGCATGTCAAGATATGTGGTACCACGAACAGTTTTCTCGGCGAAGAAAAAAACGGTCCAATGACCTTATTATGTGACAAACTGCACCAAACATTCATCTTCGGACTATCACGAACATGCTCTTGAATAGCGTGAGGATTCTCCGATCCCCAGATCCGCACATTATGCCGGTTTACCTTGCCTGACAAATGGAAAGTGGCTTCGTCCGAGAAGAAAATCTTGGTCATGAAGTCAGGATCAGCGCCGAGACGGTCCAGCTTCGTATTGGCGAATTCCACTCGTTTCGGCATGTCATTCGGCTCCAGACGTTGCACTAACTGCACTTTATATGCGTGCAGTTTGAGGCGTTTTGTGGACAATCCGTTGTAATGTCGATTTTGGTATTTGAAGTTCCCGCGAAGCTCTTCTTAATGACTTCCGGGGGCTTCGCTCAAATGCGGCTTGAACATTTGCTACCATTTCATCGGATGCTCTGCGACCACCACCATGCTTCTTCAACACAGATCCTGTAGCTAATAATGTATCACGCCACTTCTTTATGCTTCTAGCAGTTGGAGCATCACGGTTTAAACACACGCCGGAACTCCCTTTGAACTCTAATGATTGATTTAAACTCCGCATACCACAAAACAGCTTGCGCTTTCATCTGCGGAGTCGCCATTTTCACAAACAATTAAATCTAAGAACGAGAAACGTATCTTTGTGCCATCTACCGACAGGATTCGAAACTTGGTGAGTTTTTCTGTACTATGAACGTTGTTTTAAGTTTCTATCTTCAACCGTTTGCCAGTAACAAGCAATTGAAATTAGGTCCATTCGAGCGGTCCACTCTGTACATTAGTACATTAAACTTCTCAATATTGATTTATAAATATGAACTTTACTTTCTTTAAATATCTGTTTATCATAAGTAAAGCCACGAGTGATTTCCAAATTGTCGATAAATTCATGACTCATGAAGTGAGAAGTGAATTTATCTCGAGTATTTGGAAATCGAGTGGTATTTGTTAGGGCTATTTAACGAATAAAATTAAGCTGTTTACTCATAAAATCATTATTTAACTATAGTTACTTCAAAATATTTATATATTTAATGTAAACGGCGATGTTTCAAAACAAATGAGAAACGATTGGTACGCTTCATTTGCTTCTTTTGTTCATTACTGCAACCAGATCATATTATTTATTGCCAAAGGAACGCAAAAATGTTAGAATGCACCCTAGTGGAGAAATTTATAACCAACATTATAGGTATTAATTAATTTCTGATGTCCTATGATGTAAATATGTCAATTATATTTTTCTGCACCGTCATTTCATGGAAAATAATTCGTTTAAGTGCAAGCAGTGGTTTCTTTTTTTTTTGTGATATAATCAATTGCTACGAAGTTTTTTATATTATCTCCCGCATATGCTATCTGCTGACATTCACGCATTATATATACAATCTGGTAGCCGTATTTCTTGGAGTGAGTCACTGCAAAATAATGCTGTGACCTACTCAGAATGTTAAAAGGGAGGAGCCTTCTTTAATATGACGAACTTCGGGTGATAAATTCGAGGCTAAACACGACTGTAATTGGTTGTAAATAAAAAAAAATCATTGAAATGTGATTGGTCTTTGACTCCCATTTGGCGCATGAGTTTAATACTCTCACAAAATTCCATTTAGCATTACTATTGCAGATCGACCTTTAACTATTATTTTTGTTATTTCCAAATCATTGTTTCTATCTTTATTATTCACTTTTTGAGGGGAAAAAATTTGTATGCAAATGTACAGATTTTAATACAATGAAATGATAGACTGTAAAAACCTTTAAAATTATGTAAATATTGAGATTATTTCTTATGTAAATCAACTGCATATTGCGGTAGGAGTGTCATTACAAAGATAAATTACAAACCTGTTGTTTATCACGTTACATTATCTTATCATTTCTCACAAGATATTCGTTAAGTTATCTGTTGTTGCATTTTTGTTGATTAAACACGTGATATAAACAAGACTTTAAGTCTCTTCAACACCGAAATCATAAACAAAATAATAAAGCTAAGTTTGTAAGTTGCATGCATGATTCATTCCGTCGAAACTACACCAATATGTTACCTACATAGGTTCGGCTCTTATATTTTATAAATGCAAACTAGAAGACTTAATTATCGTAAGTAATGCTACGATTGATTTCCAATTTATCTAGAGAATTTGGAAATTAAGAGTGGCATTTGTTAGGACTATTTAACGAATAAAAATAATCGGTTTACTCAAGTCATTATTTAAATAGCCATCCATCCATCCATCCATCCATCCATAGTAATTCTGCCCGAGGGCAGGTCTTTCACTGCAATCATAGCAATTTCATGCTATGCTTGCAGCTTTACTAGGGAATTGTGGTGTGGTAGCTTCCCGTTGCTTTCCACACCGGTGAAGGATGATGATGATGATGGCCATATGATTTCGGGGTCCGTTTGGGCCTGAAAGTTTTCCTGACATTTGTCTTACAGGTGAGGAAAAACACCGATAAAAACTTCACCCAGAAAAACTGCCCCCGACCGGGGATCGAACCCGGGCCCGCTGCGTGACAAGGCAGCACGCTCCCTCGGGATCACAGCGGTGGACGTTATTTAAATATAATTACCGGTATTTTAAAATATTATATATTTAATTTAAACGGCGATTTTTTAAAAACAAATCAGAAATGTGAGGTTCTGTATATTCACTGCAACTTGATCTTATTTATTGCCAAATAGGATCGCGATACTGTAAGAATGCATCTCAGTGAGAGATAATAATGAAACACATCAAACTGTATTTTATAATCAACATTATAGGTTATTAATTTATTTTTATAGTAAAGAACTCGGAAAATTCGAGGAATCTGTTCATTATTTGCTATATTCAAAGCATTTGTTGGAGAAAAATAATGCTCTGAGCTGTTCTGAATATTAAATAGGAGCTTTCTTTATCACAAAAGCAGGAGCTGATAAAGATAAATCGATAAAGAGCGAGGTGAAACACGACTGTCATTGGTTTTAAAACAAAATTAATTGAAACGTGATTGGTCATTGACTACCATTTGGGGCATGAGTTAAATAAAAGGTAAAGTAATCCCACTACCGGCCTCGGGAGGACCTTGGGGTAGTAGGAGTTTAAAGTTCCCACTTTTTCTGGACAATCGGCACTTGATGTTAGCCGGGTTGTCAACCCTACGTGACGGCCGTTTTTACCTTCAGAACAAGCATCTGGTACTCATTTTCCCAGGGTCATAGTGCCGCCAGAAGGTCTGGGTCAGTTTAAAAATCCTGATCCCACCGGGACTCAAACCCTCGGCCTTCCGGCTTGTAGCGCAGTGCCTTAACCTTTACGCTACGGCGCGCCCCCTCATAGTCGAATTTTTTTCAGGTGAATGAGCTTATACTTGTTTTTTTTTTAATTTCTTTCTTTCTTCTTTTCCTTTCGTTTATACTGTTCTTCCTTTTTTGTTTTTACCTTTGTTAACCTTTTTATCTTATTCACACATACAAACACAAGACAGGACACACACCCAGACCCAAGGTGAAGATTTAAAATCCCGTACCCCGCCGGGAATCGAACCCGGGTCGCCGGAGTGGAAGCTAGGGATTCTCCGACTACGCCACGACGACGGACTGCTAAATGTCCGTCAGCAGGAACTGAGTAAATTAATTGAATTCATCAGCAATTCAATTGATGGTCCTATTTTTCTGGTTTATGGAATATTTAGATATTTTCTTTATTAAATTGGGGAAATATAATGTCTATGCCATCTTATATAAGTATTGGAATACATTGAAAACAAATTTTGCGTAACCATAAGCCGTTACTTGTGTATTGTTGTAGGCTATACTTTGACACACAATTTAAATATGTCATTCATTTTTTCATTACTTTATTTAATGTATAACATTAATTAAACCAATGTATCTTACTAAATACATTGACAATTTAAGGGTTAATTAAATTATATATTATGCATTGGAATGAACGAAACATGGCGGTTGCTAAAATCAGTTTTTTATTTTCGGGTTCCAGGTACTACCCCCCCCCTCTTAATGATCGGATTTCGATGATTTTTTTGGAGAATGCCTTCCTCTGTTTATTTTAATAGCGTATAAAGAGTTTCATTGTGAAATATAAATGTAGAATTTCGTTTCAGGTGAACTCCTACACCTAATGGTACGATTTTGCTGGTTAATGAACTCGTCCTTAATTGTTTTAATTAATTCCTATACGCCAAGTTTGGTTTCGATGAAACAAAAATTGCTGCCGCTGGAGCGTTAACGGACACACACACACACACACACCATATAAGCTATGCATAAGCAAATTTTGCCATGGTCATTTTCAGTGTGTACTTGATAGGATCGGTGAAGATCTTTGAAGTTTCAAAAATCTTCTCAAGAGAACAACCTCTATAGCTTCATTCCTTCAAAATGCGCCAAAATGTTAATATTTTGTACTAGAGCATGCTATTACATCTTTAGAAAATGAAGGCTTACAACTCAATGTTATTAATAAACTGTTAGTTTATGCTGATGATGTAGTATTGTTGACTGATAGCGAGGAGATACTAAAGGACAATACGCACACACTATTGAGTAAATAACACTAAGAACTTAGGACTGGAAGTAAATATCAATAAAACTAAATATGTGGTAACACGTAGAAATATATTATAGGCTATAATGGATATGGACAGCTAATGAGGGAAATTTTGAGGAAGTGGCTGAATTCAAATACCTACGAACAATAATCACAAATAGGAATGAGATGCACAAAGAAATTAAACATAGACTCAATTCTGGAAATATGTGCTATTATGCATTGCAGATACTCTTGATGTCCCAACTCCTTTCAAAAAACGTTAAACTAAAAATATATAAAACTATTATTCTACCAGTTATACTATATGGGTGCGAAACATGGACTCTTACTTTAAGGGGGGAAAGGAGATTACAAGTATTTGAGAATAAAGTACTTAGGAACATTTTTGGACCAAAGAGAGATGAACAGACAGGTGAATAGAGAAGACTAAATAACAATGAACTACGTGGTCTTTATAGGAAGGCAGATATAATAAGAACAGTTAAGTCTCGTAGACTGCGATGGGCAGGACATGTTGCACGTATGGGGAATGAAAGACTTGCATGGAAGCTTCTTGTAGGGAAGCCAGAGGGAAAACGCCCAGTTGGTAGACCAAGAATGAGATGGGAGAATAACATTAACAATGATTTGAGGGAAGTAGATTATACAGGGAATGATTGGAAAGCATTAGCTCAGGATAGGGATGTATGGAGAGCTTATGTCCGCGCGGCCATGAACCTACGGGTTCGATAGTGCCAGTGAGTAAGTTAATGATTTTAAGAGATACGGAAAATTTGTGAGCAGTCCTAACGAATCTAACCAATGTCATGAGCACTCTGCATATAGTACATCAATTTATAATTGCCATACTTATCGCTAGCAATAAACGAGTTTATATGAATGAACGAAAAAGAGTAAATCAACGTTAATCATATTATGAATATAGTATGAAATTGTTGGATGCTTTTTCAGCCAATGCAGTGGAAGTCTAATGCTTCGATTTCTTAAAATAGATTACTCTAAAATACACAGAATTCATACAGTAGTCTTTTCGGAGAAGAATGAAGCAGCTTACATGTCCTGAATCTAATCTATAACATACTTCTTATCATTAGTAATTTATTTTCTATGATTATTACGTCAGTCAATTAAACTTACATTCTTTTTAAGGAAACTTTTTTTTTTCCTTTTTTTCCCGAATCAAATACCTACGTCGTTTAAAAAGAACCTTACCGTTACCTAAATAATCATCTTGGATATTATTGATTACAGGAAAATATCCTATCCTCGATTCACTTTACTTATAAAATATTAGTTCCTAAGCGTCTTTAACACTAACACATGTACTACCAAAAATAAAATAAATCTCTGAAGATGTCAACTTGTTTGCAGAAACCGGTATTAGAAAATTAAGTTAACATATGCTACTTGCCACACATTTTATACGTTATAAGATCAAATTGTTGTAGCCTACACGTTAATATTGTATTTTTTGCTAATTAGATCCTAAAAGACAGTAAAATAGGATTACGTATTCAATAAGTTTCAATGGTTGTAAAAATTCAAATTGAAAACCGCAGTTTACGAAGAAATTTATTTCTCATTGGCGCAGTTAAACCACTTGTCTTATAGGTACTTTTACGTGCCACATTCCACCCGGGCCTTAGTGAAATTACTTGTCGGGAGAGGGATTTAAACTATTGATCACATGCATACTTTTGACCACACAAGGACATTGAGAGCCTCCCCGAATGAATAAACAGTTAATGTCGAGACCTCTTCCAAGACAAACATGAAACACACCATTCACAAACGCATTCATATTATCGTCTCACTATGATGCTTAACAAGCGGCTCGCTTTGTGTTCCCCGCAGCTGTTATGTTTTAAAATACAAAGATCTCGACTGCCGGGACTACGACGATGTTGCCACATTGTTATTCTTCCCTCAGTTTCAATTAAAACTTGGAACGATGTGGAACATTCGATCCAGTTATAAAATTATATACCGTAATTAATTGTATAATTATCAATGATTTAATTATATGTAGCTAGAATAATAATACCATACCTACATGTTATATTAGTTTATATATGTGATTTCAACATGGGAAAAAATTTCAGACCGAACAGTTAATAATAATAATAATAATAATAATAATAATAATAATAATAATATAATAATATTTTCAGCATGATTTTGTATGGATATTAAATTTATGTAGAACTACAAGCTATATAATGTTTAGAATTAAATTATTTAATAAATACGTATATAGTTTTAATTTTAAAACTTAAACAATACCAAATAATAACATAAAAAATTAAATAATAGCATAAATAATCAATGTCTTCTGTCCTTGTGTAATAAACGTCCACAGCGCTATGACAAACGTGACAACACCGCATGTCAAGCATTGCCGCGCGGCACCCGCTTTTATACAAACCGTTAACCATCAGAGTGAGGCTATAATACAAAACATGCTGAATATATATATATGCATATACAGTAAAACCTGTCTATGAAGGAACATGACGGTTCCTTTAAATATATTTCCGTCTTTGCAGTATTCCTTCTTATAAAGGGTTCCCAAATTACAAGCTTGAATTTTCTCATGTAGTGTAAGGGTTTTACATATACGCTTTAAAGACATAACGTATTTAATTGAAATACAGATAAAATAGTGTATGTAACGCAGCACAGTTTGCACGGCAATACAAAACAACTTTTACACAAAAACGAGAAGGAACTCAACTACAGGAGGACTGAAGAGTTTCCCAACTCCCTCGCAGGTTACGTAAGCAGGCAACGAAAAGCGAGGGAATTCCCGCTGTCACACATAAGCAAGGGTATCTCCGCAATACAATAGCAACACAAGATAAAACGATATGATGCAGTAGCGTCATATGCAGAATTTTCACGTGTGGTCATTAATACTGTAATTAGAACGTGCTTAAGAATAATTTTCCGTCTTACTGAGGTAAACATTAACCATTAGTACTTTAAAAACAATTCCGTTTCCGCGTTATGAAGGCTTCCGGCTTATACAGGACAATTTTACATATAAAATCGTACCGTTCTGGATATTTTTTTTTTCGTCTCTACAGGTTTCCTTCTTATAAAGGTTTCGACTAAGACAGATTTCACTATATATATATTTCTTTTCAAATGCCCCAGGTTGTCATTTCGACATTTCTGGGGTTCTCTCCTGGCATGGCGTACTTGTAACCCCACTTCAGAGGTTGGGGGCCTGGAAGACGGGGTTACGCTGCCCCAATGATATGAGAGTTGATGGTAATGATGCGCCAAAGAGGCTTTAGACTAAACTTAAGCTATTAGGCGAGATATTGATAATGGCCAGATGGTGTTCGGGGACCGTTTGGGCCTTAAGTTTCCTGACATTTATCTTACAAGTGAAGAAAACCACTAAAAAAAACCTCGTCCAAGAAACTTGTCCCGACCGGGGATCGAACCCGGGCCCTCTGCGTGACAAGGCAGCAGCTATCTCGAGACCACAGCGGTGGACACATGCTGGATGTTATGAGGATGTTATGAGAGGATTTTAAACTCTGGAACATACTTTATTTTTGACCACACAAGGACATGGAGATCTCTCTGGATGATGGTTCAGTTCTATGCTAGTGCCACCTCTGAGACCACACGAACATTTAAGACAAGACACGCAATTCATTAAACAAAGCGATTATGATATTGATGATTATGGTTAAAATAGCAAAATGGTGACCGAGAACTTATGGGCTTTAAAGTTTCCTGACATTTCTCTTACAGGCAAGAGAAAATCTCATCCAGGAAACTTGTCCCGACCGGGGATCGAACTCGGATCCGCTGCGTCTGAGACAATGATGTTACCATCAGACCATGAACCCTCATTTGCTTTCCATAACAGACATGCAGCTGTTTAAAAAGTTTTATGATAAATCAACACATGCATCACTTCTCAAATATTCTTTGTTTCGTTCATTCATTGGATTATAATCGATTGTTTCTCCTCTGAAAAAAACACTTTTTATATCAGTTTCTTCTCTAACATTTTTTTATGCTGTGCTCTTTCTGAAGTCTATTTTTTTTCTTCCTTGATATTTATGGACTTCTCTTAAGTAAAGAGAAAGCTCAAGGGAGATGTGGACACAAATACCCACGTATTATTAGCAAACGGCATGGGAATGAGGTAGATTGGCTTGCCCTAACTGTAGATACTTCAATCCTTGAGTTTAGTTATAGGAGGTTGAGTGGGCGTCAAGGGAAATCTGGATACAATTGAGTGAAAATAAAATCTCATTCCTCTGCTAGACTGTCCGGGATCGAACCCAATCCGTTCAGAACGTATTCAGACTTAAGTTACCCATGATTAGACTATTGTTAATTTTTTGTAAGGTGAGAATTTTAACCATATTAGTAAACAAGTTAGTTTCCTTTTACAATAAAATTGAGCACTTCTAATGTGAATTAATAGTTTAAGCTTTATTTTAGCTTACTTTGATGCGATTTATTATAGGCCTACTCTTTTCCAGTACGTCTTACAGTAGGCCTATTTTGCGAACACACATACGATTTACATTTTTTTTTGTATTCTACACTTCTGTTATTTTACTCCCTATTTTTGTAGACATCACACTGTGCTTTATACAGATACACAGTGGCGGCGCTAGATCTATGGTCAGCAGAATGCTAGCGTCATGCTACAACATAAGACAAGAGGCACACAACAATGCCAAATATAGATATATATCATCTACTCCATCGGCAATCGAAATCGGCTGCCGCGCCGGAGTAAAATATAAGGAACCCTACAGACCACTCACTGCTGACGGATTGTGTTAATATTCTTTCTTACTGACACTATCGAGCCCGTAGGTTCATGGCCGCGCGGACATAAGCACTCCATACATCCCTATCCTGAGTTAATGCTTTCCAATCATTCCCTATATAATCTATTTCCCTCAAATCATAGTTAATGTTATTCTTACGCCTTATTCTTGGTATACCAACTGGGCGTTTTCCCTCTGGTTTTCCTACAAGATGCTTCCATGCACGTGTTTCATTCCCCCGGAAAATTTTACCCCAGTGGAACCCATGTGCGAATTTCTTGATGGTTGTATTTTTACGGTGAAAGATAGTCTCTTTCGACCATTATTATTATTATTATTATTATTATTATTATTATTATTATTATTATTATTATTATTATTATTCCGAATAACAGCAAATGAGATAAGATTTATGTGCCATACAGCAGGCTGTACAAAGTGGGACCATAAAATAAAGGAATAATAGACGAGTTGGGTGTAGAACCCATTCTTCATCATATACAAAACTACCAGAATAACTGGAAGACCCATCTTCAACGAATGCCATCTCGCAGAATTCCAAAAGCTATGTTTCGTTACTATTCTCAAGGCGAAAGATCGCTGGGACGTCCATAAAGGAGTGGATGGAAAACTTCTCTTGGAGATAAGAGGATACATGGCCTAATACCTGCATGGATTTTTTGTCATCATATAAAACTATTGTACTACCTAGTTTTAAAACAAAAATATATCAGAAGGATGATAACTGCTGAAATGAGATAGCACAAGAAATATCCACAGGATAGAAAGATAACATTACTAAAAACAAAAAAGAAAACATTTTGGATAAGTGGCGGCTGGTGGATTAAGAATGTGGAGGGGGGGGGGGCTTCAGTGATTTATGCTTACCAAGAGAAAATACAATTTATTTACATGCATTATGCTAAATAAGATGACTGAACTTCCTTCGAAAAACGTTTAACTGAAAATACGTGAAACTGTTATTCTTCTAGTTACATGTAGCTATACGAAATACGGATTCTTACTTTAAGAGAGAATAAAAGATTACGAGTGTTAGAGATTAGTTCTTATGATTTTCTTTGGACTAAATAGAGACGATAAGACAGGTGAATGGAGAATACATAAAAGGGAGCTACATGGTCTGTATAGGAAAACGGATACAATAAGAACAGTTAAGTCTCGAAGACTGCGATGGGTAGGGCATGTGGCACGAATGGGGAAATTAAAAAGGGGCATTAAAAATTCTTGTAGGAAAACCAGAGGGAACGCGTCCAGTAGATAAGCCAAGAAAGAGGTAGGAAAATAATCATTGTTTGAGGGAGGTGAATTATAGAGGAACGATTGAAAGAAAAAAGCTCAGAATACGGATGTTTGGAGAGCTTATGCCTACGCGGCCATGAACATAAAGATAATATAATCCCTGCGAGTTAGTTAAAAGCCAAAAAGGTTAAGTGCACTTTTTAATACATCTAATGTCAAGTTTAATTGCTCAGTATGTCAGTGAGAAGTACAAGGAGATATCCTGTGAAATGTATGAGTGCTGATTGCATGATAAGAGGATATGAACTATGGGGAAAAAATAATGTTAACTAACACAGATTCAAACTTTAAGCGTATTTTTTTCAAAATCTATTAATCCCCTTGGCTTCTAGACACCTCACTTATGTAGATTTAAAATTTAAAATTAATATTACCTAAGACATTTGACAGTATTATTTTTATTGAAGGCGTATGCTACCTTATATAAAGACAACTTGAATAAAAGCTCAGATACTCGTTATGGAACAAGAATATACACTTCAGTTTATTTAGTTTTTATTTTCATTGAATTCTCCGCTGTTATTTTTATTGCCCTGTTATATATTTTCGAAACCTAATTGCAAAATAAGTTGTAAAAGATTGCTCACGAACGGACAATTTTTATTGGTGAAAAGATTCATTGTTTGGTAATAAAAAATGGAACTTGATATCCTATTAATATTATCAGAATTTATTGCCAACAGAACAATACTAAGAACAAACTTCATGGCAAATTTATGGCGTTTCTGAAACTCGCTCAGCCCGCATTACGAGCCGGCGGGTACGCGTTAGTAGGTGCCCGTGCATATTTGGTTGTTTAACCGCGAGATAAAGTATCGTGAAGTAACATTAGTAACAAAGAAATCCCGTCAATTATAAGAAAATTACTACAAAAAACATAAAAATATAATTATTAAATAAATCTAGTAAATATGAATGCTAAGGGCGACGCCCCTTAATCCTCCCTCAATAGCCGGCCCTGTAATGGACACTCTTCAGCTGGGTCATGAACACGTCAATAATGGATTTATTTCGTGTATGGAATATGATTATCATCATTAGTGGCTAGTTGTTTATAAAAATGTATTAAAATTATAAATGAATTAAATCTCAAACAATGTTTGTATTTTCTCTGGTAAAATCGGCGAAACAAATAACTAATACTTAGCCTGAAAATAAGAACAATATAAAACAGGAGGTTAATTGCCGCGGGGACAATAGCTCTCCATACATCCCTATCCTGTGCTATTGGTTTCCAATCATTATTTGTATAATTTACCTTTCGCAAATTATGGTTAATATTTTTATTTCATTGTTGGCCTATCTAAGGTGCTCTTTCCCTCTGGTTCTAATGCCCCTCTTTCATTCCCCATTCGTGCCACGTCATAACTATCGCAGTCTACTAGACTTAACTATTATTTCCTTAAAGATTGTATAGCTCACTATTATGCTGTTTTATGTAATCATTTCTGTTCTTTTTTTTTGTCCAAAAAGTTTCCTTAGTACTTTATACTCAAATACTAGTTACCTTTTCTTCTCTTAGAGCAAGAGACCCTATTTCGCGTCCATATAATACAGTGTTACTATAAATTATCTGATTACAAACTTGAATAACTATCATTATGTAACACTTGGAAACATTAGTATCAATGGAAAGAGAAACTCAAATATTTATTATCCATTCCATTAAATCGCATGTGCTACTATTAAATCAAAAAAATTGGAAAACATGAAAATGACATGAAGTTGGTATCAACAGAAACTCCAACAATGTTTTTTTTTCCCACTAGAAAACATGAAACAGAAAAACATTTGGTTCACAACTGTAAGTAAGTCACATGGGCTCAATGTGAGCTCCTTGTCACACGAACACACATCAAGTCTGTAGTCAATTTCCTGCCACACGTTGTAATATTGGACCATCCACCAGTGCAAGAGTCTCTGATTCGGACACGAAAATGCTCAACGGTAGGTGGAAATGGTGGATGATACACTTGTTTTATAAACCCCCTAGATAAATATTACAAGGTCATGAGAAGGCGAAGGCCAATGCAGACATTCAAAATATTCAAGGCCAGCACGTCCAATCCATCTCCTTGGAAGTCGTGTTTTCAGTTCGTTTCTGACATCTGAGTGGTACCCCACCCTGCTGAAAAATGGCATCTTCGATGCCCTCTTCCAGTTGTGGAAGAAGCTATTACTGTAACATGTCTAGGTACGAATTACCTATGACTGCCGCCTCGACGAAAAAGAAAGAAATTATCTACTGGCTTTTACGGTGGATTTCTGTGGACTTCTGTGAAACTCTCACACGCTCCACATTTGCCTCACTTACTGATGGACGACCGGTTGACTTCCGCTTACAGATGCAACCCCTCTTTTGAAGTCAGCGTACCACTTACGGATACTAGGCCCACTGGGTGAATCAACACCAAATTTTCTTCCAAAATTGCGTTGTACAGTGACAAGACTGGGGTATGTGAAAATCTAGCACACAAAATGACCTCCTGTCTTCGTTTGCAAACCATTTTTCTGTTAGTCTACTAGAAACGAAATTAATAAATATGCGACAGGTTCACAGACATAATAAAAAATATTTGAGTTTCTCTTTCCATTGATACCAATACCGTGTCTGTCTCCTAACGATAGTTATTGAAGTGTGTAGTCGGAAAGATAATTTATAGTAGCACTGTTTAACTGAAATAATACCAATTAGTATATTTTTAGTTTAAATTTTTTGAGAGGAATTAAAGTGTGAAGTCCCTTTAGTGCATACGTTTCTAGAGTTGAGCCTGTATTTAATTTCTTTCTGCGCCTCATTTCTGTTCGTAATAATTTTCCCCGGTATTTGTATTCTGCCACTTCTTAATAGTTTGCATAATTTTCTGTTGTGTCCATTGACATGTAATAATGTATTTCTACGTGTGACTATAGAGTTTTACTCCCAACTCTATTTTATTAGACTTTGGCCTCATAAAGCTAAATAATTTATTACTAAATATTATCAATATTCTATTAATCCATATAGATATAATCACAATAAGCAATTATTGCTATGTGCATGTGAAGCAACCTTTCATATTTTGCCTGTTGTTTGGCTGGTGCTATTAACCTTTAGTATTGCAAGACTTATTTATTGTATAAATCAACTAAATTGATTGCAGTAGCATGTGTGGTTGCAAAATATTTCGAAGAATAAAAAAAACAGTCCTCGTTAATTATTTATTATATTATTTTTGGTCTGGACATCAATTAATATTGAGGTAAGATGTCCAGACCAAAAATAATATAATTAAAATAACCTCAAAATATAACTTCCTAAAATTAAATATTAATTATTTATATTTATTTGCTATTATAACAATGTGTTCGCTTTAGTTCATAGTTCCTAGGCAACAAAACATATACTTTATATTCTAACAAAACACGCTATCAAAACATAAAATACAGGTTCAACAAAACTTAAAATACACTTTAATTATTTTTTTTTGCAAATGCCCCAGGTTGTCTTTCGACATTCCTGGTGTTCTCTCCTGGCATGGCCTTCCTTTAACCCACTTCTGAGGTTGGGGCGCCTGTAAGGCGGGGTTACGTTGTCTCGATGATATGTTGGGTGATTGATAGTGGTGCACCAGGAGAGTCCCTAAGCTTAATCTAAGATGAATATGAATGATGATGATTGCGATGGCCGTATGATTTCGGGGACCGTTTGGGCCTTAGTTTTCCTGACATTTGTCTTACAGGTGAGGAAAAACCCCGATAAAAACCTCACGCAGAAAAACTGTCCCGACCGGGGATCGAACCTGGGCCCGCTGCTTAAGGCAGCACGCTACCTCGAGACCATAGCGGTGGACACGCTTTAATTATAAAACCTATAAATTGCGGAATGTAAGAATGTTTGATTTTTTCTCAAAGCCCACATTACTCTTTCTCTAAACCTATCGTTTCCGCTATAAATAAATTTCATTAAATATACTAAATATACAACATATACTAAACTATTCTAAATGTAGATAAATATTGTAGATAACACGTTACAAAATTAGGTTTAGTAACTAGCCGTCTAAATAACTTATGTATTCTCTAACTACTAATGGATAAGTCATAATTTTACCATTGCAAAGCTCTAATTTATTTTTGTGCGATTTGAATTTAATAACAATTTTACATTTTCACAATTGTAATATAAGCGTAAAAGCATTAACTAAACACATAATCTAGTTTGCTTGTTTATTTTTTATAAATAATAAATTATTGAAATATTGTCAATTTAAAATTAGTTATTAATTAGAATATGTTAAAATTTTACTTAAAGTATTTCAATTTTTTTACTTTGTAATTTTACTATAATGTTTTAATTATAATAATAATAATAATAATAATAATAATAATAATAATAATAATAATAATAATAATAATAATAATAATAGTGATTAAATTAGTATAAACTTATATCGGAGAAATATGAAGGAATGTAGCAATTGTGGTTGTGTTAATGAATATATTTTTGAAAACCTTCCACAAATCTTCATTGATCCTACTTACTAGACATTGAAAATGACAATAACAAATTGTATCTTTTAATTATTCTGGCAGCAGAAATTTGCCTTTTTTCGAAACAAAACTTGGCTTATAACACTCAATTTAAAAAAGTATGGTCTACTTCGTTAACCGGAGAAATCGGATCACTGGGAATTGGGATCCTGAAGCGAAATTTTAAAGAATCACTTTAGCGGCCACAATTTTCAACATTTCGCAGCGAAATTTTGCATATGCCATTGAAATAAATCGAGAAAGACATTGTCCAAAAATAAGCAAATTATCGATCATTATGAGTATAACTGAAAACCACGATTCAAAAGTTGCTAAATTTTTTTCTCGCAAATTTACTGAACAGATAAGATTTCATTAAAGATAAAAGTAATATATATTCCGTAAACTTGCAGAAGCGGACCACTTTGTGAGAAATTCGCTTACTTTGCACAGTCCCTGTGCGACGGATTTTTATTTAACAACGCTCTTCAACAACCGAAGTCATCTTATTAAAATCTGGACGTGATAGGGCAGACCAATTTTTGTCATTATCTTATTTCAGGTTTTAGGTTATTTTATGTCCCGTAAATCTATGTAAGCCTTATTCGTGATTTTTACGCCCATCTTAATTCCGGCTAGATGGGACACGGTGACTCCCCGAATGAGTGATCAGCTCAATGTCAGAGCCTCCTCCGATACAACACAACATTAAGACGACGCACCATTCACACACACACACACACACGCACACGCACACAAATTCATAATAATTTATTCTAAAGATTTAATTTTGGAAATAGTTTCATTAAGATATTTAAATATCTTTGGTTTTTTCTTTTTTATTTTTCTGCAGGATTAACTGTGTTATTCACTCCGTTTATTTTATAACCCATACTTCTCATTCAATAAAATAAATCAATTCACTCATAATAAAATAAACACTTTAAAAAATTAGTCTAATTCTTGATAAACTTAAAAAAATAAATCTTAAATAACAAATAGATATAAATTTCATAATCTAGGATAATTAATTATCATAAAGGTGGATTTAATAGTAATATTATAAAGACTATTAATTTGATTTAGGCTCTAAGATGAGTACACATCGCCCGCCGAATATTAATTTATTTTAATGCATTGGTGTTTGACAATCCCAATTAGCCTACAAAGACTGGAGAAAATAAACAATAACAAGAAACTATTTGTAAAAGGATCATATTTTTCCTGGCCACTCTGTATCTGTCCACGAAATTATTGGTTGATAGGGATGGGCAAGTTCGAATATGATATTGATGACATTCTAGGAGATCATCAATGTGCATTTAGAAGAAACAGGTCTACAACAGATCAGATTTTTAGTATAAGACAGATTTTAGAAAAGAAATGGGAATATAGTGGTACTGTACATCAACTATATGTAGACTTCAAAAAAGCATATGATTCAATTAAGAGGGAGAAGTTATATAGTATCCTGCTGGAGTTCGGAATTACTAAAAAGTTAGACTTATACGAATGTGTCTAAATGGCACAAAGAGTAACGTGCGTATAGGCAAAGAGTTTTCGGACACTTTTTGAAATCCAGAATGGGTTGAAGCAAGGAGATGCACTATCTCCTCTACTATTTAATTTTGTACTAGAGCATGCCATTAAATCTTTAGAGAATGAGGAAGGCTTACAACTGAATGGTATTAATAAACTGTTAGTTTATGCTGATGTAGTATTGTTGACTGACAGTGAGGAGATACTAAAGGACAATACGCACACACTATTGAGTAAATAACACTAAGAACTTAGGACTGGAAGTAAATATCAATAAAACTAAATATGTGGTAACACGTAGAAATATATTATAGGCTATAATGGATATGGACAGCTAATGAGGGAAATTTTGAGGAAGTGGCTGAATTCAAATACCTACGAACAATAATCACAAATAGGAATGAGATGCACAAAGAAATTAAACATAGACTCAATTCTGGAAATGCGTGCTATTATGCATTGCAGAGACTCTTGATGTCCAAACTCCTTTCAAAAAAAGTTAAACTGAAAATATATAAAACTATTATTCTACCAGTTATACTATATGGGTGCGAAACATGGACTCTTAATTTAAGGGAGGAAAGGAGATTACAAGTATTTGAGAATAAAGTACTTAGGAACATTTTTGGACCAAAGAGAGATGAACAGACAGGTGAATAGAGAAGACTAAATAACAATGAACTACGTGGTCTTTATAGGAAGGCAGATATAATAAGAACAGTTAAGTCTCGTAGACTGCGATGGGCAGGGCATGTTGCACGTATGGGGAATGAAAGACTTGCATGGAAGCTTCTTGTAGGGAAGCCAGAGGGAAAACGCCCAGTTGGTAGACCAAGAATGAGATGGGAGAATAACATTAACAATGATTTGAGGGAAGTAGATTATACAGGGAATGATTGGCAAGCATTAGCTCAGGATAGGGATGTATGGAGAGCTTATGTCCGCGCGGCCATGAACCTACGGGTTCGATAGTGCCAGTGAGTAAGCAAGCTCAGTATTTTAATTTCTAGAGGCTTGTATTCTTCCATCTGAATGGGAAATATTGGATTTAGGCTCGTCAGTAAAAATTACTTTTACAACATTCTGTCGGGTTGTTTGTTTGTGTATTAGCGAATTTCAATTTTTTCTTTGTTTTCTTCACTCTTAAAGAATTTTCTACGGGCTGTTTTCCGATTTAGTTCATTAGCTCATAGACACTTACGGACATTGCTAGCAGAAATACCAATATTAAAGTTATTATGGGTACTAGCTGCTAATTTAGTTCCACTACTTTGAGGTTTTTGCTTTCGTTTCTCATTAATTCTTTTTTCAACATTAACATAGTTTTCTAGGACGTCCTGATCTGTGGCTATTTTCGAAAGGTTTTCGTTCGGCAATTCTGTAAATTACATGCTGAATGATTGCTCTTGGCTTTCCAATTATTTCACTAATTTCATTTAGCGATTTACACCAATTATGGAAACGAATAATTAATTTCATTTCTTGTACTGTAGTCTTTCTACCATTGCGCCCCATTCCAGCGTTAATCTGTAGCCAAAACACAAACTACATGGCAAAATACTAAAGGCTAGAGTGAATAACAACACTACTAGACCCACCCCCACTCGACTTCATGTGCACATTCTGTTGACTAAAGCGTAGTGCTGTATCAATACTTCTTGTTCGTTAATTTTTGTTGCTCAAGTACAAATAATATTTTACTCGTTAATTGTCATGTTAAAATAGAGAAAACTGCATGTATTTAACTTCATAGAGTTCAATTTAAAGGTGTATCATTTTGTTTTTGTATATGGTGAAAAAATATTTAAATTATTTCACCGCTGAGGATTATGGCCCACCCTAGAGGGAGGGTTTCAATCAAGCTTAGTTACACTTATTTACCCCCAGATGTCAACGAGTGATATGGGGTCAGCATATCGTCTCAGTGAGACACCTAGTTGGCAACTAAGGTATTACGTGATGGAGAACGGTCGGTAAATTTTGCACAGAGACCTCTTTATTCAGGTTTGCAGTTCTTTTACGAACCTGAAAATCTTTAGACTCGAAACCCACGGCTTAAAGTCCCTCCTGTAGGACTTATCCCTTGGATTTTTCCCTCGTAAAATCCATCGACCCCGGCCGGGTTTGAACCCCCGACCGTCGCAACTAGAGGTAAGGAACATAACCACTAGCCCATCGCGGTCGACTTAATAGATTATATTTAGTTAATTTAATGAATTGGTTATAAAAATATTTTGGTGGATATTGAGCGCATTAGCAAACAATTGCCCAGAATTGGTAAATTAATATTGCAATATTAACATAAAAACGTCTAATAGGCTATATAAAAACGAATGTTTATTTGTTTGTTTGTTCGTACTTTATGCGCGGCCATACCGTTCATCCGATTGTGATGGGGCTTTTTGCAACATGTTCAGGAGATTCCCGGGATGAACATAGCTATAAGAGAGTTGTGATACTCAACTCTAACACCCTTAAAAATCATCCCTTTGTAGTGAAAAACGTGAAAAAAGTAGCTCTTTGGACGCTTAAATGAATTACGCTGCCTAATACCATAACAAATACACAAAATTAATGTACATGGAATTGAATATGTCAAAGAGCTCTACAAAAAAGTCCGCGACAGCATATGTTTCTCTTACGAATAACTCACAATAACCATTTGTCTTTCATTGATCCAAAGAAGATAGACAAATACGTAGATTCCTGTACAAGCATAGCAACACATGGCAGATATTCTTTTACGGATAACTCACCATTACGAATTTTGTCTTTTAGCTCATTTATGCCAAGAAGATAGAGATAAGTAGATTCCCGGGACAACACCAGGTAATCAGCACGGGGAATCTTGAAATAATTACGATATACATTTATAATTATTTTACACTTCACTTATTTTAATTTTTGTCTTTCAGCTCATTTATGCCAAGAAGATCGGGATCAGTCGATTCCCGGACAACGCCGTGTAAACAGCACGGGGTATCTAAAAATAATTACGATATAAATGTTTCCTTCCACTTATTTAACTAAACATAAAACACATTAATTTTCGTATTTCAGCTCATTTATGTAAAGAAGACCGGGATAAGTAGATTCCCGGGCAACGCCGGGTAATCAGCACGGGTATCTAAAAATATAAATTTATAATTATTTTTCCTTTTACTTATTCAACTAAACCTAAAAACGCATTCATTTCCATTTATTTAGGCGTAGCAGTGCACGCAGAGTATTAGCTAGTTACTCTATACATTAAATTATTGTATTACCAAACAACCTATTGTGTTGGTATTGAGTAGTTTATCGTTATATAGCGAGGATAAACCTACACTCCGCCTAGTTACTCCATTAACCCTGGATCTTTAAAATAAACCATACATTTTGTGGGTACAGTATGATATATATAAACTTTTATAAGATTCATGATGTGTTCCGTTGAGGTATTATTCAAAATTAATATAAAATTATGGAATATTCACCTGAAAGGTCCGTCTCCTCTTTCTTACTTACTTACTTACTGGCACTATCGAACCCGTAGGTTCATGGCCGCGCGGACATAAGCTCTCCATACATCCCTATCCTGAGCTAATGCTTGCCAATCATTCCCTGTATAATCTACTTCCCTCAAATCATAGTTAATGTTGTTCTCCCACCTCATTCTTGGTCTACTAACTGGCCGTTTTCCCTCTGGCTTTCCTACAAGAAGCTTCCATGCACGTCTTTCATTCCCCATACGCGCAACATGTCCTGCCCATCGCAGTCTACGAGACTTAACTGTTCTTATTATATCTAGCTCCTATAAAGACCATGTAGTTCATTGTTATGTAGTCTTCTCCATTCACCTGTCTGTTCATCTCTCTTTGGTCCAAAAATTTTCCTAAGTACTTATTCTCAAATACTCGTAATCTCCTTTCCTCCCTTAAAGTAAGAGTCCATGTTTCGCACCCATATAATATAACAGGTAGAATAATAGTTTTATATATTTTCAGCTTAACGTTCTTTGAAAGGAGTTGGGACATCAGAAGTCTCTGCAATGCATAATAGCATGCATTTCCAGAATTGAGCCTATGTTTAATTTCTTTGTGCGTGTCATTCCTATTTGTGATTATTGTTCCTAGGTATTTGAATTCAGCCACTTCCTCAAAATTTCCCTCATTTGTCATTAGCTGTCCATTTCCATTATATACTGAATTTCTACCTGTGACCATGTTTAGTTTTACTGATATTTACTTCCAGTCCTAATTTCTTAGTGTTACTCAATAGTGTGTGCGTGTTGGCCTTTAGTATCTCCTCGCTATCGGCCAGTAGTACTACATCATCAGCATAAGCTAACAGCTTATTAATAACATTCAGTTGTAAGCCTTCCTCATTCTCTAAAGATTTAATGGCATGCTCTAGTACAAAATTAAATAGTAGAGGAGAAAGTGCATCTCCTTGCTTCAACCCATTCTGGATTAGGTCCGTCTCCTCAACTTAATTAATCATAATCCCGAAAGCGCTACAGTTAAATGGTTAATTAAGTTGAGGTGACGGACCTTTCAGGTGAATATTCCATAATTTTATATTAAGTATGATATATGAGAGTAACAGGGGAATAAACAATGTTATAAAAGCGTAATACTTTGGAAGGAGGTAAATTCCATCAAGACAGGAAAATGTAATATAGGCCTACTGGTACAAGGATTCTAAAAAAAATTGCCGAGATATGTAGCTTATTATTAACGTGTTCACCAATTAAATAGAAGATCGCGCTCTAGCTTGGTAAATCTTATTCTAAAATTTAAAGAAAATTGAATATATTTTTAAAATATTAAACTGCCCTCCGTTTTATATTAACAAAGACTATTTAACTCATGCCACAAATGCTAGTCAATGACCAATCACGTTACAATGTTGTTTTGTTTTACAACCAATGACAGTCTTGTTTCACATCGCTCTTTGTCGATTTCTTTTTATCAGCCCCTGCTTTTGTGATAAAGAAAGCTCCTCCTTTTTAATGTTCTGAACAGGACAGAACATTATTTTTCTCCAACAAATACATTGAATATAGCAAATAATGAACAGATTCCTTGATTTTACTGAGTTGTTCACTAAAAAAAATAAATGAATAACCCGTAATGTTGATTGATATATAGTTTGATGCGTTTCATTATTTCTCCACTTGGGTGCACCCTTACAATATTGCGATCTTATTTGGCAATAAATAATATGATCTAGTTGCAGTGAATGAACATAACCTCACATTTCTGATTTGTTTTCAAACATCGCCGTTTACATTAAATACACAAATATTTTAAAATAATTATAGTTGAACAATGATTTGTGAGTAAACAGCTTAATTTTATTCGTTAAATAATCCTAACAAATGCCACTCTTTATTTCCAAATTCATCGTATTTTAAGCGTATAAATTAAGGCTCGTTTCCATTCCAACAAGTTGCAGGCACATGTCCCGCAACATGTCCCGCGTCATTTTTTGTAGTTTCCAATTTCCTGCGGCATCTGCAAAATGTCGAGGTTTGGAGAGCAAGACTACAGTTTCAGTTTATACAGTCAGATACAGTGCTATCCAGCGTTTCTTCAGGTTCAAATATTTGAGTGATATGGGCAACTCATTTACTTCAGCTTTTGTGCTAATGGCAGGCGCATACTATGAACTTCTAAAAAAATAATAAAAAAAAATAAAAAAAGAAAAAAGAAAAAGGCGAAAACGTCCGAGATGGTGGATTAGAAGTTTTCTAGCGACAAGACATTCGGAAGGAGCCTACAACTCGTTGATGGGAGACTTGCGTCTCCAAAGTGGTTACGAGAATTTTGTTAGAATGACAGTAAGTGATTTTGAATTTTTTAGTTTTTTCTGTCATGTATTGAGACCTCGGTGAATGAAGTTTATTTTCAACTTCTTGAACAGTGCATTCAATATCGATAGAAATCCGTTGCAGGGCATCGTTTCTATTGTTGCAATTCTTGTTTTGAATTTGTTACATTCCACAGCACTGTATCCTATTCATATAGTTCAATAAGTTTCTCCACTTTACACTTAGGCCACCCCATCACAAAAAAAAAAGCACTGACGCCACTGAAAAGATCAAACAAGAGAGCACGTTTGAACTTAAACTCGCAGCGCAGCGTCTGGAAGACAGCGAAGTATGGATATTGTAAAACTAGTTTGAAAGGAATGTGCGAATATAGGCTGTATAGACTGTACTGCGCATGCGCGTATCCTTGGGACATGTTGCAGTCTGTTTCCATTATCATGTGGCACAAGTTGCGATACATGTTGAGCAACGCAGTCGCTTGGCACATTTTTGTCCCCGGCACTTGTGGCGCAACATGTTGCATACTGTTTCCATTTCAACAAATCATGTGACGGTACATGTTGCTCAACATGTTGCGGTCCAAATTTGTAGTAATGGACACGAGGCTTTACGTGTTTTATGTTAATTTCTGTGCCTGTATCGAAATAAAGTGTATAATTTTCATTTCATATATGTTGCGATTCATTGTTAATTCATTATTCAAATTACACCTTTTGGATTTCGCGAGCGCGGGCTGCGGTTTGTCTGCTTATAAGGCAATTGGAGTTGGATCGGGTCGTGTGGAGCTTGCAAACGTTCTCTCCAGACGTGATTTCTGAAGGGATCTTCTTCCAGATAGAATAATCTGCTTCTTGGACTTTCTATTCGAGAATTCCCAATTGACGTCCAGATCTAACCTTCGCATATATAAGGAAGTGGGAGTGATATTGGCCGATCAGTCGTGAGTCAGTTGAAAACCAGTAAATAGTAAAGAAATTGTTATGATAACTAAGCAAAGAGTTTTGTTAATGAAAACGCCTATGAGTGTGAAGAACTGAATTATAAAATACTGTGAAGAAGTCTTATAACAGAAAATTGTGTGTGTGCAGTGATATATGACGAAATAAATCAAGAATATTTGGATATTTTGTCCAATGTCACCAGGTTGTCTTAGACATATCTGGCTTTCTTCTCTGATATTGCAGAATTATAATAGATTTCTTAGGGTGGGACACCTGGAATGCGGAATTACATTACCTCGATGGTATAATAGGTGATAAATGATAATGGAGCGCCAGGAGAGTCCTTAACCTAAACTTAACCTAAGTTCCAGACCATGGGCAACCACAGAATGATTCCCTTTAAGGAAAAATTCGAATGGTTTCACTGGGAATGGAACCCGGTACCTCGACAATGTCGCAGAAATGAAGGAACAATTAAGACCTAACCTTGAAACCCGCCATTACGGAAAAGTTTTGGCGAACCAGGGAGTTCGCGAACCACAGGTTGGGAAACGATGGGTTAGAGTATATAGCAATATGTGTAACGTTGTAGGCCTACGTTGTTTTATAGTCCGTATGACTGTTTTTATTGCAGTTATATATGCAATTTTACATCCGACTCTAGATCAAACATTTTTATATTAATATTAAAAGTTAAATCAATGTAGAATGTTTATTTTTCTGTAAAAAATAAGTAGGCCTATTGCAAATAATTAAAAAAAAATGTCCATACTATTCCTTGAACTAAAAAAGAAAAAAGGCATCAAAACTTATCGCTCATGAAAAAATGAGTCATCCCTTTATCATATCAAATGAATACAGCAGGGCTTTATACTCGTTAAAATGGCCAGTTTCCAACTTGTTGCAAAACAGGTTTAAAATAATTCCAAACTCAATTTCCTGTAACTCTTTTAGAGCCACTTTTTTTATATATTTCAGCAAGAAAATAAAACAATTCTTCATTCTTCATGTCCTTAAATTATTTGCAAGTTTTTCTTATTATTTTGGTCTCCTGGAGATCATACGCCCATGAACGGAAGGAAATACCTGCATGCTTCACAAAATAAACTAAATAGCCTATATGTGTTTAAAGAAAATCGAGTTCGGTAATAATACAATTACATATAACCTAGGCTGGTTTTCAAGAGAAAATACAAATCAAATTGAAGAAATAATGAAAAAGGAACAACTTTTGAATCATGTGTGCTATAATCAATACTGAGTCTGAAAATACAACGCTGCTGTGAAAAATATTCAATATTAGAACCACGACTTATTTTCCCTGTTATTTCACTTGCATAGAAACTACCCTAAGTGATAATTCAAGAGAAAAATATTAGAAAAATGGAATGCCAGTTATTGTATTCTCTATAAAATTCTTATATCTTTTGGGGAAGCCCATTGGCAAAACCTAATGTCGGAAAGTTTAATAGGCAAACCCCCGAAGAGGAAAGTTACTAGGCAATCCCAGAGATAGCCATAAGAAAGGGGCCCGGTAAGAACAAGTAATCTGGTAGGGAGGGCATGATTGACAAGTCCAAAAGGGGAAAAAACAATAAACATGCCTCTGAAGGAAAGTTCACTCTAGCAAGAGTTGCATGGGACTTCCTGGCGGACGCTATAACACATTAATTTCTGTCACTTCCTCCAACATATAAAGTCCTCTTTCTGACATATCTGTTCCCTATTCTACCTTTCCACCTACACTAACACAGGAAACTTCCTGATAACGATATCGCGGCTATTAATATAAACCATGTTTTAGGCCTCCACCTGCGCACTTTCGAGGAGCCGAGGATGACGGCGGAGACGGCGCCGAGCACAGTGGCTCCGCCAGGTGTTGAGGCAGGAAGCAAATATCAGTACTATGACCCAGAGTACGCGCGTATGGAAGCATGGCTCGACGAGCATCCAGACTTCGTCCAGGACTACTTTCTCAGGTAACACAATTTTTTAATTTATTTCCTCAGTTAAAATCCTTCACACATTTATAGACCAGTTCCCAAATTCTTGGACTAAAGTTTTTTTTTTCCTCCTCTCTCCAAACTAAAACTCTTGTTACTATTGCAATACTTTTTAAGAAGACTGGCGACATGTTTATTAGTCACCTGATTATACCAAGTTTTATTAGGCAGATCAGTTTGGATACAAGAACAGATATGAGAGTTTTGTTGCGAATAGAGTAGGGGCTTATATTAAGTCACTAAGGGACTGAGCTCCTGCACCTGGGAATTCTGCAAAGCATATTCGTAAGTCTACAACATGAATAGGTAATATCATTTAACGAGAAATTTTAATATATCCGGCCTTCAATGATAACTCTAAAAAACTATAGGCCTAATGTATTTGAAAAAATGGTGATAATAAAGTATTGTGTAAAAACTCGAGGAAACTGAATTTTGCATCGTGACATCACGATGGTTCCTGTGCTGTGATGCTTTTTCTGACTTAAATTCTGCTAACTATTCGTATAATGACAATTAAAGCAACGCTTTGCTTGTTTGAAGTTTTTCTCACCTCGTTTTCTGCTGTTCCAAAGAAATGTTGGAAATGGTGCTAGAGTTTGAGATAGGATGTCTCACTCATCTTCATTAAGAAAATGTGACGTTTTTAGAGTCACTAATGCCTCTATAATGCACTATTTCCTTTCTTCCATTCATCCGAACATTTTATACTACTGTTGTAAGAAGTTTAACTTCTTGAATTAATTTGACATGCCTCATTATTTATGAACTTAAATTATTTTTTATTTGCTTACTTTCCATACAAGATAAATGAGTTTTGCTATAAAATCGATATAACACGTTCGTTAGTTTTAGTTTAGTGAATTTTTTGGGCGCCAAAACATAGAGCTATTAGCACTGTTTCGATTTTTTATATAATACTATTTGCTAAAAAGATAAAACATCATTTTTAACTTACATAGTTTAATTTCATATTACAAACTACATTTTCAATATATCATTATGAACATTAGCATACGAAACTAAAATCAAACGTTTTGAATTAGGTATAAAAGTTAAATTTTAATTCCATAAATATTCCGATTGAGGGTCTTTCCACTTTTGAGCGGTTGCCCTTTTACCTGTCGGCTGCTGGCCCTTCACATCCACATGTGTCAATCACAGAGGTAGATGATCAACAGCCAGTGTAGGGGTGACATGTGGTTAGCATGTCGAGTCCCCCAGCCGTTATAGCTGGTTCCTCAACCTGGAGCCGCTACTTATTGTAGCTACCCAATTGCCTCACGATGCTGGGTGGGCACCGGTCCCATACTGGCCGAAATACCATGAGAAAATTTCTTCCCCCATGGAGACTCGAACCAGCGCAAGTCCCGTAGCTCTGCGCCAAGGCAAAAGTTACATTTTAATTCCATAAATATACTTTTAAAAAAAGTTTATACATGATTCAGCGCACTTTAAATCTAAACATAGGATTCTTCGCGAGAGCCATAGCAGATCCAGTTGCATTAGAATATGACACTTATCCAAGTCCATTAAAGATTCGATGCTTCTACCTCATTACCATCAGCTATATTTTTCAAATTAATCTTGAGGAATTTTCTCTTCAATAAACATTGGTGTTTGTGGCACATGTCTTAAAATGTCAGTTTTCAAGCATTCGCTTTTTTATTTTAACAATGATAATACTAAACGTATAGTCGTATTCAGGATTTTTGTGCTCTGAAAAAGTCGCCTCCTACTGTGTTCGAATCCGTGAACACCGGATCCTGAAGCGAACAACCGGTACTGATTAAATATTTTTCCTCGTCTAATTTTTTACGCTGCAAATCGCTTCTGGACTTCAAAGTTTTCTGTTAAATAACAGAGTAAAAACGTTATGAATTGGGTTAAAGGGGAATGAAGGAAGTCGTAACTGTCGAGAAGCAGCGAAAAATTAAACAAACCAAGAATGCATGTATATTTTCATAGGTTCTGTTTTGTAGTAATAGTTTGCACATGGTACTTTCATAGCATGAATCATTTTATTTGTATTTCTAACACATTCCTTTTTACGATGTCTACACTTAGGTTTTACCTGATATTCTAAATTCAAGTCCAGTGGCGAAACGAATTTAATGTTGTGCATATTTTAATTAATCACTAATTTTGGCATCACAAATTTCATATATCCTATCTTCTATTCGTTATACCGCTCTCTCTCTTTTTCTATTTCCTTCTCTCTTATATATAACAATTTTCGGAGTCTAATTGATGAGTATTCTCTTTCTCGCCCTCTTTTTATCTCTTTCTCGCCCTCTTTTTATCTCTTTCTCGCCCTCTTTTTATCTCTTTCTCGCCCTCTTTTTATCTCTTTCTCGCCCTCTTTTTATCTCTTTCTCGCCCTCTTTTTATCTCTTTCTCGCCCTCTTTTTATCTCTTTCTCGCCCTCTTTTTATCTCTTTCTCGCCCCTTTTTATCTCTTTCTCGCTCTCTTTTTATCTCTTTCTCGCCCTCTTTTTATCTCTTTCTCGCCCTCTTTTTATCTCTTTCTCGCCCTCTTTTTATCTCTTTCTCGCCCTCTTTTTATCTCTTTCTCGCCCTCTTTTTATCTCTTTCTCGCCCTCTTTTTATCTCTTTCTCGCCCTCTTTTTCTCTCTTTCTCGCCCTCTTTTTCTCTCTTTCTCGCCCTCTTTTTATCTCTTTCTCGCCCTCTTTTTATCTCTTTCTCGCCCTCTTTTTATCTCTTTCTCGCCCTCTTTTTATCTCTTTCTCGCCCTTTCTGTGTTTTTTTCAATTCCTTCTCTTATATGGAACAATTTTCGCAGTCTAGTTTGGAAGTATTCACTGTCTCCTTCCCTCTATCTTTCTGTTTTAGTTTACCTCTTCCTTTTTATGTACTTTCTCTGAATTACACAATACTAAAATACCAAACAAGGGCATGTGGAGGGCCTCCGCTGGATGAGTAATTAGCTTAATGCTGCGACCGCCTCCGAAACAACAGTAACATTTAATGAAACAATCGTCATAAAATGAAAATTAAACACAAAACTCAATCTTCATTTATGTATGGAATTGTTTTAAGTTATGAAATTGCGAAGGGTACTCAAATATACATTCTACGTAGGAGGTACGCTCTTTAACAGCTCAGATCATTGACATCGCAATTAATATCAGGGTGCGAAAGGCCCTAAACACATTTTGTGCAGAGACCTCTATATTTCAGGCTTATTATTTATTTAGTGTCCTGCCGTAGGGCAGCTCCTTCTCTGCAAGCGTAGAATTTTCATGCTATGCTTTGCAGCTTTACTAGGGAATTATTTCAGGCTTAAGGATATTTTATGTTCCATAAATCTAAAACACACGATTCCTTTCCGATTTTATGCCCTTAAAAAATCCATCTGCCCCGGCATGCTTGAACCAGCGAAACTAACCGGACGCGGACTGAAACCATGGAAAAATATAGAAAGATTTTAAATGTTCATAATATCTTTCACTTTTAGGTAGTAATTGAAATATACCGAACCTTATTACATCAATTCTTAGATTTTCAACCAATCTCTTTAAAAATACAACCATTTTTCAATCTTACCCGAACACCTGTGTAAAATGTGTTATTACATATTGCTATCATTCATTCATTTATTTTGAGAATTTTCCTCAACATTGAGGAGTTTCTCCAACCAATCTTAGTAATCAACATTAATTATTATAAATAAATATAAATGACTACGGACTTGTAGACTATCGGTTTACAACAAACATTCACAAATTTCCATTAGTTAAAGTTCTCCATCGTTCTGTCTTCATCTGTTACACCAAATTTCCACATTGAATTTTGTTCTTCCAGCTTGACCTTGGTCTTCCTTTTCTATTCTTTGCTATCATATCATAAGTTATTTAGACTAGTTACTAAGCCTAATTTTGTAACGTGTCTACTTTATATTCTAAACTTTAGTATTAGAGTATTTTAGTATATGTTGTATATTTAGTATATTTAATTAAATTTATTTATTGCAGAAACGATATGTTTAGAGAAAGAGTAATTGGGCTTTGGAAAAAAAAAAAAAGACGCGATAAATCAACAAATATTGCTATATTCTGCAATTGTGGATGCTAGCAGGTGCTAGTTTCATATGTGAATTTAAAGTAAAAATGAGTGAAAATAGGCGATTTTTCACGGTTCATCAGGAAACATTTTAAAAACGGTCAAAAATGCAGCTATTAATATACTTCCAGAAAAGCCAAGGAAAGTTTATTTATGTAGTTATACGAAATCGTAATTAAAGAGTATTATGAACCTGTATTTTAAGTTTTGATAGCGTATTTAGTGTTTTGTTGGAACATAAAATATAGGGTTTGTTGTCTAGTGACTACGAACTAAAGCGTCGCTTATTGTTATAACAGTAAATGAATCAGTTTTTATATGGAACAATTTTCTTTTGGAGGATCCCATTATATTTAGGTTATCTCGTACGATCCCCTTTTTAAATTTGATTTATTATTTGCTTTTAATTGCAATTATTCTAGGTTCTTCATGAGAAATTTGATATTATCTCCATGAAGTCAAGATAAGCAGGCAATTTTTTTAAATTCATGCGCATCTGTCATGATTTCCAAAAAAAATATAGTTGGTGTTCAAACAAAATATTACAAAATACTAAATAAATTCTGACAGCTCTATTGGAGTGATTGCTATTGGTTAGGAGATGGCATTGCAGAGCATCAGAGTGTGAAGCAATCCTCAATTTTTCTTAACCATATTTCGCTACTTATTACCAATTCAAATACAGTGGAACGTCAAATATACAAATTCAGACATTCTCTATTGTAATAATCTAAAATTTTAGTTCTTTTATTTATTGTATAGTTACAGTACTATATTTATTTTTAACATTTTTTTGTCCAGTGCCACCATCTCCGATGATGTGATGTGTGATAAATAATAACAAAATGCCAGGAGAGTCCTTAAGCCTAAATTTAACCTAAATTCCAGACTGTAGAAATAATTAATTCCCTTTAAGAAAAATTACTTTGATCTAACCGGGAATCGAACCCGGACCTCATGAATTGTAGTCACAAGCTCTGACCATGCACTAAGGAATGTTTTAATGCTGCACAGTGAAAAACTTCCTTTATATTAAGGCTGCCTTTGTTGAGTCTTGCCAAAGACTATCTTCCTAAATGTCTAACAGCTTTCTCATTCAGTGTTTATTGTGAAAAATCTCATTTTGCAGCATTTTATTGGAGTTACACTAACGGTAAAGTCCGCAATGTAATTAAGCCATCCTGACTTTGTGCAGACTGCTGGACGTGGATTTGTAAGAGATCCCACGGGGAGAAAAAGAAAACTCGTGAAATTCGGTCAGCATATGGGACTAGTGCCTACTCAGCATTATGTAGAATTTTGGGTAGATGCAATAAGTAGTGGATCCAGGTTGAGAAAACCAGCAGCAAAGGTTGGGTGTCCGGCGTGCTGACCATGTCATCTCTATATTGGCTAAGTCACTTCTATGATTAACACATGGATATCAGTCCAGTGATCGGCTGTAGACAAATGGCCTTCAAACTTGTAGTGCCATGAATTATTTTTTAGTTTAGTGTACATTTAGATCCGCATGCAAATTACTTCCAATCACCGGTGAGCTGACTTTCCGTGAGTAAGTGCAAAGATCGAATTAGTGACCCACTAACTGTTCATGCATAAAAGACGTCATTTTCGTATATTGGCAAGAAATTACCCAGAATTCTCAGCGATAAAACCACTTCCGTTATTTTTGTCTGCTAGAGGAACGCATTTACGCTTCCGTCCCGCAAATAATACCGTATACGACGACGTCTGCGTCGCGCGATATTACGCCGATTTTCCTGTTCTTCTAGTTGACTCTTTCAAATTCCTCTTCTCCGCGTATACCGAAAACATGATCGAAGTCTTCAAGGTCCGACATTTTGGATAAAGCAGCAAGGTACGCGGCAAGGTTTCGAAATACATCGGTTCCCATCGGGTTGCTCACGATTCGTTCTCTCCAAAGTCACCTCGCCAGGTAGTTTAGGAATTTCGACAATTATTATCGCATGAACAGATTTTTGAGTACGCAAAAACGTCTTTGGATGCAACTTTCTCAGCAGAGAACGACTTTTACGGTCTAGTGCGTTCATAGATACGACCCTAAGGGTAGTATGAAGTTAGCTTCTTTTATATAACTTCAAATAAATAATTTTAAGTTTGAGGAATTTAATTTAAGTTGTACAGAAGTCCTTATAAATGTTATGAACTGTCATTTTTGTATACCGTTATAAATACAATGGATTATTTAAACAATAGAATGTCCAAATTATACCCAATTTCAATTTATTTGGATAAACGACATTCCACTGCAAATGCTTAGTTGCCCTCAAACAAACTATAGTATAAACGTAAGATAGTTTATAGTATATTGGATGATGATTTACTGTTGGCAGGAAAGCAACTCGACAGGTAGTAGATGCATGGCTGGTTTCTCATGCGACACCCACATCTACAACCACCAGCAGTTGCATAATCCCTCCACCAGCTGACATCTCATCACCAAGCCACCAGGTGAATTCTGCCCCCTCCAGCGCCACACCTCCATCTCGTACCAGCTCTGGGGCCACTACTCCCGTCCGCAAAATTTCAGCCCATGAATTCGAGCGAGGTGGACTTCTGAAACCCATAGTGAATACAATTGATGGGACTCCCACATTCTTGTCAGTATCACCCACCGCAGAACATAACATGTCTTGCATGAACACTATTGGACCACTGGGGACCATAGGCACACCAATGTATCCTGGACCAGGACGGCCACAGAGACGGTCAAGACATGAGCTCAGGCAACTCGATGAGAAAGAGCTCATCTTCGAACTGGTAAGCTACTTTATTTCTTTGATACTATGTTAATGTTATTTAAAATTTTTGTATTTATTTTGCAGATATATAATTGTATATATATGTATGTAATTATAATTATAAACAGCTTTGGGGATCCGATTTGAACTCATTCTTTCTAGATGGTGTTTCCAATTTAGTTGGTACTATGGTGAAATTAAATGTTTCTTATCTCTCCTCACATAAATCTTCTAAGTTGATTGCGATTTCGAGACTATAACTGTCTCATCCTCAGAACTTTGTTGGCGACTGGTGTTATGTCGATCGGAAGAAACTCTTCTTCCCTCTGTTGGTGGACTGATGAACCTCTGGATCAGGTCAAAATTTGCAGGAATTTCAAAGTTCATAAGTTTTCCTTTGTTTTTCTGAATGTGGATCTTTTCCCAAACTGTGAGTTCCTTTTGTTTGTCTATTTGTTTAAAAGATCCACATTCAGAAAAACAAAGGAAAACATATGAACTTTGAAATTCCTGCAAATTTTAACCTGATCCAGAGGTTCATCGGTCCACCAACAGAGGGAAGTAGAGTTTCTTCCGATCAACATAACACCAGTCGCCAAGAAAGTTCTGAGGATTAGACACTTATAGTCTCGAAATCGCAATCAACTTAGAAGATTTATATGAGGAGAGGTAAGAAACATTTAATTTCACCATAAATTGAACCTCATAGTGATTAATTCCTATAAAAGTTAAATAAAAATTTTAAATAAATTAAATTAGTTCGTACTGTTTAATATATTCCAAAATTGGTGTAGTCTTCAATTCTTTTAATATATCGGTGTTCCTTTTCTGATCCCATCTGGTGTAACCTCCTGTTCTGTGCATGAATCTCATTTCACAAGCCGTTATTCTGCTTTCATGTTGTCTTTTTAGTGTCCATGCTTCACTACCATAGGTCAATACTGGTCTAGCCAAAGTGTTATATAAACGTAATCTGGTGGTTTTTTTTACAAGGGATGGTTTCATAACTTGATTAATAATTCCCGAACTTTTATTATAACTAGTAATTTTTTGAGGGATATCCTTTTCATCCCAGATAGAGAGATAATATCGAAGATACTTAAATTGATTAGATCTCTCTAAAATTTTATTCTGATATATATATATATATATATATATATATATTAATGTGAAGATTGATCAGTTAAGACAAATCAAAGTTTCAGAAATGGAATTTCTCCACTTTGTAACTGGAAATACATTATTAGATCACAAAAGAAGTACTAAAATCAGAAAGGAATTGAACATAGAACCAATCACAGCATTAATAAAAAAATACAGGATAAATTGTAGAGATCATGTCTTACGAATGGCAGGCACCAGGATGTCAAGAAATGTTTTATATCATAATTCAAGGGGACAAGAAATTTCTTCTTCCTTTGGCTCTACGGTCCTCTAAGAACCTTGGCCTCCTTCATATAATCTGCCCATTCTTCCCTATGTCTAGCTTTCTGTCTCCATGTTTTAACCTTCAGTTGTCTTAAGTCTTCCTCAACCATATCTATCTATCTTCCAACCTTTACTCTTCTTTCTGGTTTCCCTTCTAAAATATTTCTTTCACCTCTTTCTCACTCCATCTGCAACACATGTCCTACCCATTCCAGTCTCTTTCTTCTATTATCTCCTACCAGATCTAAATCTCTATAAATAATTCATTCAATTCCTTGTTGTTCTGATTCTCCTTGCAACTGCAAGCAATGTATGAGATACAGCTTGAAGTGGATTGCTAGCCCATTTTCATGGCAGTTCTAATTCTCCATATACCATGTGCCTGTACTGCTCCATATATTTACCTTAATATTTTTCTTTCCCATGTATTTAACATGTACTTATCTTTTTTTCTGATAATATCCATGTTTTGCTTCAAAACATAACTATTGGTTGGACAAGAAATATAGGTTAACTTTTAATGAGATGGGGTGAGCAATTTTTAGTCGGAACAGACTAACATGTTTAATCCTCCAAGACGATTTTACTGATAAGTGAGGCGTTCATGTCTTCTTTGTACTCAGCCAAAACTAATAAATATTACATTTTATCAGTGGTATCTCATTACTTAAAATTTGACTGGGGCAGACATAGAATGCAGAAATACTGATGCAGTGAAACAGGTTGCTGCAATACTACAGAACTAGCCTTGACTGATTGAAACATGACTTCTGTCTCCTACTAATTTGTCAGTTATCAGAGGATCAAACTAATGTGAGATGAATATAGGACTATTCAGAAAGAAGGAACAGACTTCAAACATTTATTTCTTCAAAACTACAAAAAATAGAAGCACAATTCCAACGTTCCTGGAATGAGAAAAGTTTGAAGTTCTGATAACGGCTGCATTGACACTGTTGCTTGTCATGTTGATTTGTTTGTATCATAATAGTGACACAATAGAAAATTTGATGGAAGAGGAGGAGTAGAAAATCATCTTCATTGCAGTGGCCTCCCAGGTCACCAGACCTTACCCCTTGTGATTTTTGTCTATGTGAATACGTAAAAGATTCCTCTATGCCTGACACTCTTGAAAACCTGCAATATCAAATTGTTGAAGCTGTGAATTCAATAACTATAGACCAGCTGATTTGTGTTTAGGCAAGAAATGAGCCACTGTTTTGATATTTGTCGTGTAACACATGGTGCTCATATTGAATGAATAAAATAGTGAAATTTAAACTTTTCTCTTCCCAAGAATGCTATAATTGTTTTTCTATTTTTTTTGTAGTTTGGAAGAAATAAATGTTTGAAGTCTGTTCCTTCTTTCTGAATAGCCCTGTATTAGTCTTTCTCATATGAAAGACCAATTTTAACGTATTCCTTAAAACAATAGCTAAAACTAGAATAAATGAGCAATGATAATAGAAATAAGGATCCTTTAGAACATTACAGTATATGTGCTTTGAATGATAGACAAATGACTATCCAAGATATGCAGGAGAACTTGTGCAGTGAAACACATTGCTGTGACACTACTGAACCAAACTTGAATGGTTATTAAAACAGACATCCTGATCCTCCAAATTTGTCAGATATCATAGAATATCGAACTAAAGTGAGATAAAAAATTATTCATTTCATGTGTAAAGCAAATTTTAACATCCATCCATAGTAATTCTGCCTGAGGGTAGGTCTTTCACTGCAATCATAGCATTTTCATGCTATGATTTGCAGCTTTACTAGGGAATTGTAGGCATGGTAGCTTCCCATTGCTTTCCACACCAGTGAAGGATGAGGATGATAATAAGGATGATGATGGCCATATGATTTCAGGGACCGTTTGGGCCTTAAAGTTTTCTGAGATTTGTCTTACAGGTGAGGAAAAACCCCGATAAAAACCTCACCCAGAAAACTGTCCCAACCGGGGATTGAACATATGCTTTAGAATAAGAGTTAAATAAAAAATAAAATGAGCAGTGACAGAATAGAAACGAAAACCTTTTGGAGCATTGCAATATGTAAACTTTGTATGATAGACAAACAAGTTTCTAGTCAAGGTCAGAAAGATAGCATTATTATTTTTTTTTGGATCAAGTCGCACATAACAATAACATAGTTTAATTCATTAAAACCTTTAAGATTATGTTGAAGTTGGGACCAATTTGCTAATGAAGTTAAGTGCCATAAAACCCAAGGGATAAGACATAATATTTCATCTTAAAACTAACATGGATATAAATTATTTAAATAAGTAGTCGAAAAATGTACAACAATTGTCTATTTCTGAATTATCCTATGTATAGTAAAATTTGTACATATGAAAAATCAATTTAAATAATCACATGAACTCGCATATCTTGATTGTAATCATATAAGAACCAATTAAAATAAGCTAAAACTTATTCATTCTCATGTTGAAGACCTCTGGACAAGAGTAAAAAAAAAAAAAAAGGAATGAGCAATAATGACAGCAATAGGAATGTGGACTCTTAAGAACATTAGAGTTTATGCTTTGCAAATAGATTAAAAAAAAAGAAAGAAAATGTAACTTACAAGTTATTGTATAATGGATACAAGCAAGAAGAAAATGCTGATGACACCATGTTTTAAGTATGTCCAATGTTAATCCTCTAAGAATTGCCATAACATAAAAACTATATAATCAAAGACGGTGATGACCTCCTAAACTTTGACAGCAAAGGTTTTCATCCATCCTCCATTAAATTAATAGAATATATAATCCTAATACATTAGAAAGAAGAAAATTATTCTCATAAAATATATGATGAATTAATTACATAATTTGTACTCTACATATTATTATGTTGTTATTGTTGTTACTTTACAAACAGAGCTTCATAAACTTAAAGAAACTTAGATGCAAAAGTACCAAAGATTTTTTAATTTAGAAAAAAAAAGTTCTTTCTAAATTAAAGCTATGTCCAATCCTGGAAAAATGTTAATTAAAAATATATCATTCAAAAATGATCTGAGATGTTGAGGCATTTCTAAACAACAATGAAATAAAATTAAAGATAATCAAAGGTTGATTAAACTTTAATGAGATATATAAGAGAAAAATATAATGGTGGAATTATTTAGTCATCTAGAAGCCAAAGGGAATAAGTGCACTTACAAACAGGTCCACTATCCTCTTTGGCTTCTAGATGTCTCAAACTATGGTTATTGTAGATGGAATAATGTTAAGATTATTCTGTATATCTTTGATTTTAGTTATAAATTTAAAACTATTAGCACATTTTAGTTTAATTGATAAATGAATTATATCTGAATTATCAAAGTTAAAGTGTTGGTGGATGTAGTATTGTTTAACTGTTCTAGTCAAATTCTTTGTCTTTTGCCCCATAACTCTTATTTCATAGTATTTCTGGCCATTAAATTAGAATGTCCACCGCTGTGGTCTCAAGGTAGCATGCTGCCTTGTCACGCAGTGGGCCCGGGTTCGATCCCTGGTTGGTGCAGTTTTTCTGGGTGAGGTTTTTATCGTGGTTTTTCCTCATCTGTAAGACAAGTGTCAGGAAAACTTTAAGGCCCAAACGGTCCCCGAAATCATATGGCCATCATCATCATAATCATCCTTCAACAGTGTGGAAAGTAATGGGAAGCTACCACACCTACAATTCCCTAGTAAAGCTGCAAGCATAGCATGAAAATGCTATGACTGCATTGAAGGACCTGCCTTCAGGCAGAATTATGATGGATGGAAATTAGAATAATGATTTAATTCAGTATGATATACTGTATCATGAATTTAGATATGTCAAGGAAAGTGTATGCTATTATAAACTTAGATATTTTTTTAGTAGAAATTTTCATTAAAAAAATTTCAAATAAATAGGCAGCTTACTCTATTCTACAGCAACCTGCATAGATAATTTCTGCAGTACAATTTCAGAGAAGAAATGCATTGATTCATGTACTTTATGTCTTTTGGGCTAAATGGCCATGGTCTGGTTTTATTAACACTCAACATTTCATCTACTACTGCAGTAGACATCCTCAGGAGATTGTGTGCTCTTTGACCTCCTAACTCTTCAAATGTCTGCTGCAGACTGTGAATTGGAAATTGTCTTTATTTATAGTTAAGTATTGTGTGGTGGTGATTTTTATAAAATCAGACCATGGCCATTTAGCCCGAAAGACATAAAATACATGATTCAAGACACCTGCTGTGAAAGTCTAAAATTTTACATAAGAAATGTATTGTTTTAACCACTCAAACAAAATTTACAGTCATTATTTAAGACATTCAAAATTATACCTACTTTATGGTGTGAAAAAAATTGCATGGTAAATGTTCTTAATTTTTAAGTTTATGGAGCAAATTACAGCAGTTGGTAGGTTCTTTTGTTTTATATTCTAAGCTATTATATTGAACACAGTATATATTTACCCTTCATGCTACTCATATTTTGATGTTCTGTCACCCTCTTAGGGCTGAAGTTTCCAACTACTGCAAATTTTAAAATACCTTACACACATTTTAATCTCATTTTACTTTTACAGATTAATATTTTTTAATATTAATTATGACTTAAAACCTATTTTAAACATTTTCTAAACATCCTTTACATTATATTTTAATGGAATATTTAACAGTACCATACGTACTGTTTGGTGTAACAGCCATATTGTTTTTCCAGCCATTTATTTCTTTGTTCGAATGCAGCCAACATACACTTCCAAATTTCAGAACTACAGAACTTACTTTAATAGTGAGTGGAGAACTTATTTTTAACAACTCACCTCATACAATTTCAAATTTCTTTGATACTGGCGGTTTCAGACAGTATCTTGCCCCTCTTCAATCACTGAATGGAAGCCATGACTGAAGAGGGACAAGATATTGTCTGAAACCGCCAGTATCAAAGAAATTTGAAATTATATGAGGTGAGTCGTTAGAAATAGGTTCTCCACTCACTATTAATGATATAACCTCATGATGTTTACTTCCCAATATTAACTTAAATATACAGAACTTACTATTTACACTACCTATTTGTGGGTATTGCATTCTTTTACAGATTAGAGTACTTAAATTGTAAGTTAGCTTTTAGGTTATTTTAGACCTAAAATACTTTATATTAAATTATACAAACATTGTTGTGTATTATTAAGAGTTAGGGTTTTAGACTCACCTCATATTTTTTATATTTCTTGCAGACTAGTTCACACTTGTGTGATAGTCAATGCCTCCCAACGCATTCGGTCAGTTGGGAGGCATTGGCAATATTACACAAATGTGAAGAAATTAGTCTGCAAGAAATATAAAAAAAATATGGTGAGTCTAAAACCTCACCTCATAATTAAAAAAAAAAACCTCACTGTTACTTCCTTCAAATATTAAATTGTTGTGTATGTTGGCAGCATTGCATGATTAAAAATTCTATCCATTTCATCTGCTGGTGCATCTGCATGTCTGCAACTTTTAGTGGTAGTTGTTGAAAACTTTGAGTGGATTTCTCAACCGAAGTCTAAACCACGACTGCAGTTTTCTGATTTTTTATTGTTTCCATAACAACCATAAAAACTGAAAATCTACGGCTGTTAATTCCTAAAACAAATGTCTGAATCATGTTTATGGTTTCATAACAATTTCTGTGAAATTTGTCATTTTTATAGGTGTTATGGAAACAATATATGATATGGGGGTGAAGCATGTCCTCCAAACACTGCGTTAATCAAGCTTCTCATGTAGTAAATCATTTAAATTGCAGGTAAAGGATATCTGTAACGAGCTGGATGTAAGGTCGCTGTGCCACAAGATCTTGCAGAATGTGAGCATGCTTCTCAATGCAGACAGAGGCTCACTCTTTCTAGTTCAAGGAGACAGACCGAATCACTCCGATCACACAAGTGGTAACAATAAAAACAATAGACTAAATAGCTCATTGGAGAGGAGAGGGAACACTATCTCTAATTCGACAAGGCCAAGGTATCTTGTGTCTAAATTGTTTGACGTGTGTTCGCGATCTACTCTTCAAGAGATGGAGAAGAAAGAAGAAATCAAGATTCCCTGGGGCACTGGCATTGTTGGATATGTTGCAGAGAGTGGGGAACCTGTCAACATCCCTGATGCATACAAGGTCAGAACTAGTAAATATTAATGTAACTTTAACATGTACTGCTGCTGAAATAATTATTAATATAACTTTAAGCACAAGATTCAAAATTTGCCTAAATTTGTAAAATATTTGACGTAGTAACAAAAAATATACTTGTTTGATAGGTGATATTTTAAAGATTCTAATAAAATACATTAAAGAAGGTTCACCAAAAACATCACAACATATTAAATTATCAATTATTGTTATGGTTTGTGTTATACTATACATTTTCTCTGTTCCTTCTTGAATTATTTATAAAGTTTAATATTTTCTTAAATTCATGTTCTTATTTTGATTATCTAGCCAGAACATTATGAAATACTTTAGATGTAAAATAGTTACTGTATTCATTATTTGAAATTTTTAGAGAAAATGGTAAATACTCCATGCCCTACAATCATATTGGCTGCAAGTCGTACTGCTAAAGTTCCTGGTCGAATTACATGTGTGTCAACAATCTCACATTTCCTGGGAGACTCAATGTAGAGCACTGCTAACAGCCAGATTTTATATAGGGAAAGGAACATGTGTGTGCAGGAAAAAGCAATAAAAGATTTGTGCTCGTGATATTGCAGGTTTACAATGAGTCCATATCACAGCTTGCAGTATGTTGGAAATAATTAAATTTTTTAAGATTAAAAACACAATTTTTTTAAAACTTAATAAGTAAAAAAATAAGTTACTTGAAAACTGATAGTTGTGCAAACCTGCAACACCCTGTAAACCCCCCCCCCTCAATACTTCATACAATGAACTCCTAATCAACAATGAGGAATATTTTAGTTTTCATATTTGAAGAGAAAAATTTTTGCCTAGACCGGGACTCGAACCTGGGACCCTTGGCTTTCTGGGCCAAGTGCTCTACCAACTGAGCTACCGAGGCAAGTTACGATCTAGACGCAAATTTTTCTCTTATGTACGTTGTAATTCCCTCGTGCCAAATGCTTGAAACCATAGCTTCTAACTTTGCAAATGGCGGCTTCTTAGTTAAGAAGACATTTATTGGGAATTTAACACTACTTTATAGCCAGTAGGGCTTCTATTGACGATTTTATTATTAATTTAACACTTCTCATTGAAGGATAAATTATATTTGAAGAGAGAAATTTTCGCCTAGACCGGGACTCGAACCCGGGACTCTTGGCTTTCTGGGCCAAGTGCTCTACCAACTGAGCTACTGAGGCGAGTTACGATCAAGATGCAAATTTTTCTCTTATGTACGTTGTAATTCCCTCGTGCCAAATGCTTGAAACCATACCTTCTATCTTTGCAAATGGCGGCTTCTTAGTTAAGAAGACATTTCAGCTTAATCATGTTCTTTTCTTTCTATGATTCATTTGTTTATAGTTGGCCACCATGGTCTAGTGGTTATGTTCCTTGCATCTAGTTGTGAGGGTTATAGCTTCAAACCCGACTGGTAACGATGGATTTTTAGGATGGAAAAATTCAAGGGATGATCCCCCAGGAGAGACTTGTCACAGATCCTGAGTCTGAAGATTTTCAGGCTTGTAAAAGAACCTCAAACCCAAATTAATGCCCGAGTAAAACTTACTTGGTCTTCCTCATCCAAGTAATACCTTAGTTGCCTAGTACTCATATCATTGAGGGGATGTGCTGACCATGTCACTCACTGACTTCTGTAGGAAAATAAGCACAACTAAATTTGCTAGGTCAAGAAACTCCTACTAGAGAAGCACCCATACCTCAAAGAGAGATGTATATAATTTGTTCATACTATATTAGCATATTGGCCAGGGAACAGAGCAAGACTTCCACTAAGGGTTGACCAATCTAGGTTCTGGCCCTGGGGTACACTCACACTCCTATAAAATGAATGCCAGGAACTTTTCTGGGGTATGAAGTTGGCCAGAGGTTAGAACTTATCTACCACTTCCTCTTATACCATTGGCTAAAAATGGATCCATTACTACCCATAGACTATGTCCTGTTGAAGAACCATTTACCTTAAGAATTAAATTAATATTTTTATTACCTTGCCTCATAGTCTTTATACTTCTAAACTAGAAGTATAAAGGATATGAGGTGAGGTAATAAAAATATTAATTTAATTCTTAAATTAAACCTCAGTGTTTTTTTCCCTGTGAAAGTTAAATAAACCATTTACCTTTATGACATTGGTCTAATACAGAATAATATTAGTGAGGAAGGTGTAACAATGGAGGTTTTCTCCACTCTACCATGAATATGTAATGCCAAGTTCTATAACAAGGTTATAGGAAGGACCTCCCTCATATCAATAACAAAAAATTAACAAGAAAATGTTGACCATTGCATGCTGAAATCTTCCTTGAAATTACTCTGAGAAGTGTTGATATACCAAAGGCATATACAAAATATTATCTGCCATTTTTAACTGTAAGGCACTAAAATCCAGCACCATATCTCTTCGATGTTTTTATTATTCATTTCATACATCTCTGAATGATAAATCAGATTTGAAGAGAAAGATTATACACTGACTGGACTCGAACCAAGGACCTTGGTCTTCCTAGACCAATGTTGTACAGAGATAGCTTGCCCAGATGGCTCAGTCAGTAGAGCATTGGTCTAGAAAACCGAAGGTCCTGGGTTCGAGCCCCAGTCTGAGCGTATAATTTTTCTCTTCAAATACAACCATATCTCTTATTTAGACTAATAAAACTTGACTCGGTAGATTGGATAACCCTCACTATTGCATCTGCACCAGTCCTGTTTCACTCCACCCTCCTCTTACTCAAGCAGGGAGTCTATGTGCTCTGTAAAGTGGGTTGCCATTGCTGGATTCTGGCATCAATTTCTGTGCCATGCAGTTAAAAATGGCAGATAATTTTTTGGATGTAGCCTTTGTACGCCACAATGCTTCTCTGGTAGAAATTTCAAGATAGGTTTCGGCATGCAATGGTTGTCAGTTTCTTTTTAAGTATATTTTAAGGTAATCGGCCGCGGTGGACTAGTGGTTATGCTCCTTGCCTCTGGTCCTGAGGGTTGTGGGGGTCGATGGATTTTTAGGATGGAAAAATCCAAGGAGCAAGTCCAGGGGGGCACGCCATAGCATAGTGGTTAAGGCACTGAACTACAAGCCGGAGGGTCGAGGGTTCAAGTCCCGTTGGGGTCAGGATTTTTAAACTGACCCAAACCCTCTGGCGGCACTATGGCCCTGGGGTCGACTCAGCCTCTAACGGAAATGAGTACCAGACGCTTGTTCTGGGGTAAAGGCGGCCGTCATGCAGGGCTGACAACCCGGTTGACATAAAGTGCCGATTGTCTAGAAAAAGTGGGAGCCTTAACCTTCTACTACCCCAAGGGCCTCCGGGCCTGTTGTGGGATCACTTTACTTTTAGGGGAAGAGTGCCTAAATCTCTGTGAAGGGAAAACATAGGTTTACAATACAATACAATACAATACAAAATATTTTAAGATAATCGGCCATGGTGGACTAGTGGTTATGCTCCTTGCCTCTGGTCCCGAGGGTTGCAGGTTCAAACCTAGCTGGGGTCGATGGATTTTTTAGGATGGAAAAATCCAAGGAGCAAGTCCTCCAGGAGGTACTTTAAGCCATGGGTCCCGAGTGAAGATTTTCAGGCTCGTAAAAGATCCTTAAACCTGAATGAAAAAGGCCTCAAAGCAAAATTTACCGAATTTTCCCATCCTATTACTACCTTGGTTTCCTAAATGTCAGTATGTGTCAGAACGCTGACTGCAGACCACTCAAATGACATCTATACAAAAACCCTCCCATGCCATAGCAGAGTGGTTAAAGCAGGAAGCCTTGGTGCAGAGCTACGGGACTTGCGCTGGTTTGAATCTGCAGGGGGATGAAAATGTCTCATGGTATTTCAGCCAGTATGTGACCGGTGTCCACCCAGCATTGTGAGGCATTTGGGTAGCTACAATAAGTAGTGGCTCCAGGTTGAGAAAACCAGCAATAACGGCTGGGGGACTCGACATGCTGACCACATGTCACCCCTACACTGGCTGATGATCTACCTTTGTGATTGACACTTGTGGATGAGACCAGCAGCCGGCTGGTAGGCTGAGGGCCTTCTAGGTCTGTTGCGCCAGGAACAAAAACTTAATTAGCATAGTTCAAATTCTTCCGTGTAAGGGGAGAGCACCTAAATCTCCGTTAAGGGAAACACGAGCTTACATGAAGAAGATATTGTAAGTTATTATGATCATAGTCATTTGATAATTATATTTGTTGCCATATATTTTCAGGATGACCGATTTAACCATGACATAGATGCAAGAACAGGGTATAAGACACGAACACTTCTTTGTATGCCTATCAAGGACTTCAATGGTGATGTTATAGGAGTTGCACAGGTAAGAGGAAACATAATTAAGATAGAATGCTGAATCTTTAATATATGGATAAGAAAAATTTCCCATTTTGTATTACAATATTTTGCCTAGATGGGGATGTCAATTTGATCAAGTATACAGAAAACAATTTAGAGAGGGGAAACAAAATGAAAAATAGTGAAAAGAATGGTGAAATTTGAAATCACATGAGTAAGAATCTCTGCATAAATTACTTCTTTGGTATTTAAAGTGACAAAGTGGTTTTCAACTGAACCGAAAGTGCCTTTTGCGGTTCAGTTATCATCTTCGTGCTCCTTCCCGCTTACGAACATTTGTGAAGCCTGCCAATGTTCCTGTGTTCCGTGTGGTTACCCCTTCCTTCTTTACCCTTTCCATTGCGCATCTTGGTAGCGCACATCCCTTCTCCTGGCGAACCTGATATATGCTCGGCAATCTCAGTGGACTTGAAACAGTCAGTCGATCGGCCTAACAAGTGGCGTTTGGGTTCTTTACGAGTGGATTCAGTGTTGGAATCCTACTCTGGTGTACCATGCGAAGGGTGAAGTTAGCATGGTAATGCAGAAGATAAGCATGTGGATTGTACACCGAAGAATGGTTGGATTTAATTTGATCTAAGTCAGCATGGAAGAAGGACTTTCGATTCTGCTTAGAGACGTTTGAGTGTGATTGTTTGAATGGTACGTCGTTATCTTATTATGTTTTGTTTATTATGGGGCTTTGATTGATTGTTCCAAGATATAGTTCTGTTATTTATATTACTTTATTTTAAATAATCCACACTTATTTTTGTATTAAAAACCAATATTTTATGTTACGCCCATTGTTCTTATTTAAAGAATAGCCATTGTTCTCTATCCCATAACGAAATTAGGTCAATCCATGCAAATCATAATCAGTGCTATACTCATATGCATGTTCAAGTGGAAACAGAAAGATGAATGGTTAGCCGCCTTCTATGGGCCCGAGGCAGGCTGTTTTGTCGTAAATAACTTCGTTGAATGTTTGGAATCCTTTACTAAGTACAGCAGTATCATAACCCAGCGATCCCGGAAGGTAGCAGTGACGTCTAATAGTTATCAGAGCGTGGTAATACTCGCCACAAATGGTTTCTCAGAGCGTGGTTAAGGGTTTGGTTTTTGGGTTTAATTGCGCCCAAATGGTAACAAAGTGTTTACTTTGTATTTTTCATATAGAAAGATATGCTGTACTTATGTTGAAGTTATTAAGTACTGGTTTACGTGTTTGTTGTACTTTACGTAAACATTGATTCATCTTTCTTCCTTCCAAAATAGAGACTGATTTATGCAAGTAGTACTACGTTCCCTTATTGTTGTTTACATCTTGTGTCTATCATACTTTATAAACATGCCTAGCTGGGTGGATGTGATATCCAGAGATAAGCTCGTTTGTGAATTAGGCATGCTAGGTATAGAAGTTGAAGGCGATGTAAACACATTACGTCAGCGGCTTAAAAATTACATGAATTCTCTCTCCCAGCCTGAACAAATATTAATAAAGCGTAAGTTCATTGTAGATGGTGCAATCCAAGAAGATTATTTGGCAGAACAACACAAGAACATGAGTGATCGTAGACTTAGTTCTATTAAAGATTTATCTAGTGGAACTGTCTCCAACCTTTCTTCTTTTATGGAGCAGAATAATCAGCGGATTTTCCGAGAGTTGATTGGAAAGGTAGATCCCTGTGATGGTGAAGACAAAGAATCGTTAGTGGTCTTCCTCATCAAAATTAACTCGATTTTTTGAATTGAAATTGGTTTCCGATGAGTATTTTGTAAACTCGATTTTGAGTTGCATCGGAGGAATTTTATTGAATATCTGGAGTGAAGCTGTTAAATTGAGATTCTCTTGGATGGAAAGTTTAGAACATGTGAAGTGTTCATTGTTGCCTCCTAGATTGTTGGAAGACTTTTGGATTAAATTTGTGTCACGTCGATTCCAAACGCCTAAAGAATCTTTGTTGGAGTTTATCTCCAATGTGCAAGGAGCTTCACTTGTGTTGGATCCTTCATTTTCGGAAGAGAAGTTAATTGACCTTATTCTGCAAAATATGTCCCCGGCTACTAGACAGCATTTGGTATTTTCTACAAAACCTCAGAATGTAGCCGAAATGTGTCTCTTAGCCAGAAATGTGGCGGATTTCGAAATTGCTGAAAAACAGAGGGACTTTAGTGAAAGAAGAAAAGCTGACAATTTAAATAAATCTAATATTTCGGCGAATTGTTCTTCTGGGTATTCAAAGAAGAATCTACAGTGTTGGAAATGTCAACGGTATGGGCATTTGTCTAGAGAATGTCAATCTTAGTTTACGTAGTTTGTTTATATATGTATATATTTTCGTTTGGGATAGTAGAATGTATTACGGATGAACAACGTATGGGAAAACTTATGTTCAAATGGTCTGAACCCTATGTTGTAAAACGCTTGCTAACACCAGTAACTCTGGAGTTAGAAAACGTCAGTGGCCATGTTATGAAACATGTGAGTCAGCTAAAAACATGTAACACTATCGAGTAAATTCAAGTTTGTTGGTTATAAATGAAAAAAGGGCTGAATGTTAAAGCTAAACTACTATGTATTATGACACATGTTAAATTAGCATATCTATGGTTCTGCTTTCCTGTTTGCGCCTGTTCTTTGTTTCAGTTACCTTTCCTTAAACATTGGCAGTTCTACAGTGTATATTGCCTGGAGTGTTCGGCAGTCGAGCGCTTGGAGGATCCGGCCGACCCCCGAGTGCCCAGCTGACCGACTAGTGGCTTTGGAACTATGGATTCCTGGAAAGCGGTGGAACGGGATTGCGATCCGGCAATCCGAGGATTATCGTCACCCGAGTCTTCACCTGGAACGCCGCAATGTTGTGCTATGGCGGCTGAAGTAAATTGGAGTCTATTTTTCAGCGCTGGAATAGTCTACTTGAAAGCAGGTGTGGTGATCGTGATATTGGGGACGATGAAAAATTTGCTTTGAAGTTACCGCTGGAATCCAATAGTGCTTATGTTCCCCTCCCAACGTGGGATTGCTTCTCTGGACTTTATTTGGAAGTCTATGGACTTTTTCTTTTACCCGGAGGGTGTAGCGGGAGCTATTGAACCGAAAGTGCCTTTTGCGTTCAGTTATCATCTTCGTGCTCCTTCCCGCTTACGAACATTTGTGAAGCCTGCCAATGTTCCTGTGTTCCGTGTGGTTACCCCTTCCTTCTTTACCCTTTCCATTGCGCATCTTGGTAGCGCACATCCCTTCTCCTGGCGAACCTGATATATGCTCGGCAATCTCAGTGGACTTGAAACAGTCAGTCGATCGGCCTAACAAGTGGCGTTTGGGTTCTTTACGAGTGGATTCAGTGTTGGAATCCTACTCTGGTGTACCATGCGAAGGGTGAAGTTAGCATGGTAATGCAGAAGATAAGCATGTGGATTGTACACCGAAGAATGGTTGGATTTAATTTGATCTAAGTCAGCATGGAAGAAGGACTTTCGATTCTGCTTAGAGACGTTTGAGTGTGATTGTTTGAATGGTACGTCGTTATCTTATTATGTTTTGTTTATTATGGGGCTTTGATTGATTGTTCCAAGATATAGTTCTGTTATTTATATTACTTTATTTTTTATAATAATCCACACTTATTTTTGTATTAAAAACCAATATTTTATGTTACGCCCATTGTTCTTATTTAAAGAATAGCCATTGTTCTCTATCCCATAACGAAATTAGGTCAATCCATGCAAATCATAATCAGTGCTATACTCATATGCATGTTCAAGTGGAAACAGAAAGATGAATGGTTAGCCGCCTTCTATGGGCCCGAGGCAGGCTGTTTTGTCGTAAATAACTTCGTTGAATGTTTGGAATCCTTTACTAAGTACAGCAGTATCATAACCCAGCGATCCCGGAAGGTAGCAGTGACGTCTAATAGTTATCAGAGCGTGGTAATACTCGCCACACAACAAAAATTGGTAAGGTTGATTCTTTTTTGAGAATTCTGTAAATTTGTGTGAAAGTGTCCTTTTCTCCTATAAGGATGATATTTTAGAATTTGTATTATAGTAGGAAAACTGAAGAGAGTTAACTATTTTCTGCTTATTGTTTTAAATACATTTTTTTTTGTTCAATGCCCCCATGTTTTCATTTTGGACATTCTGGTATTCTATCCAGGCATGGTGTTATTGTAACCCACTTCTGAGGTTGGGGCACCTGGAAGGCGGAGTTATGCTGCCATGATATATATGATGGGTGATGATGGTAATCATGCGCCAGGGAGAGGCCTTAATCCCAAACTTAATGAATGTTAATGATGGTCAGATGATGGTCAGATGATGGTCAGATGATGGTCAGATGATGGTCAGATGATGGTCAGATGATGGTCAGATGATGGTCAGATGATGGTCAGATGATGGTCAGATGATGGTCAGATGATGGTCAGATGATGGTCAGATGATGGTCAGATGATGGTCAGATGATGGTCAGATGATGGTCAGATGATGGTCAGATGATGGTCAGATGATGGTCAGATGATGGTCAGATGATGGTCAGATGATGGTCAGATGATGGTCAGATGATGGTCAGATGATGGTCAGATGATGGTCAGATGATGGTCAGATGATGGTCAGATGATGGTCAGATGATGGTCAGATGATGGTCAGATGATGGTCAGATGATGGTCAGATGATGGTCAGATGATGGTCAGATGATGGTCAGATGATGGTCAGATGATGGTCAGATGATGGTCAGATGATGGTCAGATGATGGTCAGATGATGGTCAGATGATGGTCAGATGATGGTCAGATGATGGTCAGATGATGGTCAGATGATGGTCAGATGATGGTCAGATGAATGGTCAGATGATGGTCAGATGATGGTCAGATGATGGTCAGATGATGGTCAGATGATGGTCAGATGATGGTCAGATGATGGTCAGATGATGGTCAGATGATGGTCAGATGATGGTCAGATGATGGTCAGATGATGGTCAGATGATGGTCAGATGATGGTCAGATGATGGTCAGATGATGGTCAGATGATGGTCAGATGATGGTCAGATGATGGTCAGATGATGGTCGGGGACCATTTGGGCCTTAAAGTTTCTTGACATTTGTCTTTTTTTTTGTTCAATGTCACCACATTGTCATTTTTGACATTCTGGTATTCTCTCCTGGCATGACGTTATTGTAACCCACTTCTGAGGTTGGGGCACCTGAAAGGTGGAGTTACGCTGCCCTGATGATATGATAGGTGATGATGGTAGGTGATGATGATGGTAGGTGATGATGATGGTAGGTGATGATGATGGTAATGATGCACCAGGAGAGGCCTTAATCCTAAAATTAATGAATATGTTAATGATGGCCAGATGATGTTCGGGGACCATTTGGGCCTTAATTTTCTGATATTTGTCTTACAGGTGAAGAAAAACCCCAAAAAATAAAACAATCACCCAGGAAACTTGTCCCAACCAGAGATCGAACCCAGGCCCAGTATATGGCAAGGCAGCAGGTTATTTTGAGACCACAGTGGTGGACTTGTTTTGAATGTTGTTTGTGATGTTTTATTCATGGATTTCTTGAGGAAAGTTAAAATGCCGGAATACATTATCAAGAATTATTGATTCTTGGAATCAATTGTAAAGAGAAATTTTTGCCTGAACTGGAATCGAACCTCAAACCTTCAGTTTTATGTGCTGATGCTCCGACCACTGAGCTAATTCAGATTACATTCCTATCCAAGCACAAATCCTCCCTTTGTTACTCTCTTGGTCCCACATTCAATGCAATGAATAGTCATTCACAAATACCCATTGAATGACTTCTACATTAAGAAGACATGAAAGGACTCCACACAGCTATAGCACTATTTATTAAATTAATATTGAGAAGCTACATGGTCTTTATAGGAAGATATAATAACAGTTAAGTCTCGTAGACTGCGATGGGCAGGACATGTTGCACATATGGGGAATGAAAGACTTGCATGGAAGCTTCTTGTAGGAAAGCCAGAGGGAAAACGCCCAGTTGGTAGACCTAGAATGAGGTGGGAGAATAACATTAAACTATGATTTGAGGGAAGTAGATTATACAGAGTGAAACCTGGGTACTAAAAGAAGCAGATAAATTAAGACTATTAACGTTTGAGAGGAAAATATTTAGAAGAGTGCTAGGTCCAGTAAAGGAAAATGGAAATTGGAGGTTGAGAAGGAATGATGAATTATACCTCAAGAATAATAAAGAAAATATAGTTAGTTTCATCAAATCCAAAAGATTACAATGGTTTGGACATACACTAAGAATGCCAAAAGGGAAGATTGCCGAATGATATTTTGAATTGGAAGCCACAGGGAACAAGACCAAGGGGAAGACCCAAGGATCGATGGGAGGATGATGTAATTGAGGATTTGAGAGAGATGGGGATTTTTGATTTGAAATCTACTGCACAAGATAGGAAGAAGTGGCGTAAACTGGTTGAGAAGGCCAAGACATTCCACTGGAAGTCGTAGAGCCTGACGAAGAAGAAGAAGAAGATTATAAAGGGAATGATTGGAAAGCATTAGCTCAGGATAGGGATGTATGTAGAGCTTATGTCCTTGCAGCTATGAACCTACAGGTTTAATAGTGCCAGTAAGTAAGTAAAGCTATTATTAAGATTGAAGTAACTAAATTAATGTACACAACTGAACAATTGTAGGGTAACAGAGTGGAACCCTTGATAGAGGTCCACTCCAGGGAGTAGGCGCCCCTGCCCTTTTGTGAGCTCCAGGTCCCACTTGCCCAGTGGGTAGTACCTGGGTAGGGCCCCGTCCACAGGGTTATGTGGGGAGAAGAGAAGTCCCCAAAGCCGTAGTGAAGGCAACTTCTCTAGGAGACAAACACTCCGAAATTCCAGTTCCCTGCCCTCCAGGAAGAGGGGTTTGGCTAGAGGCTGGTAACCTTTACTAGTAAAAAATAACTTACTCATAAACTTCAGCAGAAGAAAAGCCGGATACATGTAGACAAAAATGGAAGCAACACATAGACAGAATGAATGAAGATAGATATCCAAAACAAATAACAAAATACAATCCTAAAGGCACCCGAGATGTGGGCAGACCTAGAAAGAGATGGGCTGAAGTCGGAATGGGTCAACAGACCTAATCCATGAATGCAGATGATGATGATGATGAACTGAATAATTGTAATCAATGGTAAAGGGAATCAAATCCCAAACCTTCAATTAGCTAAGTGGTCAGAGCAGCAGCATGTAAAGCTGGTTTTGGGTTTGATTCCTGATTCAGGCAAAATTTGTTCTCTTTACCATTGATTACAATAGTTTAGTTGTGTACATTAATTTACTTATTTCATAATGATAGCTTTAGCTTCTTAACATTAACTAAATAGATTCTTTGAAATTATTGCAGTCATTTTTATTCTGAGATGTGAAAAGTTAAGAAGAATTGGAAATAAAAGTAACATGGGGAAAGTCTTAATTAAGCTGGGAATTTATCAGATATCTTAATCAAACATAACATTAAAGATAAGAAATCTTAAATATAATAATTATTGCACTCGACAATTAAAATTATTTAAATAATGGATTTAATGTTGTTGTTAAAGGGTTAATTAGATGGTTTATCAAACTGAATGCTTCATAGAAGTAGTATATTAGTTTAGATTATCTCTGTGTTCCAATGCATTAAGTCTTCATGTGCAAATCTCATGCAGTTGGGAAATTTTCCACATAGAAATGTCAACATTTACAGTAGAAATTGTGTTTGTAATCTAAGATAAAATCAAACATATCACTTTAGTTCACATAATTATTATGTGAGGAACTTAATGTTAACTATACACTCCATGTTGAAGTAATAATGAATTTGGTTTTATATGTATTTGCTGTTAAGCAAAGCTTTGTTGAACTTGTTTATGAAACATCTTATAATCTGTTACAAATTCTTTTCATTCTTTCTATACTTTCCTGGTATCTATCATTCCATAATTCTATCAATTGTTTCTCATTGATTTCAATGTTGAAATATTTTTGTTCTGTTCTCAGCAATCTTTCTCAATCTCCTTCTAGAACATATTTCTTAATTTTTATTTGCTGTCATCATAATAGGTTAGGATTTTATTGCTACCATTTGTGTTCCTAAGGAAGTTAACTTACTATGTTATTCTTGGAAAGATGATCTGGCAGTTGAAGAGAGATAAAGTCATAAAATATATGCTGGTTTTATCTTTTTTTTTTTAAATTATCATGAGTAATGCCACAAGTGATTTCTAAATAATCTGGAGGATTTGGAAATCAAGAATAGCATTTGTTAGGAGTATTTAACAAATAAAATTAAGCTGTTTACTCAAAAGTCATTATTTAAATATAGTTACAAGTATTTTAAAATATTTATATATTTAATGTAAATGGAGATGTTTGAAAACAAATCAGAAATATGAGGTTATATATATTCATTGCAACTTCGTGTTATTTATTTCCAAATAGGATTGCAATATTGTAAGAATGCACTCTAGTGGAGAAATAATGAAACATACCAAACTGTGTATTATAATCAATATTGTAAGTTATTCATTTATTTTTTAGTGAAAAAACTCAGTAAAATCAAGGAATCTGTTTATTAAGATGAATTAAAATGTTTCATACCTCTCCTCATAATCAATCTTCTAAGTAGATCGTGATTTTAGGGTCTTGGCAACCCCATCCTCAGTACACTCCTGAAATAGCAATCTACTTAGAAGCTTGATTATGAAAAGTATGAAACATTTTAATTCATTGTAAATTAAATCTTATAGTGATTTATTCCTATAAAAGTTCAATCTGTTCATTATTTGCTATATTCAATGTATTAGTTGGAGAAAAATAATGGTCTGAGCTGTTCAGAATATTAAAAAGGAGCTTTCTTTATCACAAAAGCAGGAGCTGATAAAAGAGAAATTGATAAAGGGCAAGTTGAAACAAGGCTGTTATTGTTTTAAAACAAAATTCTTCGAAATGTGATTGGTCATTGGCTACCATTTGGGGCATGAGTCAAATAGTCATTGAAAGGTTGCAAACTAGATAATATGCATACAAATAATCAGGAGTTTATTATATAAATTGATATAATTGTACCTTCTATCAGGGTATGCTACTTCATCTTCTAAGATAGGTTATCCTTGATGTAAGTTAGCAAATTCTCTTCAATTTTAGTTTGCAGGTTTAATTATATATGGTCAAGGATAATGGAATTTTTTGGATGTGGAAAATTTCAGGACATAATTTACTTTGGATGATAGTTAAAATGTCAGCTCTATGAAATATTTTAAAGAATCCTTTGATAATGTAAAGAAATCCCTTGCAAATTCTCATATAAAAGAGATAACCCACTAGAATAATGATTAACTTCATAGCAGAAATAGACGAGATCAAACCCACCCCATCAAACAATGTTTGCAGAGTAAGTTACTATAGTTTATATGACTGTAAATGGTGATTTGTGATGCAGGTGATAAATAAGCAAGGTGATTCATGCTTTACACCTGTGGATGAAAAAGTATTCTCAAGCTATCTTCAGTTCTGTGGTATTGGGCTGAGGAATGCGCAGTTATATGAAAAGAGTCAGCTAGAAGTGAAGAGGAATCAGGTCCTGCTCGATCTAGCACGTATGATCTTCGAAGAACAAAGCACCATAGAACACATGGTGTTCCGAATCCTCACACACACCCAGTCACTCATACAGTGTCAAAGGGTTCAGGTTAGTTAACACTTTTACATGAAATGCATTTTATCATTTTTATGAGATTTTTTTTTTAATAAGCTCTTTTACTTGCTTTAGCATTTTATAGAAAAACAAAAATCAGAACAGAGAAACATATTTAATAAAATATGAATTGAAAAAATTTAAAATGAGAGTTTTACGTCACCTCATATCCTATCTTCTATTTAGACAGGTTTTAAAATCTAGGTGGTTTAATCATCAATAATTTTATGACGGATGCTCGAGATGGAGTAAGCAGCAGTATTTCTGGACAACAGAACATCAGTTGTAAAATTACTGATGATGAAACCACCTAGGCATTGAAACTGGTCTAAATACAAGGTAAAAAAGAATTTAAAGAAACTTTAAATCAAACCTCAGTGGTATTTTCTATGATAGTTCAATGGATTGAATAATTTACTATAATAAATGTATTATTTAATGATACCATTTCTGTAGTAAATGGATTATTTCATAGTGAGGCATTACTGCCAATGAAACATGTTAAAACTATTGCTAGAATTCTCTATAGTTCAACATAACTACTAATGCAAATATGTAGACTAACCTATTTTAATTCCATATATATGATTTATGATCCTTTCTTAATATAAACATTACTGTATAACATGCAATATTTTTTATTAAAAAGAGTATTGTAATATATTTGGATCTATAATACCTAAAATATGAGACTTTCACTGTTATGAAAGTAAAAATGGTTTTCTGAGAATGTATCCTTGAAAATCAACATTAAATATATTATATTTGAAGAGAAAAATGTTTGCCTAGACAGAGACTTGAACCTGGGACCTTTGGCTTTCCAGGCCAAATGCTCTACCAAATGCTCTACCAAATGCTCTACCAAATGCTCTACCAAATGCTCTACCAAATGCTCTACCAAGGCGAGTTGCGATCTAGATGCAATTTTTTCTCTTTATACATTGTAATTCCCTCATGCCAAATGCTTTGAAACCATTGTTTCTATATTTGCATATGGCAGCCTCTTAGTTAAGAAGACATTAATTGGGAATTTAACACTACTTTATAAAGCCAAAAAGGCGAAAATTTTTCTTTTAAAATATAATTTATCCTTCAGTGAGAAGTGTTAAATTAATAATAATATCATTAAATATACTTTCCAAGTGCAAGGAAAGAAAGGTACAGTGGCATGTTGTGAGATCTCAAATAGACAATTCCAGAGGGCTGAGAAACCAAACAATGCATGTGCTTTCAAACAGCTTATAATGACAACAATGAATATTGAAACAAGATCATATTTGAACAGATAAATTGTATTAATATTGAGTGGAAAACATTTTTAATAACTCACCTTATACAATTTCAAATTTATTTGATTTAAGTCCATTGGTTTCGAATGAATTTTTTATTCATTTTCAGTTCTGTTGAAATTCAACAGTTGGAGTTGTGAAAATAAACTGAAGATGAATGAAAAATTTAGTCGAAACCAATGATCTTAAATTAAATAAATTTGAAATTGTATGAGGTGAGTTATTAAAAATATGTTCTCCACTCAATATTAATGATATAACTTCACAATGTTTACTTCCCAACATTATTTTAATAGAAAAATTATGTGCTCAGACTGGGCCTCATCCAGATGTATCACTTTGGACTTTAAATTTGGAACCTCTCATACTCTCCAGTTTGTTTAAACATTTATTTTGATAATCATTAATCACACATGATATTATCAGCTGTCTGAAATATATTTTAAGTTTTAATATTCCATCCCTTTTAATATAATTTTACCAGACATAATTTATTCAAATTATTAGAATTTTTATCATTTATCCAAATTTTTAATTGTTTTTTTGTTCTAGTCTAATATATCTAATTTTACCCCAATTTAAAAGTTAATCTGAAAGCCCCATGTTCTGCTTTCAAACAGCTTATAATGACAACAATGAATATTGAAACAAGATCATATTTGAACAGAAAAATTATATTAATATTGAGTGGAGAACATATTTTTAATAACTCACCTCATACAATTTCAAATTTGATTTAAGACCATTGGTTTCGAATGAATTTTTTTATTCATTTTCAGTTCTGTTGAAATTCAACAGTTAGTCGTGAAAATAAACTGAAGATGAATGAAAAATTTAGTCAAAACCAATGATCTTAAATCAAATAAATTTGAAATTGTATGAGGTGAGTTATTAAAAATATGTTCTCCACTCAATATTAATGATATAACTTCATAATGTTTACTTCCCAACATTATTTTAATAGAAAAATTATGTGCTCAGACTGGGACTCATCCAGATGTATCATTTTGGACTTTATATTTGGAACCTCTCATGCTTTCCAGTTTGTTTAAACATTTATTTTGATAATCATTAATCACATATGATATTATCAGCTGTCTGAAATATATTTTAAGTTTTAATATTCCATCCCTATTAATATAATTTTACCAGACATAATTTATTCAAATTATTATAATTTTTACCATTTATCCACATTTTTAATTGTTTTTTTGTTCTAGTCTAATATATCTAATTTTACCCCAATTTAACAGTTAATCTGAAAGCCCCATGTTCTGGATAGAGTTATAACCAGAGAAATAAAATTGTTATTCTATTAAATATATTTTGGAAATAACACTATGAGGTTTTATTTAATTATATCTGAGTTCTGTGTTTTGACTTGCCTCATATTTCTTGATTTTTATGCAGACTGGTTTCATTGCTAATATGATGCAACATTCTTGATGCTTCACAACTTGGAAGCATCGAGAGTGTTGCACAGTTAGTGACGAAACTGGTCTGCATAAAAATTAAGAAATGAGGTGAGTCAAAACACAGAACTCAAATATAATCAAGTTATTCTAATTTATTTTTTTGTTCAAATTTTCAGTTTGTGCCCTATTACATTAACCCTTTAGGTGTCATGAGCCGATTAGATCGGCTCTGATGCTCCTGTCCATTACCTGCCAGACAATATACTTAAACTACTTGCAAAGCCGATCACATCGGCGGGTGCGATTTAAATCTCTGACACAAGAGATTTTACCAGTGGCATGCAGAGGGTTAACTTAGTTAATTTTATGAGTAATCTTGTGAACCCCCATTTAGTTGAGGCAGGAGTTGCTACTACCCAAGCCACTAGTTCTGGAAGAATTAAGTCCCTCTAGTCACTGGTTATTTGGTTATTATTTTTAGGTTTGAGACAAATTTTATAAATTAGAATAGGTTCCCAGTAAAAATCAAAGTGCATGCTGGTATTTTAACTTTTTTTTTTTGTCATAACTGCTAATGATCCTTCCAAGGTCAATCTCGGTTCCATTTGTCTATTCATCTCGGCTACTTTTTTTAAGGATATTTGAACTTTGCTCACAATACGCTCAATCAATTGTGCCACACTTTAACTGGATCGGCAAATATATCATGACAGTTCCAAACAGGAATTGGGGAACATGGTAAAGCATTTTCATAGAGATGCCTTCTTCATAAAGATGTATTGACGTATACCCATTGTAAGATGGATTTGTTGGTACAAAATGTATTGGGACAAAATTTTATTTGGGATTGTTCTGTGGTGAATTTCATAACTGCCACTATTTATTAATTTTTTCCCTTATAAATCTTTGTGCTCCAAAATGTTCATTTCAACCCCATCAAAAGATTTTATTGAATTATAACCCAAATTTAGAGGATACAAATTAACACCATATACCGACATCAAAATTGTACAAAGAGATGAACAGACTGGTGAATGGAGAAAACTACATACTAGAGAGCTACATGATAAGTATAGGAAGCCAGATATAACAGTTAAGTATCATAGACTGCGATGGGTGGGACATGTGGCACGAATGGAAGATGAAAGAGATGCATGGAAGCTTCTTGTAAGAAAATCAGAAGGAAAATGCCCAGTTGGTAGACCAAGAATGAGGTGGGAGAATAACATCCCATGATTTAAGGGAAATATATTATACAGGGGATGATTGGAAAACATGAGCTCAGGATAGGCATGCATGGAGAACTTATGTCCATGCTGCCATGAACCTATGGGTTTGATAGAACCAGTGAGTTAGTCATAAAATGATTGTCATATTCCAAATTTTTTTTGTCATGCCAACAATTTTTATTGCAGCTTTGAGCATTCTCAGTGCAGTGAGTTGCAATACTTACACCTTTCATTTGAAACTATGACAAATTATATTTACAGTTAATCTCTTGGTTAGTGAATATTTTACAATGTTTTACCTGCAGCAGTAGCCAGTATCCTCATAGAACTGACCATTACAACTCACTTTTCTGTAGATGGAATGTCAACAAAAATTGAGTGTCTGTCACTGGAAAGGAGAAACTAATGCAACTCACTGATCAGAGTATGCGACAAAAATTTGAAGATGTCCTAGCAATCTGGAAGATTATTTTGTGATGATGTAGGTAATTATAAATAATAAAGGATGTTCCAACTATAATATCCACTCAGCCTTTGCTCAGACAAGACATTAATGCAAAATGTGTGAACTCCATCAGAAATTAATCCTGAAAAAGGGATCATGTCCAGTTAAAATTTAATTTGCAACCCAAATTACAGTTTTAAAAGTTTGCTATCAATTTAAATTATATATTTCTTGTTGCAGGTTTTACTAGTCCACAAAGCTCCAAAGGGTAGTTTTTCAAGAGTATTTGACTTTGAAGCAAATGATTTGAACGGAGAGGAAAATGATTCTCGAACTAGGTAAGCTGATGTGTAGGCTTATTGAAATAAAGAATTATACTTTACATTTATTGATTAGTCAAATAAAGGAGACTTCTCCATTTTTGATGTGTCTAAGATGTTCTTTCACACTTGTTTTCAAATTTATTTTCATTTTTGCAATATAAATTCAAATTGAAAATGAAAGCAAATCAGGAATTTATCAGATCAAATGCAGGGATTGTGACAAAATTTATATTGGAAAAACGAAAAGAAATTTGAAAACAAGGGTGAAAGAACATCTTAGGAACGTCAAAAATGGAGAAGTGGAAAAGTCAGCAGTAGCTGCTCATGCTTGGTCCGAAAAACATTTAATTGAATCAAAAGCCAGTCTAATTAAACAAATAGACAAACAAAAGGAACTCACTGTTTGGGAAAAGATCCACATTCAGAAAAACAAAGGAAAACTTATGAACTTCGAAATTCCTGCAAATTTTGACCTGATCCAGAGGTTCATCGGTCCACCAACAGAGGGAAGAAGAGTTTCTTCCGATCGACATAATGTCAGTTGCCAAAAAAGTACTGAAGATGAGACGGTTATGGTCTTGAAATCGCGATCTACTTAGAAGATTTATATGAGGAGAGGTAAGAAACATTTAATTTCACCATAATATAAGGGGATAATTAGAAAACATTAGCTCAGGATAGGGATGTAGAGAGAGAGAGCTTAAATTAGCATGGCCATGAACCTCCAGATTTGATAATACCAGCAAGTTTTGGTTAGATTTGTTATGACTTAGGCCTATGATTATAAGAAATACAAATATTAAAACAATAAGTTTTATAGTATGCCATTTAGCAACCAAAGTTAGTTTGAAGAGAAAAATATATGCTCAGACTGAGGTTTAAACCCAGGACCTTTTGCACTCTAGGCAAATGCTCTACCAACTGAGCTACCTGAGAAACTCCAATCTAAATGCAAATCTACCTCTTATCTATGCTGTTAATTCCTCCAAAACTTCAGTCTAAATGCAAAGCTTTCTCTTATATATATATATATATATATATATATATATATATATATATATGCTATTAATTCCTGTGCAGGAATTAACAGCATATATGAGATAGATTTGCAATTAGATTGGAGTTTTTCAGGTAGCTCAGTTGGTAGAGCATTTGCCTAGAGTGAAATGTCCTGAGTTCAAACACCATTCTGAGCGTACATTTTTCTCTTCAAATATAATTTATCCATCATTGAGATATATGAAATGAATAATAGAAATCAAAGTTATGCAAAAGCTTTTGGCTCATCTAGATTTACAGTTTTCAAAATACATTAATTCAGGACAAAATTGAGAGATTTACCATATGGTCAACTGTTTTTTTTAAAGGAAACCTCTATAAATCTTACTCTTAAATCTCAATGACAAAAAGGCAAAGTTCATTATGAAAATTATTTTTAAATTTGTTTTATTTCATCCAACCAATCATTCTAGCTCTTAAAATAAAAATTTAATGATTTTGTTACCTCTGCATGGTTAATATACTGTGGCCATTTAAAATAATTCAGGTTAGGTTCTTAAAATGATAAATAATACAAATTGGGCAATTTTGGTTTGACAGAGTTTCAATAAATTTGCATTATGGTTATTACTTTTTTGCATGATAGTGCATTCTGTCATACTTACAGGAATGATGACCATGATTGCGAGTTCAATTTTCTAAATTTTGGGGTCCAACCTATAAATAACTAAAAAACTGTACTGTAATATTACAAATTACATACCTAGGGCAGGAAGTAAAACCACTGGCCTTTATATATATTACATACAATGTATATACAAAAAATAATATCCAAATGGTAGTATTAATATACATTATATGAAACAAATCACTGCATTTTAAATGAACTGAACTTTATTTGAAACAATATAAAACAATTTTGTACTTACTGCCATTTTATTTCTGATTGGTGTCATAGCCTGTTGTAGTCTCGACAAAATTATTTTTGGCATTTATCTTTTATACATTGATCAGGCTACTAACGTCAGTCAGTAGTTTATAATGGATGCAAATATTTCCAAGAAAGATGTTATTATTTTTTAATTTATTTATTATTTTGAAAACACCATCCTGCAAAAAATAATGTACTTCACATTTGTGAAGTGTTTTACAGAATCTAAAAAATTAGAAACCTCATAATATCTCAGTTTTTAATCATTTCCTCACTTCTGTAAAAACCACTTCCCTACCTTGCATTGTAATATATTATTTTTTACTTATTTTAGGAATTCTCACTATGAGGTATATTCATTAAGGTAGAATATGTTTATCACTCACCTCATATTGTTCTTCTTATTTGATTATAAACTAGTTTCGGAACATAGTTTGTGTTCCATCCTCAGTATCATCACGACCGTTGTTCTGTCGTCTTGAAGAGTTGTCCTTCTCTCCTTCCATTGGCTGACTGAAAAACCTCGAAACCAGGTCATTCTCACCGGGAATTTCAAAGTTCATTAATTTCTTCTTTTCGCTCTTTTGAATGTAGATCTTTTCCCAAACAGTAAGTTCTTTTGGTTTTTCTATTTGTTTTAATAATTTTGCTTCTTTCTCGATAAGATGTTTTTCAGACCATGCATGGGCAGCCACTGCAGATTTTTCTACTTCCCCTTTCTTGACATTCCTGAGATGTTCTTTAACTCTAGTTTTCAAATTTCTTTTTGTTTTTCCTATGTAGAATTTCTCACATTCTTCACATTTAATTTGATAAATCCCTGATTTGTTTTCTTCTTTAATTTTCTCATTCTTATTAGGTCTAAGAATGAGAAAATTAAAGAAGAAAACAAATCAGGGATTTATCAAATTAAATGTGAAGAATGTGAGAAATTCTACATAGGAAAAACTAAAAGAAATTTGAAAACTAGAGTTAAAGAACATCTCAGGAATGTCAAGAAAGGGGAAGTAGAAAAATCTGCAGTGGCTTCCCATGCATGGTCTGAAAAACATCTTATCGAGAAAGAAGCAAAATTATTAAAACAAATAGAAAAACCAAAAGAACTTACTGTTTGGGAAAAGATCTACATTCAAAAGAGCGAAAAGAAGAAATTAATGAACTTTGAAATTCCCGGTGAGAATGACCTGGTTTCGAGGTTTTTCAGTCAGCCAATGGAAGGAGAGAAGGACAACTCTTCAAGATGACAGAACAACGGTCGTGATGATACTGAGGATGGAACACAAACTATGTTCCGAAACTAGTTTATAATCAAATAAGAAGAACAATATGAGGTGAGTGATAAACATATTCTACCTTAATATTATTTTTTGTTGTTGTAATAGATTATATCCATTGATCTAACTTGTTTGTCTAATTTGTTGTTGCAGTCCATTTGAGAGCCGATTCCCCATCAACATTGGTATTACGGGTTATGTAGCCACTACAGGTGAGGTATGTAGGGAATGGGTTCAACTCCTGCTTCTTGTATTCAATGTCACACGCTTATCTATGTTGCAATTGTGAATATACTAAAATCATTTATTTCCACACTTGCATGAAATAATATATAGTGGGAGTTACAAATTTAAACCAATGTTTTGCAATAAAACTACAAATACGAGGTAAGTCACAAAAAAATCCAACTCATAATAATTACAATCTCCACTCTATTTCCACAAGCAAATATTTTATTTTCCAGTCCAATTCTTCTGATATTGCTTTATTTATCAACTTACTGGACACCACTGCATAATGGACATATCCTTAGAAAGATTCTTTTAAAATTAAGAGAATAAAATTCTTTATAATTAAAACATTTTGTCTGTTCATTCTTACCGCCGTGGTCTCGAGGTAGCGTGCTGCCTTGTCACGAAGTGGGCCCGGGTTTGATCCCCGGTCGGGGCAGTTTTTCTGGGTGAGGTTTTTATCGGGGTTTTTCCTCACCTGTAAGACAAATGTCAGGAAAACTTTAAGGCCCAAACGGTCCCCGAAATCATGTGGCCATCACCATCATTATCATCCTTATCATTACCATCTTCATCATCATCCTTCACTGGTGTGGAAAGCAACGGGAAGCTACCACACCTACATCTCCCTAGTAAAGCTGCAAGCATAGCATGAAAATGCTATGGTTGCAGTGAAGGACCTGCCTTCGGGCAGAATTACTATGGATGGATGGATGGATTCTTACCTCTTAGTTGTTTTTGTCGAACATATATATCAGAGCTTCTTAGCCCCATTGTCAGCGATTACAGACTGAATTTTCTCATGTTGTCAGCCCTGATTCTTGATTCCTGCTCTTTTTTGCCTCTGGTCCAATGAATTTACTAATGAGGTTCCTTTCTGTGGGAATTTCAAAGTTAATAATTCTTTCCTTGTTCTTCTGTATATACATTTTTTCCACATATGGTGAGTTCATTTTTGCTTTCTAACTGTTTTAATAATTTTGTGTTTGCATCTATTTAGTGTTTTTCTGACCAAAATCAGTGGCTGCTCATGTTTGATCAGAAAACACAAAATAGATGTAAACACAAAATTATTAAAACAGAAAACAAAAATGAACTCACCATATTGGATAAAATCTATATACAGAAGAACAAGGAAAGAATTATGAATTTTGAAATTCCCCCAGAAAGGAACCTCATTAGTAAATTCATTGGACCAGAGCAGAGAGAGCAGGAATCAAGAATCAGGGCTGACAACATGAGAAAATTCAGTCTATAATTGCTGGTGATGGTGTTAAGAAGCTCTGAAACATTTGTTCGACAAAACAACTCTAAGAGGTAAGAATCAACAGACAAAATGTTTTAATTATTAAACAAACCTCTTAATGTTACTTCCTATTATATTTTAAAATAAAAAAAAATCCTTATATTAAATTAATGTTGGAAGTAAACATTATGAAGTATAATCATTGAAATTCATCGGAGTTGTGGCTGAAGATGAACGTGGTTACGTTTGAACATGGTATCATGAAAAACATGAAATTTATGAGGCGAGTCGTCAAAAAATGTTCTTCGATGAATTTCAATAAAATTCCTTGCTTAACATATGCATACAATATTTAATAAAAATTGTCCTGATAATATATAAAATCATGAAGTTGGATTGATTTCTCAAGTTTTTGTTCAACTTTTTAAACAATAATACATGAAACTCTAATTCTGTTTCTTTTACTCATTCAACCCATACAATCTAAATAACTAAAAATTCATCTTCCAACTCACAAATTTGAATACTAACATAGTGTAAGGTGGGTAAGTGTAAAGAATTAGTTACTGAACTATTCATTTCTTTTATAGTTCTTTTAATTGAACATTTGATAATCGGGGTTGTCATTTATATTTAAATTAATATTGGGAAGTAAACATTATGAGGTTATATCATTAATAGCGAGTGGAGAACATATTTTTTAACGACTCGCCTCATATCATTTCAAATATCTTTGATACCGGCAGTTTCAGACAATATTTTGTCCCTCTTCAGTCATGGCTTCCACTTTATAATTCATTTTTTGTTAAATTTTAAAATTGTAGGTTAATGACAATACAGTAAAAGCTCCTTATTTGCAGGTTAAAAAATTGACACAGTTCTTGTATTCACAGCTAAAAATTTCTTTATTCACAGATCCAGTCGGTATATTAGAAGGATTAGTATTCTTTATTAACCATTGGCAATTTTTTTTTCACTGCAGGCATGTTCCAAGGCAGCCTTTACAAGGAGCAATTCAAACCAAATGCACAAATTAATATCAAAGTGAAACAAGTCTTATTGTCACTAAGCCTAAAGTTTGTTGTTAAAAGCCATCACCATCGTAATTCAGGTGCCACTATGTCTGTTGATAATGCTGCCCTTGCCATGATCGGTGTTTTATTGTTTCAACTTGTCATTCGTTGCAATACAGTAATTTTGATTGAATAACATGTCTCTTCTGCTTTGTTGCCAATTTATAATGTAGAGTAAAAGAAAGAAAATTAGTTTCAAAACGGAAAAAAGTAGTGTTACTGCTTAAGGTAAAAATAGAAATGTTTGACAGTTTGTGTTGGCAAGACGTTTGCATCTAAATCATGCTGTTTCTATGTTAATGAATCAACTGTACAATTCATTAAGAAATCCAAAGACAAAATAAGGAATTATATCGCTGATTCACAGCTAAATATCAACCTGAATTGAAAGACCTTAAAAATGCGGCAAAATAGGAAAACAATTACAAAGTTCTTTAAGCCCTCGTCTAAGCCTGACAGTAAAAAGTAAAGTAAAGTGATCCCACAACAGGCCCGGAGGCCCTTGGGGTAGTAGGAGGTTAAGGCTCCCACTTTTTCTAGACAATCGGCACTTTGTCAGCTGGGTTGTCAGCCCTGTGTGACGGCCGCCTTTACCCCCAGAACAAGCGTCTGGTACTCATTTCCATTAGAGGCTGAGTCGACCCCAGGGCCATAGTGCCACCAGAGGGTTTGGGTCAGTTTAAAAATCCTGACCCCAATGGGACTTGAACCCTCGACCCTCCGGCTTGCAGCTCAGTGCCTTAACCACTAGCCTGACAGTAATAATTAATAATTAATAGAAATTGTTCAAAATCTCTCATTAATTGATTTTATTTTGATAATTTTTATTTTGATAATTTTTATTTTGATAATTTTTATTTTATTTTGGAACCTTGGAACGTATCCCCTATATACCCATCCAAATTACCATTCCATATTCATGGTTTCTGTATTCACGGCATATTTGCAGAACATATCCCCTGTCAATAAGGAGCTTTTACTGTATATAGCTTTATTTTTCTTAGCTTTGCAGCATTAAATTAAACATTGTTCTTTACTAAAATTAACTACATGTGAATTAATTGCATAGTTCAGACTGATTATTACATTCATTAACTACTGTTAAATAATTCTCCATAGGGTGTGAATATCATAAAATATATCATCCATGCAAGTATTAGGCCGTGTTGCCTGTTACGGTCTCAAAGAGGAATTTTCCATCCAGCGCTTTTTTTTTGGATGTCCCAGCGATCTTTTGCCTTGGGGGCAGTAGCGAAGTATGGCATTTGGAATTCTATGAGATGGCAATCGTTAAAGATGGGCTTTCCAGTTGTTCTGGTAGTTTTGTATATGGTGAAGAATGGGTTCTATATCCAACTCTTCCAGAATTTCCTCATTTCTTTATGGTCCCACTTTGTGTAGCCTGCTGTTCGGCACATAAATCGCATCTCATCTGCTGTTATTTGGCTTTCATCTCTTCTTCATATTGTCCATGCTTCACTACCATATCTTAATACTGGTCTTGCAAGAACCTTATAAAGCTGTAATCTTGTTCTTCTGTACTAAAGATGGTTTTATTATACTGTTAATTATCCCCATTGTTTTTCGTAAAATTTGTGATTTTCTTTGATATATCAGCTTCATCTTGAAATGTTAAATTATAACCCAAATAATTAAATTTGTTTACTCATTCTAAAATTTCATCATCCAAAAACAATTTTGCTAGGTATAGGGAATTTCCCACAAAAGGCCATCACTTTAGTTTTCTTTGTATTGACATAAAATATATCTTATATCCAAAAGATGCCAATTGCTGTTCATATTCCCTCATTTCCCAAAAAGATAGTCTCAGAATTTGAGGCTAAAAGCTTGGATACTGAAAATTTAATTTTATTAGTCCATGAAGATATTCTATTTAGTTTATTGAATTCTATTTAATCAAATCAAGTTAGAGCTGAGGATGATATGAAGAAGTATTGAAACTATATAAAAAAAATCTATAATTATGAGGTGAGGTATTAAATCTAACTCTATACATTTAATTTTTCAAGGAAGTAACATTGAGGTTTATTTTAGATAATGAGTTAGATATGCATGAGTCACCTCATATTTGTTGTGAAGTGACCCTGGATTTCGATGCCTTAGGAATCATTGTCAATTCTTTCTAACTGTTGAAGTGCCAGTTGGTGATCCTGTAGGTTGATTTCTGCTCCCTCTGTTGCTGACCAATGAACTTCCAAATCAGATTTTTTCTCCGGGATTTTCAAAGATCATTACTTTCTTTCTATTTTTGTGTATGTAAATTTTTTCCCAAATTGTGAGTACCTTAGATTTATCTGTTTAAATAGTTTAGCATTTGTTTAGATTTTGTGTTAATCTGACCCATGCATGTGTAGCTATTGCAGATTTATCTATTTCTCCATTATAACTAAAAATGAGGAGTAATGCATATCTAACTCTATTTATTAGTTAATTCAAGGAAAGTTTTAAATCTTGCCTATTATTAGGTTGCTTGCTGGTCATTCGTGTTGTAAAGGGGAATGGATCGAGGTCCACATTGAGGTGTCCATATAAAGGAGAATGTTGAGAAGGCACAAAGTTGAGCGATCATTTAAAGGAGGAAGTTGTATCCACCTACCATTTTGTAATATCACTAGATAGTTGGAATCCTTCTTTGTCTTCGGTTCGACTTCAGTTTGCCACGGCTATGAGTTTTCCTTCAGAGGAACAGAGAGAAGACTAAAAAAATGGATTACACTCAAATAAAAACACTGAGTAACTTTAAGAAAGTAGCTTCCACATTTATCATCATTTCGTTCTTTTACCTTAAATGAAACTTGTATTTGTTCACTTTATTATCGGTAAAATATTGACCATTATATAATGGCAGTACTAATTACTATTGGAGACTCAATTGTCACAAATTATACCATTCAAAATCTATTTCGACTTGAAATTAACTGCACATATGTTACACTTCATATGTAGTAATGTGATGCACTATTCCTTCGTTTATTAATAAATTTGTACTCAATATTACAAAAATCATGAGTGACCATTTTTAAGTAGGACTTTTTGCCATGACATCTTCCAGTGCAATGTTCAGATTTAGATGGATCTGCTTCCCACAATCCACTATTCCAATTCAGCCATTCAAATCTGATCGGTTAACCAATCTGGCCTATGAGTGCTATTGGTTGACTCACATCTAAGTTATTCAATCACTTCAAAGTAATTGTGGCAATTATTTCAAATTCTTAACAGATTTTGGAACTTTCCCAGAACTAATAATATTCTCAACAATACCTTATTCAGTTACATTTTTTATATTATATAAAAAATATGAATTTCTCAATATTCATACATATGATAGTTTAACTGATACTCCTTGAATATAAAAAAAATATATTAAAGATCATCCTTCACAGATTAGGTCTTTGCCTGTTCTGATCTCACATCTGTTCAGCCCAGCACTTTCTTGGTCTTCCCACTGATCTTCGTCCTCCAGGATTATACATCAGTGCCATCTTTGGTATCCTATCCTCTGTCATTCTTTGCAGATGTTGTATCCAATTGTTCCTGTGTTCTTCTATTTATTGAAGAAGTGGTTGTACTTTTAGTTCCTCTCTAATATTCTCATTTCTAATATGTTCTTCTCTTGTATTACGTTTCACAGCCTGTAGGAATCTCATTTCCGCTGCCTGAATTTTACTTTTTCTTTTTTCTTCAGGACCCAGGCCTCACTTCCATACATTGCCACTGGTAGTGCCATCATTGAGTAAAATCTTAGTTGCATATCCTTTCTTACTTTGTTCCTCAGTGTTTGTCTGATTGTTCCACAAATATGTTGAAATTTCTGCATTTTATTATTTATATCTTGATCTTCTTCATAAGTTATATCACAGCCCAAATACTGGAAGTGTGAAACCTGTTCCAACACTTTATCTTCTATTACTATTTTTGTTTTTACTGGGTATTTTCCATGGAATGCCATTACTTTAGTTTTTTATTTTGAAATTATCATATTATATTTCTTACATATATTATTTAATTGATGGACTGCTGTTTGTAGCCTGACCTCTCTGACAAAAATTAAAACTTCATCTACAAAACATAATGCAATGTTTTATTTCGTCCAATTTTAAATATTAAAGATATATATATATAAGGGGGCATGCCATAGCATAGTGCTTAAGGCACTGTGCACTAAAAGCCAGGAGGTAGAGGATTAGAGTCCCGGTGGGGTCAGGATTTTTAAACTGATCCAAACCATCTGGCACCTCTATGACCCTGGGGTCGACTCAGTCTCTAACGGAAATAAATACCAGACGCTTATTCTGGTGGTAAAGATGGCCGTCATGCAGGGCTGCCAACCCAGCTGACATCAAGTGTCGATTGTCCAGAAAAGTGGGAGCCTTAACCTCCCACTACCCCAAGGGCCTCCTGAGGTCTGTAGTGGGATACCTTTACCTTTTATTTATATATATATATATATATATATATATATATATATATATATAATATATATATATATTAAATAATGTAACACCTATTATTATTAAATATGGGTAAATATCTGGCTTTAGTTGACAAATATATTTTACAATGAGAAAAAAGAAAGAAAGGTCAAAATATTCATAATGTTCCAAGTTCACAGATTAAAATCTGGAGTGATACATGTTGCAATCAGATCGAGAATAAAATGCTCCTATTTTATACATTTTCCTTTTTCTACTGGATTGACAGAATAACAGTAGGGCATAGCACCTGATAGGGACTTTGTATTTATTAAAAAAAGGTGTAAAGGTCCAGGTGCTCAAAGATATGAAGATAATAGTTAAAAGATCTTAAAGACCCTTGTTTTAGTTATGGGTGGAAAGTTCCTTGATTTTGAAAAGACAGGAAAAAAAAACACATTTGAAAGTTAAGGATGTCAAAATTGTCATGGCTGAAGGTGTCAAAAGATGATCCTGATGTTCATGATCAAAGTAAACTTCAGTGAACTTCTTGGGTTGCAAACATGTGTTTTTAAAAGGGGTATTACAATGGAAAAAAATTCTATCAATAGGATTCGAAGTTTTACCAGATACCCTAATGTTAATGATACCCTATGACTAACTTCATTAATGCTGAAAAATGAAGACTTTTACTGCAGAATCAGTGCTTGATTAGAACAAGGTGAACTATAGCATACTGGAGATAGTTCAGTTATCAATTTCAGGTATATGATACACAGCTATTTTCATAATTTAATGTATACATTTTTCTTCCTCAGATACAATACGATTTAAGATGAAAGTATGCCATATTAATGTAAAAACAAACTAACATATATATATATATATATATATATTTTAATAGAATACTGTATCTCTTTAGTTTTCAGTTTAGAGTTTTTGTTGAATATCTACAAATATGTTTGGCACTTAGTTCAATTAGCTTTTTTCACTCTACATGTATATATGCACTTTATATATAAATAAAATAAATAAATAAAATATTTTCTAGTGTGAAGATGCTCGTATGTATAAGCTGCAGCTAACAAGGTAACTGTCAATCATTACTTGCTGAAACCTACCTTGAAATTTCTACCAGAGAAGCATTGTGATATATCAAGGCAGTGTCCAAAAAAAAAAAAAATTGCAATTTTTAACTGAAAGGCACTGAAATCAATCAGAATCCAGCAATGGCAGCCCACTGTACAGAGCAGGTCTCCTGCATGAGTAAGAGCAGAGTAGAGTGAGGCAGGATGCGGTGTGGACAGCAAGTACTAAGGGTTATCCAATCTACAAATTTGGGAGTTGTATTACTTCCCTATAGTTTAAATGAGAGATTTGTTGCTGAATTTTAATACCTTGCAGTGAAAAAAGAATATTATTTTTTGGACTGACCTTGGTATATCACAATGCTTACTTGGAAGAAATTTCAAGATAGGTTTCAGAATGTAATGGTCGACAGTTGGGACTCTGAATTGGATGGATGATTTGTAATTAGTTAATAATTTATTTCCTTAAATTGTTCAATCTTTATTAAAATTCTTGCTTTGTGATAGAAATTAAACAATAAATTTGATATGATCAAATAAGATTGATTCTAGAACTAATTTGTGTTACATTTGACATGCTTCGATATGATGTCCATACCATCTTCAGCTTGTCAAAGAATCGACAACAACAAAAATCAAGTCTGGACAAGTTGACAATGGTATGGACAACACAACATATCAAAACATCAAATGAAACACAATTATTTGAAGTAAGATGACCAGATTCACCATATTTAAAGATTGAATCTTATTTGCCAGGAACCTCAAAATTCATGGTCCTGTACTTATTCCTCTGAATGCATATCTTTTCCTAACAAATATTTTTGTAAATATTCTAGTAGTTTAGTTTCCTTTCATATTATATGATTATGTATCAAACTATTAGCTGCAATTGCTGATTTTTCAATTTTTAATATATCTAAAGTGTTCTTTAGTATGAGTAACCAAATTTCTTTGTTTTCTATGTATAATATAGTAAATGTACAATTGAAAGAGTAGGCAGCGATTGTATAGAGTGTACATTGCTTGTTTCAGACAGTGAATTGTCCAAATGCATATGAAGATAGGAGGTTTGATCCTTCGGTTGACGAGGGCACAAGCTTCAAACACAAAACAATCTTGTGTATGGCTATCAAAAACTCCTCAGGGCAAATTATCGGAGTCATACAGGTGAGGATATCCATGTAAGTTCTTAAAATGTTTACTGCTTTATCAATACTCTATAGGGAAACGTGTATTTGAGAGTAACTATATTTCTTATGAATTATTTTTAAGCATGTAATCATTAGTCAGATTGAATGAAATATTTTAGGAGTTTTCTAATATTTTATCATTAGATTTTCTGCTTATCTATCTAGGTATTATCATTTTAACTTCAAATGCCCTAAAAACTTTTCCCAAAACTTGAAATATAGTCCTGCTATGATACATTTTTTCCTCTATTTCTGGACTCTCAAACAAACCAATGAACTGGTTCATATGGTAGCACGAGTCATTTAGGAAGCCGGAAGTTTCCCTCAGTCATAAAAACAAATGCTGAGTCTATTCACCAATAAATTTAATTTATATACAGATTTTTATTGTTGACAAATCTTTCTGTGCCTAAAGTTTTATTTTCCTTCTCCACTCGTCTCTCTCCATCCACTTCATGTCCTCCAGTCCTCATGTTCTCATTCCAGTTCTTATTTCTTGCATCCATGTGTTTTGAGCTCTTTCTTTTTCTTCTTTCAGCACTCCAATGTTTTCTAGATAATCTTTCTTCTTAATCAAGTTTCTTTGAATCTTGAATCATCTTACCTCAATTTAATGTTGATTTGTTCTTGTACATGTTTCAATATATCTTCTATATCATCCTCAGCATTTGGCCAGACTGATGAGGATGATATAGAAGATACATCGAAACATGTTTGAGAACAAATCAACATTAAATTGAGGTAAGATGATTCCAGATTTAAAAAAAATTGATTAAAAGAACTTCAAAATATAACTTCCTAAAATAAACCATTAACCTTTCTTCTTGCATTCATTGTACATGCTCAAAGCAATTTATTTGCTTATGTCTTATACAATCTGGTGTTTAATTTTTAATTTTTTTCTTATTCATAATTACATCAAATTAATGTAGCCTAGAAGTTGCATTTGTTCTTGATACAAGAATAATGCACGATTACTGGTATATACTTAAAAATCCTAGAAGGGACATGATTAAAAAAGTTGAAGTATCTCTGAATAAAATTGAAAAGAAAATAGTAGTAATTGATTATCATCATCATCCTGCCAGGTATTAGTCCTAGAAGAACTATTATGGCCTGAGATGGTGGTACTATTCCAACTAATACTGAGTAAATGCAGTACCGAAGCAGGTCCAGATGCTTAAAGATGGCAACCCCATCGCTGGACTTACCACCTCCTTGCTAGCAACTAGTTGGTTGGATATTCAATTGCTTTCAAGTAGTAATTGATAAAATATCGAAAGATGCCTTACTGGCTTTATGATGTAGGGTCGTATGTTAGAACATTACTCTCTACTCAAATTACTTCCAATCACTAGTGAGCTGATTCACCGTGAGCAATTGCTGAGAACGAATTAACGGCCGACTTATCGGTCATGCACGAGAGTCGACGTTTTCGTAATATTGGCAACGAATTACCCAGAATTCTCAGCGATAAAACCACTTCCGTTATTTTCGTCTGCTATAGAGGAATGCATTTATGCTTGCATCCCGCAAATAATACCGTATACAAACACGTCTGCGACACGCAATATTACGCCGATTCTCCTGTTCTTCCAGTTGAATTCTTTGGTAGACTCTATCAAATTCCTCTTCTCCGTGTATACCGAAAACATGATCGAAGTCTTCAAGGTCCGACATCTTGGATAAATGTTGGATAAAGCAGCAAAGTACATCGATTACCATCGGTTCCCGTTCGGTTCCCGTTCGGTTCCCTTCGGGATTTTAATTTGAGTTGCTCATTTAAGCTACCTCCGCAGGTAGCTTACAAATTTAACCAATTATTATCGCATGAACAGATTTCTGAGTAAGCAAAATCGTATTAGCATACAACTTGCTCAGCAGAGAAGGCATTTTACTGTCTAATGTGTCCAAACATGCGACCCGTAATGTAAAATTCCCAGTAAAGGTATTCCTAATAAAGAAGCTGCTATTTGCAAGAATGAGCAATGGTTCATAGCATTTGACGCATGGGAATTAAGTGTATACAAGAGACAATTTTTGGTTTAGATTGGAGTGCTCAGGTAGCTCAGTCGGTAGAGCATTCACCTAAAAAGCAAAAGGTCCCCAGCCTGAGCATATATTTTTCTCTTCAAATATAGTAATTTGTGGAAAGCAATGGGAAGCTACCATACCTACAATTCCCTAGTAAAGCTGCAAGCATAGCATGAAAATGCTATGATTACAGTGAAGGACCTGCCTTCGGGCAGAATTACTATGGATGGATATAGTAATTGATAGTTGATACCCTAATAAGTTTCATATTAAAATTATTTTAACAGTTGAAGATATAGCATACAAAGCACATAATTTTATAATATAATTTTTTTAATACACAATTGATACTACTAGAAATACTACTTGTGCTAGGGTTTCTATCCAAGATGTTAGCTTTGTTTTGGTACTCTATGATTTAGCTACTTTGGTAACATCCCATAACAAACCCAAATTCACTCCTTTTTAATAACCAAGACCCCTTAAGTAGTGAAACTCCATCAAGTCATTATGATGGATCTTTTATTGTAATGTGAACTAATTGAAAACTTTATATGGAAAATAATGCTTCTTGATAACCATTTAGTTAATGTAACTACAGAGAAAATTTAACTCACGTTCACTGTGGGAGACTTTGGGATTAAAGAGAGTAAACTGGGATTGGTCTGGGAGGTGTGCCTAGGTAGTTCAACAGCAGAACACTATGTTAGTGTGTAAAGCTGCAGTTCTTGGATTCAAATCTCAGCTAATGTGAAAAATGTTCTCTTTATGTTAAAAGATAGCATAAGTTCAAAGTGAAGTCTATGAAAATCATTCCTTTACATGTTACCAAAAGATCTTGTTAAGGATATATATTAACTCACAGGCACTATTGAACCCAGAGTTCATGGCCATGCAGACATAAGCTCTCCATACATCCTTATCTTGAGCTAGTGTTTATAAATTATTACCCTATATAATTTACATCCCTCAAATCATGGTTAATGCTATTCTCCCATCTCATTCTTGGCCTACTTACTAGGTGATTACCCTTTGTGTTCCTATACAAAGTTTTCATGCCTCTCTTTCATTCTTCATTCATGCCATATTTCCTGCCCTTTGCATCTTGATGCTTAATGTTGCAGTATAAAATATTGCAAAATATACCTCTATCATAATTTTCTCATTAATATTCAACTCATTATTCTCATTAATATTCATAAATATATAATTAATAACAAGATTAACTGTAATAGAACTAATATTAAACTAAAATAAACCTTGTGTAGAAATTAAAGATTCAAACTGACTATAATTTTACATTTATAGAAGTTTTATAACAGAAATGTGACACGTTTTGTGAACGGTGGATATTAAGTGTTAAAATATTAATCTTATAATTTCCAGTGAAATTTTTTTCATTTCAAAGTTTAATATATTTGATAATTAAATTATTTTCAGTCTGATCATCTTACCTCAATATTAATGTTGATTTGTTCTTGGACATGTTTCAAAACGTTTTATCGTCAGCTTGTCCAGATTGTCAACTTGTCCAGCGATAAAACAGAATTGTTTTGAAACATGTCCAAGAACAAATCAACATTAATGTTGAGGTAAGATGATCAGACTGAAAATAATTTAATTAAAATAACCTTAAAATATCACTTCCTAAAATTAAAAATTATATTTGATAGCCTTTATATAATAGGCTATAACAACTAAAATTTTAAAAATGTATTATAATTATTGTATTTTTTCAGCTCGTCAACAAATTTGATGACTTGCAATTTACAAAAAATGATGAGAATTTCGTTGAAGCATTTGCAATTTTCTGTGGAATGGGGATCCACAACACTCACATGTAAGCTGATCATGTTTTATATATGTACATGAAAACTGTAAGGATTAATTTAAATGGAATAAAGTAAAATATTATTAAGGTAGAATTTTTTATCACTCATCTCATATTGTTCATGAACAACTTGAGGTGAGTGATAAAAGAATTCTACCTTAATGAATATACCTCGTAGTGAGAATTCCTAAAATAAGTAAAGTATTATTATAATCAAATGGTAAAGAGAAAAATGTATGCCTGAACCGGGAATCGAACCCCAAACCTTCAGCTTTCCATGCTGATGCTCTATCCATTGAGCTAATTCAGGCTTCCTTCCTATCCAAGCATAAATCCTTCCTTTACCTTACTCTCTTGGTCCCACATTCAAATGCAATGAATCATTCACAAATACACAACGAATGGGTTCTATCTGAAGAAGACATGAAGGGACTCCACATAGCTAAAGCATTAAGCAGGAAAGCTGAAGGTTTGGGGTTCGATTCCAGGTTCAGGCATAAAATTTTTCTCTTGACCATTTGATTACAATAATTTAGTTGTGTACATTAATTTACTTATTTCAATCATAGTAACAGCTTTAGCTTCTTAATATTAATTTAATAAATAATGCTTTAGCTATGTGGAGTCCCTTCATGTCTTCTTCAGGTAGAAGCCAATCATTGTGTATTTGTGAATGATGATTGATTGCATTTGAATGTGGGACCAAGAGAGTAAGGTAAAGGAAGGATTTATGCTTGGATGGGAAGGAAACCTGAATTAGCTTAATGGATAGAGCATCAGCACGGAAAGCTGAAGGTTCGGGGTTCAATTCCCGGTTCAGGCATACATTTTTCTTATATTATTTTTAGTCTGAATATCTTACCTCAATATTTTTGATTTGTTCTTGATCATGTTTCAAAACAATTCTGTTTTATCATCAGCTTTTCCAGACTGGTTTTATTTATGTTGCATTATGTTGCACAACCTCATAAATAAAACCAGTCTGGAAAAGCTGACGATAAAACAGAATTGTTTTGAAACATGTTCAAGAACAAATCAACATTAATATTGAGGTAAGATGTTCAGAATAAAAATAACATAATTAAAATAACCTCAAAATATAACTTCCTAAAATTAAATATAAATGTTTCTCTTTACCATTTGATTACAATAATTTAGTTGTGTACATTAATTTATTTATTTCAATCATAGTAACAGCTTCAGCTTCTTAATATTAATTTAATAAAGTATTATTATTTTATTCAGGTACGAAAAGGCTGTGATAGCAATGGCAAAGCAAAGTGTGACGTTAGAAGTCCTAAGTTACCATGCCTCAGCTTCCTTGGAAGACGCACAAAGACTGAAGGTATATTAAAAAAAATTTTTATGCATTATAAAATTTGTTAAATATTTATAAAATTGAACTTCTAAGTGAAAGGAGTTTGCTACACTAGATCAGGTGATAGCACGCCTGCTTCCTTAGTAGCAGGTACGAGGGTGAATCAAATATAAACTGGAATTATTGTTTACAATTTCATTGAATTAACAAAAAATACAAAACCACCACCTCATTTTTCTACATAGTCTCCTGCATTTCCAACACACTTTTGCCATCGAGTTGGCAACTTTTTGATGCCGTCCTTGAAAAATGAGGGATGACGTGTAGTCAGCCAGTTGTGCACAAATTCCTCTACTGCTGCATTGTCACCAAACCACCTTCCTCCCAGGTCTTCTTTCAATGGCCTAAACAAATGGTAGTCACAGGGTGACAAATCTGGACTGTAAGGATGATGTTCCAGAGGTGCCCAATGCATTTTCGTCAGTTTTTCTTGTGTCAACCGAGCAGTGTGTGGCCTTGCATTGTCATGCAGCACAATCACATTTTGGATCGGTTTCCAGTGGATTTTTGGAATCTGAGTTCATCATTGATGATGGCTTGAACACTTCCGAAGCTTATTCCAAAGTGTGAAGCAATTTCAGAAATTGTTACGCGCCGATCCTCCTCAATAAGGTCCCGTACAGCACGAATGTTGTCTGTAGTGATGCTTGTTCATTGCTGTCTTTGGTGGGGCTCATTTTCCACAGAATTCTGGCCCGCTAAATTTTTTTTGCACCAATCGCACACCTGCGTCTTGGAAAGGGTTGCTTCCCCAAACTGCGCATGGAGCCTTCTCAAAATTTCAGAAGGTTTAGTGCCTTCTTTCGCCAAAAACTTAATAATAATGCATTGTGCAACAGATGTGTGTACTTCTTGCTCGCTCATGGCATACTGAAGCAAGCGGCTGCTCTTCGGAGTGTGACACATCAAGATCCCTACTCCAGACACCCCCACCAACTTCCCCTCCAAACTGCAACCTTTGCAGTTTGCTACTAGAGCCTCCAGATACAAATTCTAGTTTATATTCGATCCACCCTCGTATATGTTTGACACTTGGGTTGGAAATTTTTTAAATTTTCACCCTTTGATTAGGAGTGTGTGTGTTGCAATCAGATTTATCTCAGGGTAAAACAAGACTCTTCTCAGGGAGGAACGAGGGAAAATAGGTTGAACTTTTTCATAAATAAAAAATCCACAAATCATTTCACTGTTCACTTTAATTGATAAGTTAAAACCCTATTAGGTGTTTTTTACATCTCAATGATGAAAAAATCACATTTGAAGAGAATAATTATACACTCAGACTGGGGCTTGAACCCAGGACCTTGGTCTTTTCAGGCCAAGACTCTATTGACTGAGCTATCTGAGAAAGTTCCAATCTAAATGCAAATTTTTCTCTTATATACGGTGCTGATTCCTGCTCACCAAATGCTATGAACCCTTTGCTTCTATCTTCCAAATGGTGGCTTCTTTATTAAGAAGACTTTTATTTGGGAATTTTACATTATATTATAAAGTCAGTATGGCTTCTTTCAATGAAAGAAATTATGCGTTTAGGTTGGAACTTGTTCAAATAGCTCAGTATGTAGGATCTTGACTTAGAAAACCAAAGGTCCTGGATTTAAGCCCCAGTCAGAGCACATATATTTTCTCTTCAAATATGATTTAATAACCTTATTATTAAATGTCTTTTTTAACACTCACTGTCACTATTTACTTGATGAAAGGTGATTTGTTCATCATTCAATTTGATTTCTTCTTATATTTTTTGAGCAATTAATTTAGATATTTTATAGTTAGATGCATAATTAAGTTGAGGAGATGGACCTTTCAGGTGAATATTCCATAATTTTATATTAATTTAAAAAAAATATCAATTTGAATATTTAAAGTATTTTACATATTGCATCAGTTAGAAAAACATCTAACTGTATTAACAGTTTATATTGACCAGTTTGAATTTTTTACATACTTATAAAAAATTTGAATTCTCTAAATCAATCTTATGTCCATTCTTAATATAAATAAATATAATTATATTTAAATATTTAAATAAACAAAACAAAAACCCTTATTATATGGGGATAAATATCCGGTTTTAATTTTAATACAATGTTTAATATGAATGCATTTCAGAGCCTCAGAGTTCCTTCTGCGCGGTATTTCCTACTGCACGATTTTAAGTTTGATGATATCCACATGGATGATGATGGTACTCTCAAGGTGACTAAAACATTTTCTTTTCTTCTGAAGTATTGTTTTTAGACATATGAAATTATTAATTTTAGGAAGTGATATTTTGAGGTTATTTTAATTATATTATTTTTAGTCTGATCGTATTACCTCAATATTAATGTTGATTTGTTCCTAGACATGTTTTAAAACAATTGTTTCATCGTCAGCTTGTCCAGAATTGTTTTGAAACATGTCCAAAAACAAATCAACATTAAATATTGAGGTAAGATGATCAGACATAAAAATATAATATGTAATTATTACTGTTTTTTAAATTTTTATTATTTTCACAGGCTTGTATACGGATGTTCCTAGATCTAGATTTCATAGAAAGGTTTCACATTGACTATGAGGTACTTTGTAGATGGTTTCTAAGTGTAAAAAAAAATTATCGAAACGTAACATACCACAACTGGAGGCATGCATTTAATGTAGCACAAATGATGTTCGCAATTATCACAGTAAGTGCTTATTATTTACATTTTATGATTTTTTAAATTCATTATATCTTGAAGTTGGTTTTAATACATGTGCTGTTACTCAATGTTGCCATTATATATAACTTTTTTCTTGGAAATGACACCAAATGTAAAACTAATTTTGAAATGAGAACCAGTGAACATTCAAATGTTTTTATACTTACTTACTTACTTACTCACTGGCACTATCGAACCCGTAGGTTCATGGCCGCGCGGACATAAGCTCTCCATACATCCCTATCCTGAGCTAATGCTTTCCAATCATTCCCTGTATAATCTACTTCCCTCAAATCATAGTTAATGTTGTTCTCCCACCTCATTCTTGGTCTACCAACTGGGTGTTTTCCTTCTGGCTTTCCTACAAGAAGTTTCCATGCACGTCTTTCATTCCCCATACGCGCAACATGTCCTGCCCATCGCAGTCTACGGGACTTAACTGTTCTTATTATATCTGGCTTCCTATAAAGACCATGTAGTTCATTGTTATGTAGTCTTCTCCATTCACCTGTCTGTTCATCTCTCTTTGGTCCAAAAATTTTCCTAAGAACTTTATTCTCAAATACTCGTATTCTCCTTTCCTCCCTTAAAGTAAGAGTCCATGTTTCGCACCCATATAATATAACTGGTAGAATAATAGTTTTATATATTTTCAGCTTAACGTTTTTTGAAAGGAGTTGGGACATCAAAAGTCTCTGTAATGCATAATAGCATGCATTTCCAGAATTGAGCCTATGTTTAATTTCTTTGTGCATCTCATTCCTATTTGTGATTATTGTTCCTAGGTATTTGAATTCAGCCAATTCCTCAAAATTTCCCTCATTTGTCATTAGCTGTCCATTTCCATAAATTTATATAAAATCATGTCTTCCTTGTGCATGAGCAATACTGAATTTGTTTCATTGTCTTTGCCCTGCTATACTTCTTTTCCATTGATTTCTTCCTAGGGTGTCCATGTTTCTGAATCTTGTCTTTCTCAGATTTTTCCCGCCACTTTCCTTTCACCTTTAAATTCAACATTCTTTCGAATGGCTGAACCATTTTAACCCATTTTTCTTTATATCAGGGAGTTTTTATGCTTCTTTTGTTTTACCCTACTATCCTTGCAGGATTTTCATTCCTTCATACATAATGTAAGATATTTTAAAATCTTATCAATTTTTTTTCTCAAAAAATTAATGCAATATTTTATGTCATTGCAGGCAACTCAGTGGTGGAAAATATTTGGAGAAATTGAATGTCTTGCACTAATAATAGCTTGTCTATGTCACGACTTAGACCACAGAGGAACGAATAATTCCTTTCAGATTAAGTAAGTTAACATTTTGATATAATTCAAGAATTTGTCATTTATCAATAATTAGTTTTCTTATACTATATTTTTCCATTCTGTTCAAACCTACTGCCTTCCACTAAAGATCATGTTTCATCAAAGTTTACTGTCAGGATGTATGTTTATTATGCCATATTCTTTTATTCCTTGTTTTGTACCTCTTAAAGTATTATTTTTTCTAACCCTAATATCATTATATTTGATATTTTATTTTCAGAGCATCATCTCCTCTTGCGAGGTTATATTCCACTTCCACAATGGAACATCATCATTTTGACCAGTGCATCATGATACTCAACAGCCAGGTACAATATATTGCCATAAATTAATGTTACAATAAATGTACGTGAAGATACATAAATTTGAAAAAGTATAGAATTTTTTATATAAAAAAACATTTGAATAATCTTAAAATACTAAAATTTCAACTGGTAATGGCATTCATAGCTGAATGCAGTGATTAGAAATTGCCCTTCAATTAGACTGCTGTACTCAAACTTACATAAATAATATATGATAATTAATAAATAATACATTCGTCAGTACATTCTTACCTCTTATGGTTGTATTTGTCGAACATATGTTTAAAGACTTCTGAGCCCAATCATCTATAATCACTGATGTTAGCAAGGCCTATTTTGGCCTCAAGAGAAACACCATCCAAAAGTCTTTTGAGTGGACGTCCTGGGCTGGATTTCTTCATGTTGAGACTTGCAAGTAAAGTTAAAGTTCCTTAGGACAGGTTACTGGCCCGACGCTAAGTATTCCAGTGGTAGGGCTGCTACCTTTTAATCTCTGGAGAGACATTAGGATACCACATTTACTCAGTACCCGATGGAACGGTTATACTGCTGTGACTTGGTCCTCAGAGCCTCGTTTGTGGAAATGGGTTGTACCATGAGATGGTGAGGATCAGAATTGGGTAGGAGAGGTTATATACTCATTTATTAATGTATACATGCCACTACTGACAAATATGGGAAATTTTGAGGAATTGGCTGAATTCAAATACCTAGGAACAATAATCACAAAGAGGAATGAGATGCACAAAGAAATTACATAGGCTCAATTCTGGAAATGCATGCTATTATGCATTGCAGAGACTTTTGATGTCCCAACTCCTTTCAAAAAACGTTAAGCTGAAAATATATAAAACTATTGTTCTACCAGTTATATTATATGGGTGCGAAACATGGACTCTTACTTTAAGGGAGGAAAGGAGATTACGAGTATTTGAGAATAAAGTTCTTACGAAAATTTTTGGACCAAAGAGAGATGAACAGACAGGTGAATGGAGAAGACTACATAACAATGAACTACATGGTCTTTATAGGAAGCCAGATATAATAACAGTTAAGTCCCGTAGACTGCGATGGGCAGGACATGTTGCGCGTATGGGGAATGAAAGACGTGCATGGAAACTTCTTGTAGGAAAGCCAGAAGGAAAACGCCCAGTTGGTAGACCAAAAATGAGGTGGGAGAACAACATTAACTATGATTTGAGGGAAGTAGATTATACAGGGAATGATTGGAAAGCATTAGCTCAGGATAGGGATGTATGGAGAGCTTATGTCCGTGCGGCCATGAACCTACGGGTTCGATAGTGCCAGTGAGTAAGAGTAAGTATACATGCCACTACCCCTTTAAAAAAAAAAAGGAAAAATAAATCAGGTCCTGTGGGGAATAAATGTTCATTATAGGATATTAACTTGGAATCTCCGTATATCCATGCCCTGAGAGCAAAAATGTTTTTCAGAACAAGAAGCAGAAATCAAAATATTTGGCCTTGACCAACATGTTTATTCCATCAATAACATGCAAATTTTGGTAGTCTAAAATGTTAAATTCACATCACAGGTTATTAATACATGTAAAATCTTCAGTTTTTAATACTATTAAAAATTAATCACCTAATTAAAACTCTGAATATTTCTGGGCTTATTATCTTTATAAAGTAGCCCAATAATAGAAACGAAATTTACATCTCGTCCTGCTCCATAACCAAGTGGTTAAGGCAAGAATGACTTGTGCAGGTTCGAGTTATCATAGGGAAGAAATTTTCACGTGGAATTTTGGCCAGTAGGGAACCGGTGCCACCCAATATCATGAGGAAATTAAGTAGCAGCTCCAGGTTGAGAAAACCAGCTATAATGGGGGGACCTTACATGCTGACCACGTCACCCCTACACTGGCTAGATGATCGTCCACCTCTGAAGAACACATGTGGATGTGAAGCCAGCAGTTGGCTGGTAGGTCAAGGACCTTATAAGCCTGTTGTGCCATGGAGACTTTTAAATTTGCATTTCCACCTATAAATACAAATTAAAGACAAACTTTGACTTCATACATATTTATTCAAGATGTCTTGGAATCTCTTTATAATAAAGAGAAATTTTAATTTTCAAGAATATGACATAATAGCCATTCATGAATCAAAATGTGTATTATTGTAAATTGAGAACCAAAAACAAATGAAAAATTAATATCTAATAGAAACCATACCAAATGAAATAGTTATTACAAATTATTTCTCCATGTTGGGAAAAGCATATAGATTTGGATAAAATAATAACTTTCTAATTATTATGAGTAAGGGTTTTAGACTTGCCTCATACTCTTTATATTTCTTGCAGAGTAGTTTCTTCTCACTTATGACATTGTCAGTTCCTCCCAATAATGTCAGACAAGTGTGAAGAAACTAGTCTGCAAGAAACATGAAAAGTATGAGGTGAGTCTAAAACCCTTACTCATATTAATTATTAAAAGAAATCTGTTATTTCCTTCAAATATTAAATAATAAACTTTATCCCAACATATAGAGTAGGCCTATCTGGCACTTGCAAAATATAAAAATTTTCAAACACAAGAACCAGGTCATGGAGATATTTTATGTCTTCTAATATAATTTGTTGTAATTTTTTTCAACTTGTAGGGTAACCAGATACTTGGAAATGTCTCACCAGATGAATATTCAAGGATAATAAAAGTTTTGGAAGATGCCATCTTGTCAACGGATCTCGCTGTGTACTTTAGGTAAGAATTAAATGTTATTAAATATATCAGAAAGAATTGTGTCCAAATAATTTTATAATTAATGATAGATCTGCATGGACCAGAGATGCAATATTCTGTACTTTCTTTGCGTTATCCCAAGATAAAATGTTCAAAATATGTATCCCCTGCTCAAGTTTCCACAGGAGTTCTGTGAAGTTATCCCAAATGTTTGGCATAACTTGTATAATCAACACAATAAGTAGGTCATTCAACTTTTTTTTTAATCTTAATTTGGGAAATTTCTGGATTTATACTGACATGAAACATATTTTGTGATTAATAACTAAACCTATTAAATTGTTGTTTGTAGGTGGTTCTAATATTAATTAAAATTATGGTATAGTAATAATAAAATTAATTGACTCATGAAATCTATAAAGGCTGTATTAGATGCTATGAAGGCTCATGAGAGAATGGACACAAAAATCATATTTTCTTGGTCAATGACTTCTTCCTCTTTCCAATTCTGCCATTACAGTGCTCGAACTGCCTATGTTCACTTTCATCACTGTCTTTTGCTGTTCTCTTCAGTTCTGATTCCTTTCCTGTTGCTCCCTGTTATATCCTTAATATCATCCATATAGCCTTTTGTCAGAAGTTAATTAGCTAGTATTATATTTACAGGAAATGTATTCCTCAATTCATGTTAAAATTTGATAATTTTTTTAAGTCAGAGGAATTACACCATATTTTCATTAATCATTCAAGAAATATTATAGCTCTTGGTTTTTTTTAAATTGAGTGTTTTTCATATGTGCTGAATTCAAATATGTTGTAATTTACAAAATGTAGATTTCCCAATGAAAATTTGACACTATTTCTACAAGTAATGTATAGTGATCATATGGATGGTTCAGAATACAAATAGACAAAGTCCAGCATTCATGTTTGGAAAAACAAGTTGCAAAAACAAATTTTATTTGAAGAGAAAAATACATATTTGAAGAGAAAATTTTTTGCCTAGACCGAGACTCGAACCTGGGACCTTTGGCTTGCCAGGCCAAATGCTCTACCAACTGAGCTACTGAGGCAAGTTGTGATCTAGACACAAATTTTTCTCTTATATACGTTGTAATTCCCTCTTGCCAAATGCTTTTGAAACCATTGCTTCTATCTTTACAAATGGCGGCTTCTTAGTTAAGAAGACATTTATTGGGAATTTAACATTACTTTATAAAGCTAGTAAGGCTTCTAATGATGATTTTATTATTGATTTAACATTTCTCACTGAAAGATAAATTATATTTGAAGAGAGAAATTTTTGCCTAGACCGAGACTCGAGCCCGAGACCTTTGGCTTGCCGGGCCAAATGCTCTACCAACTGAGCTACCGAGGCGAGTTGTGATCTAGACACAAATTTTTCTCTTATATATGTTGTAATTCCATAATAAAAACATCAGAAAAATACATGCCTGAATCAGGATTGAACCTAATATCTGAAATCCTGATTCTGGGTATATTTTTCTCTTTAAAAATTTGTTTCTTTTGGTGAGAAGCAACAAATTTAATATGCAAGATCGATAGTAGTAATATCCTTAGTAACGCTATACTATTACCTTCGAATTTCTTATTCATCTTTAAAGTTGTGAAAAGTTATTAATCCATAATTAATTCTTGGAAATATTTTAAAACTAAATATACAATTGAATCACCCGTTACGAAAATGCTCAGTTTTTTTTGCTCCATCCCATCAATCAATTAGGTCTGTTATTCATGTGTAATTTAATGGAGTTGAAGTTACCATTGGCTGATTTCTGAGGAGTAGTAAGTGTGTAACTATCTCATATATAGTTTAAAGCAATAAAACAAAAGCTGAAACATTCAAAATTGGGCGATTCAATTAACCAACTTACTGGCACTATTGAACCTGTAGATTAATGGCTGCATGGACATAAGCTTTCCATATTCCCTATCCTGAGCTATTATTTTCCAATCATCCCCTATATAATCTACTTTCCTCAAATCATAGATTATTATTCTCCCACCTCATTCTTGGCCTGCCTACTGAGTGCTTTCCCCTCTGGTTTTCCTACAAGGAGTTTCCATACCCCTATTTCATTTCCCATTCATGCCATATGCCCTGTCCATCTCAGCCTGAGGCTTAACTCTTATTATATATGGTTTTCCATAAAGATCATGTAGCTCACTCTTAGTAGTCTTCTTAATTCACCTGTCTGTTCATCTGTTCATCTCCCTTTGGTCGAAAAATGTTCCTAAGAACTCTATTCTCAAATACTCTTAGGGCTGCATGCAAATACATTAGTCTCTACTCAAATTACTTCCAATCACTGGTGAGCTGACTTTCCGTGAGCAACTGCAAAGATCAAATTTCCTACCCACTAACTGATCATGCATGGAAGTCGTAGTTTTCGTAATATTGGCAAGACATTACCCAGAATTCTCAGCAATAAAACCACTTCCATTATTTTTGTCTGCTAGAGTAATGCATTTACACTTGTGTCCTGCAAATAATACTGTATACGACGACATCTGCATCGTGCAATATTATACCGATTCTCCTGTTCTTCCAGTTGAATTCTTTGGTACACTCTATCAAATTCCTCTCCTCTGCGTATACTGAAAACATGATCAAAGTCTTCAAGGTCAGACATCTTGGTTAAAGCAGCAAGGTACGCGGCAAGATTTCAAACTACATCGGTTACCATTGGTTCCCATCGGGTTGCTCACGATTCATTTCTCTGCTAAGTCACCTCACCAGGTAGCTTAGGAATTTCAACAATTATCGCATGAACAGATTTTTGAGTATGCAAAAACGTATTTGGATAAAACTTTCTCAGCAGAGTACAGGCAGAGAACGACTTTTACGGTCTAATGCATTCATAGATTTGAGCCTTAATCTTTTCTCCTCATTTAAAGTGTGAGTCCATGTTTTGCATCCATATAATATAACTGGGAAAATAAGTTTTACATATTTTCAGTTTAATGTTTTTGAGATAAGTTGGGGCGATAAGTCTCTGTAATGCATAATAGCATGCATTTCCAGAATTGAGTTTATTACTTTTTTCTGCACTTCATTCTTGTTTGTAATTATTGTTCCTAATATCTGAATTCAGCCACTTCTTCAAAATTTTCCTTATTTGTCACTAACTGCCAATTTTAGAGTTTATCTTAAACTATGATCATGGTGAAATGTAGTTATTATAACATTATGAAAATATATTAGGAAATAATATTGAGGTTCTCCTAATAAATAAGTGTATATGTCTTACCTCATAAATTATAATTTTTTTGTTTACTTGTGCTCTAAACCATCCTTATCTTTGTGTATTTTTTAGTTACATTTAAAGAACTTCACAAATTTTAAATGAATAAAAGTTCATAACTTAACTAGAGCATTTAAATCTGGCATTTGATTTTAAAAGTTAAGTAAATACAAATTATGTCAGTAAATGTTTTATTTTAGGAGGTAATATTTTGAGGTTCTTTTAACCTTTTGACTGCCGATATTCCCTTTTGCCAACTGGGCTGTGGGTGCCAGGTTTTTTAAATGTATAGTACTACGCCATACTATGTAATATAAACCTATATAAAGTATAATTTACTGTCTACATTCCATGCTAAATTGAATTTAAACTCACTATTATACATTTATTTGAAGGTTAGATGGTGTTGGTTCTACTTTTAAAGATCCCAGGTTCGAATTCAGCAGTGTCTTCACTGAAATTTATCACTATCACTAAAACATTTATCCTATTGAATAATTTTGATAACATTATCACTAAACACTTGTAATATTAAATATTGTTGAACATTTTTTATGGTCCTGGGTTCAAATCAATTCTAGTCAAACAGCTGTTTTATACCATGTGTTTTGTCTGGTGCGACATGCCCACAACTGTCATTCACACACCCTGTTCATTTAGGCCCACATCACTTGCTTTACTATTTACAGGCTTAGATTGTAATAATATTCTCATAGAAATAGGACTACTATCACATTCATGAAACGAATAACCATTTGATAAACTGTTACTGTCACTTTCATCATCTGATAAAACTGACACAATAAACTTGCGTATTATATTTTTGCCATCTTCGAGACATGAATCACTGTGTTTCACCACATGACCTACCCCTTGGCCAGGTATCTTTTCAACTAAAAATAAAATAAATAGAGAAAATCCTGATATTGCAATATTCCATAGCAAAAAAAAAACCAACCCATTTACAACTACCTGTACCGTTATTCTGTAAGGGATGTGCAAAGTATTGCTAAGAAAGGCTGTACAAACACAGAATGAAAAATAATTTTAGTTTATTGAAGTAAAAACTTTGGGGAAAAAATACTTTAAATAATAAGATTGAAAACCGGAGCTTGCCAGGCGTGGTGTACCGCTGTACACACTTTCACCGGTGCATGCCGGGCATGGTGTAAAAGGGTTAATCAAATTAGTTTGAGTCTGTATTATGTTATCTCATGGCCATGATGCTGAGGATGATTAGAAACTAATTGAAACATATTCAAGAACAAATCAAAATTGAGGTAAGATACTAGACTCAAAATAATTTGATGTCAGTAAAGTTGAAATATGAATTCTACTTTCTATGTATGATAATGTTATTTGTTTGTCTAAGGAAACGAGGTGCCTTCTTCAATCTGGTGAGGACGGGCACCTATAACTGGATTCGTGATGATCATCGTGAACTGTTGAGAGGGATGACCATGACTGTCTGTGATTTAGCTGCCATTACAAAACCATGGGAAGTCGAAAAAAGGGTAAGTATAACAGTATAGTCTTCATACAAAATATCACTAATTTATTATATTATCTAGAAATATTACAACACTTCCAAATTTAAAAGGTGAATAAAATGAAATATAGTGGTTAATTGAAACAAATTACCATTTATCATAATGAACAAAATATAGGAGTGATTAATGGTTTGGTTATCTGATTTAGAATCATCTGTGTCTATCTGGTGCTGTAATGCTATCAGTCAGCAAATGTGTTCTCCATGATTACCTTTAACTTGGACTTACTCAAATATACTTGTTCCCACTCATTTTTTTTTTTAAATTCCTGAGGGGAGTGAGAGAGATTTAGGGCCACATGCAAATACATTAGTCTCTACTCAAATTACTTCCAATCACTGGTGAGCTGACTCACCGTGAGCAAGTACAAAGATCGAATTAGCTACCCACTAACTGGTCATGCATGAAAGTCATAGTTTTTGTAATATTGGCAAGAAATTGCCCAGAATTTTCAGTGACTATTTAACTCATGCCCCAAATGGGAGACAATGACCAATCACATTTCAATGATTCCTGTTTTACAACCAATCAGAGTCATGTTTCACGAAATATTTATCAGTGTTATAATTACCATATTAAAGAAAGCTCCTCCTTTTTAATATTCTGAACAGGTCTGACCATTATTTTGCAGTGACTGAGCCCACGAGAAATACGGCTAACAGATTGTATATATAGTGCATGAATGTCAACACATGCCGCATGTGGGAGTTAATATAAAAACATTTGTAGCAATTGATTATACCACCAAAAAAAAGAAACCATTGTTTGAACTTTCTTAAATGTATTTTTTCCCTGGTAACAATCCAGAAAAATATAAAAATATAATTGTCATATTTACATCATACGACATCAGAAATGAATTAATATACAGTTTGATGCATTTCATTTTTTCTCCACTAGACAGCATTCTTACAATATTGTGTTCCTTTGGCAATAAATAGTATGATCTGGTTGCAGTGATAAACAAAAGAAGCAGTAGAAGCATACCTATCGTTTCTCATTTGTTTTCAAACATCGCCGTTTACATTAAATATATAAATATTTAAAAATAACTATAGTTAAATAATGAATTGTGAGTAAATAGCTTAATTTTATTCGTTAAATAGTCCTAACAAATGCCACTCTTGATTTCCAAATTCTCTAGATAAATTCACTCCTCACTTCGTGAGTCGATTTATCGATAATTTGGAAATCACTCGTGGCATTACTTATGATAAAACCAGTTACGTTATTTTTGTCTGATAGAGGAATGCATTTACACTTCCGTCCTGGAAATAATACCGTATATGACGATGTCTGTGTCGTGCGATATTATGCCGATTCTCCTGTTCTTCCAGTTGAATTCTTTGGTAGACTCTATCAAATTCCTCTTCTCTGCATGTACCGAAAACATGATCGAAGTCTTCAAGGTCCGACATCTTGGATAAAACAACAAGGTTTCAAACTACATTGGTTCCCTTTGGGATTCTCACGATTCGTTTCTTTTAAGTCACCTCATCAGGTAGCTTTTGAATTTCAACAATTATCGCATGAACAGATTTCTGAGTAAGCAAACTCGTATTAGGATACAACTTTCTCAGCAGAGAACGATGCTTTTACGGTCTAATGCGTTCATAGATTTGACCCTTAGGGTCGTATCTATGAATGCATTAGACCGTAAAAGTCGTTCTCAGCTTGTACTCTGCTGGGAAAGTTGTATCCAAAGACTTTTTGCGTACTCAAAAATCTGTTCATGTGATAATAATTGTCGAAATTCCTAAGCTACCTGGCGAGGTGACTTTGCAGAGAACGACTTGTGAGCAACCCGATGGGAACAGATGTACTTTGAAACCTTGCTGCTTTATCTAAGATGTCAGATCTTGAAGACTTCAATCATGTTTTTGGTATACACGGAGAAGAGAAATTTGATAGTCTACCAAAGAATTCAACTGGAAGAACAGGAGAATTGCACGACACAGACGTCGTATACGGTTTTATATGCAGGATGCAAGCGTAAATGCATTCCTCTAGCAGACGAAAATAACGGAAGTGGTTTTATCGCTGATAATTCTGGGTAATTTCTTGCCAATATTACGAAAAAACTACTTTCATACATGACCAGTCAGCGACTTGCTAATTTGAACTTTGCATGTTCTCACGGAAAATTCAGCTTTCCAGAGACTAATATATTTGCATGTGGCCCTTAATATTCAAGTTCATTGGGCCACAAAAAGGAGGAGCAGGAGTCGACATCCATGGCTGACAACTCTGAAGATAGAGCAAAGATGCTGCTCTGAAACCTGTCCTACAAGAAACAACAAATATGAGAACATGAAAAGACTCAACTTATTTATCAAGTAGAACCTTATAATGTTACTTCCTATTGTGTTTACATAATAGACAACCATATTGATATGTGATTTTAGGACTTTAAAAAACTTACGTTTTTGCACCTACTACCTAGTGAAAATTTTCAAACAAACATTCAGGATTTTCCATAAATGTTCTAAAATTCTATTAGAACAATATAGTAATTTTTTGGATGCTGTACATTTGAAGAATGAGCTAATAGTTGTATTTAAAGTAGTGTTGAGTTTAAAAAAATAATCTGCATAATTTGTTGAAACTATGTAGTAATAAATTAGAATCTAGTTTTCCACAATTAGCACTATTGGTATGGTTGTATGTAATGATTCCTGTGAGCATAGTGGCCATAAACAGGTCCTTTTCAGTTCTGTATAGATTAAAAACTTGCACGTGCAACAGGATAGGAGAAAAGTTTTTACACCTAGCAGTATTTCAATAGAATCTAATTTAACATTGGTCGGAGTAAATTTTAAAAGCTCACCTCATAAATTTTGTTTTTTTCATGATACCATGATTTCAAACGAGATTTCGTTTCTTCGTGAAAAACTCAAAATTTATGAGGTGAGTTTTTAAAATTCACTACAACCAATGTTAAATGAATATTACCTCATAATGTTTGTTTCCCAACATTAATTTTAAATAGAATCTAATTTGTTAGACAACATGAGTAAATGAAGTGTTCTTGGATAAAGTGATCACTGTCTTGTATTACAAGAAAGAAGGATAGGAGTTAAACTTCTGAGAAACCCGGAGTTGCAGTGCTAGTGAGTATATGTAATTTTTTTAACAGTTACAATAATAATAATAATAATGAACGTGAACAAAGCGTAAAAAATGAACTTCCTTAGAAGAACAAAAGACTGCACATGATTGAATTGGATAAAGAATGAAGATATAAGAACAGAGTTAAATATATATCCATCGAATGATAAAATGAAAGAATATAGAGATAAATGGTTTCATGTAGAGAGAATGAATGTAAAAAGGTTACCAAAAGCAGCATTTAACTACAAGCCAAGATGTTCAAGGAATGTAAGAAGGCTAGGGAAAAGATGGACAGAACAACTGTGAGACAGAACAGGCAATTTGCCTAGCCCTTGAAGTGAAGAAGAGGAAGGATGTCTGAAGAGGATGGAGAATAATAGAATCCCAAGAATGTTGCTGGATTGGAACACTGAAGGCAGGAGGGGGGAAAACCCAGGTAATAGATGTATGAAGTGAGAAGAAACATGATCAGCAAAGACTTCAAAGATGATGATGCTGAGGATAGAAATCTGTGGAGGAGAAAAATACATTTGGGCTGAAGGATTACTACTGTAATGTAGAGAAAAACTTAAATAAATAAATAAATATATATATTAACATTACTACTGTAATAACATAAATAGTAATTGCAATAATATTATGATATGTAAGCATAATAAAATATTGAAATTTAGCAATATAGAAAACTGCTTCACCTAAATTTTCTATCACTGCTCACCACTGTTAACTGCACTGTTAAAGTAAGTTCTGCAAACCGTACTTCTTCTGAGAGCCCACATTTTGGTAAGTCAGATAACCAAACCAGTAACAACTGTTCTAGTTTTAAGGGGCTGTTTGTTTATTACACAATAATTTTTTCTAATATTACCTAATATGTATGAAACTTTTTTAATTCTTAAAATTACCAGTTTAGCTTGAAATTGATATCAGTCAAATATAAATGGATGAATTCAATTTCAATTTGGAAGTGTGGCATACAGATAATATATTAAGAGGCAGAATTAGTCAAATTTTGATTAAATTTGAAATTGTTTTTAGAAGCAGATAATTCATGACCATCTGCAAATTCATTCATGCATATTTTTTTTAATTTAACATTTCATTTGGAAAGTTTTCAAATTCTGTGATGTTATACAAATTGATTTATGACTAATTTTGGAGCAGTTTTTTCAGAAAACTGCTTCCACTCTTGTTGATAAAAATATTATTTCTAAAATGCTTTTTTTCCTGTATTGTGGAAGTCTTTTAATAATGGCATTAATTGAAAACATTAATTTAAATTAAAATGCTGTATTTATGTGTACATTATTAACTCTTCTCTAATTGGCATTTGCTTTGAGAACAATGTATATCTAAAATATTTTCTCAATGACCAAAATTTTCTGACATTCTGCTTGTTTTTCTTCTGGCAATTTTAAGATGAATCACTTGGTTTAAGGAAAACATTTCTAAGTTTATTATCCATTATATTTTTTTCCATGTAAGTTCACTTTTTCTTATATTTTCATTATTTTAGGTACTGCATCCCATAAATGTTTTGAAATAGTGATTTTTTTTTCATGCTTGATGTGTAATACTTTTGAAGTATTGTATTCTTTCATTTGTTTTCTTCTAATTTTTATGTTTTAGGTTGCAGAACTTGTATCAAGTGAATTTTTTGAACAGGGTGACATAGAACGTCAAGAGTTGAATATCACACCAATAGTAAGTTGAACAAAAAAGACAATTATTAAATTGTGTAACAATCTGATATATTGTTGTTTATAAGTTTATGCACTATAAAATTTCAATAAGAACAAATCCACGTTCTTAAAAAAAAAATTGTTTTAGATGCCAGTGTCACAACATCCAAACTTTTTTTTGGTAAAATACCTTATAATATTACTTCCTATCAATTTTGTGATTAAAATATAATTTTCTGAAAACTAACAAAAAGAAATACTCTACAGATAAAAATAAATGGTAATCTGACAGATTTTTAATTTATGGATATCCTCAGGCATCAGGACAAATAATAAATTACAATAGGAAGTAACATTATGAAGTTGTTCTTAAGGGGGGGGGTGATGGGTGAAATTTCTATTTTCTACAGTTTTCAAGTTACATACTTGATTTTTTGTACACACGTTCATGCCATAATAGGTAATGTTAGTTTCATCCTTCTAGGCTTAAAGGTTTTTTTTTTTTAGTTATTGAAGAAAATCCATTTAGAAATTTGCATATTTAAATTTTTAACAAGTCCCATAATTTTTAGTAAAATTTTTAAATTTTTTTCTACACGACCAGGCTTATTTAGAACAACACTATGCATTATTTTTTCTATATCATTACATTAAAGGAAGATAAAAATATATACATCCTCTGCATATGAAAATTTTATTTATTTTTTTTAATTACATTTTATTTTTTATTTAAAGACTATCAATGTTGTTTCAAAATCCATGCATAGAATTATTAGCCACAGTGTGTGGGACATGCAGTTAAAATTTCGTGCTTCTATCATTAAATTTGTCAATGCTATTTTGATTCAAATGTATTGAAAAGCAATGAAAATAAGTGTGGAAAAGCCAATTTGAAAGTTTGCATTCAGTTAAATTAGAATATAGCATATATGCCTTCCTACAGTCATTAGGGAAACTTACAAGTACCATAGGACACTGAAACTTCACGAACTTATACTTTAAGATATGTAGTATTTTTTAATACAAAAAGCAAAAAATGCTGAATTTGACCGAAAATTTCACCCATCACCTCCCTTAATAAATAAGGCGAGTCTGTTACATCTTACCTCATAAAAAGTTGAGTTCTTTTGAACATATTTCAATACTCCTGAGTATCATCTTAGTTTTCCCAGACTGTTGAATTTTTCATTGTTAGTCCTGGATCTTGACTCACACTCCATCTTTTGATGGACCAAAGAACTTGCAAATCAAATCTCTCTCCTCAGGAATCTAACCATTAGAACGAAGGAACATGTAAAAAGTGGAGAAATAGAAAAATCTGCAGCAGCTGCTCACGTTTGGTCAGAAAAACATAAAATCGTTGTGAATACCAAATTATTAAAACGGTTAGAAAATACAAAAGAACTCACCATTTGGGAGAAAATCTACATCCAGAAGAATATGGATAGAATCATGAATTTTGAAATTTCTGGGAGAGAAATTTGATTTGAAAGTTCTTTGGTCCACCAAAAGTTGGAGTGGGAGTCAACTCCCAGAGCCGATAACATAAAATTCAACAGTCTGGGGAAACTGAAGATGATATTTAGGAGTATTGAAACATGTCAAAAAAAACTATCTTTTTATGAGGTAAGATATTACAGACTCACCTTACTTATCAGGACAAATGCTAGGTTGGAATTTTATTATCAAGATCTATTTCACCATTATCATTCCAGTCTATTAGTATACATTCAGAGAGATCCTAGATGCAATATGATAAATTAAATTTGAAGAGAAAAATATATGCCTAAATTGGGATTTGAAACCCAATATCTCTGGTTCTGTACATCAATGCTTTAATGATTTAAGCTATTTGGCATTCAGATTTATATGAAGATTTTTCTCTTATACTAATAAAATTCCTGTGCGCCAGATAGCAGTGAACTTCTTTCCACTAACGCTATCTAGCAGCCTTTTAAACAAGAAGACTTTTAAATAGAAATCAACACTACATTTATAGCCAGTAAAGCTGAAAAAGTCTCCAAAAAAAAAAAAATTGAAAATTAATTAGGCCATCAACTTTTAATCCTCCATCTGCAGATGATGATCTCTTAAACATACAATAGTTCTGTTGCATGTTCGTTGTTAAATAAAATAAGACGAACCATTTTATCTATATATTTTCTTTTACTTTTAACATTTTAACATAGAATTATGTAATTTAATAAAAATTCTATGATGGGAATTGATATTATGAGGCAATTCACAATTTGTATTAGTGAATCAAAAATACATTTTTTACATCTCACCTCATAAAACTGATTTTTACAGGACCAGTTTCTGAAGCTGTTGCTTCTATTGTTTTGGATAATGATAGAAGCAACAGCTCCAGAAAACTGCCTGTGAGAATTATGAGGATGAGACAGTTATAGTCTTGAAATCACGATCAACAGGAGAGGTAAGAAACATTTAATTTCACCATAAATTAAACCTCATTGTGATTAATTCCTATAAAAGTTAAATATGAATCTTAGCCCTGATTATGAGTATGAGAGACTGTGGGGTATAAAACCCACGCTGCTGCTACCATTTGTAGCTTTTATAATAACTGCGCTAACCACCATTTATCCGGGATCGGGTTTTGTTGATGCTGCCTCTATTAACGTGGATCTGATTTCCTGCAAGGTTATCAATCACAAAGTTGCTTGCCTTGGGCCCATAGAAGGCAGCAATCGATTCATCTTTCTCTCTCAGATATATAGACATAAATAAATAATGATTCTCAAATACATAGAGTGAGTGAAAATGACAATAGTTGTCAATCAAGAAAGCTAAACAGCAAAATAGCAAGGGAGCTGGAAATAATTTCCTACGTGAGTGAATTTCCGTATAGGATTGTAAACAACTACATGCACATGAATGAAGTAGCAGATAAATTGTATAAAAGATGACATTTAATAGAAACAAGTTGTCTGAAGTAAAAACAAATTAACAAAAAACATTCCGATCATTCAATTAACAAAAAAAATATAAACAAATAAATGACGACACTCTTACAATAGAAAAAACCACACCATACCTCACGCCACACTCATGCTAGCGTCCGAGCCAGGGGCGGCTTCTTCCCTGGTCTGCCGGACCAACTAAACCACGCCGCTTCTCGGCTTCAGACGAGCTTGTCCATTAGAGCTCCAATCGCATCGCGGACTGGATGCGGATTCAAACCTTGAATCTGCTTGAACAACTGAACGAAGAATCAATGAATGATTGAATGATAACGTTCTGCCTGTGCACCATGTATATGAAGGTTCCGAAGTAGAGGGGAGATGCGCCGTAAACATTGTGCAGTGGAAAGGGTAAGGAGTGGAGAGAGGGGGTAAATACAAGGAGAAAGGGATATTGGCATAGTTCATAAATATTCCAGTCTAGGGAGGAGAACGACGCTACAATAATGAGCCGAAAAACACACTTTCGGTTCAAGACAAAAGTGCTTAGGGAAATTCTGGAGCAAAGAGAGGTGAACAGATGGTGAGCTGAGAAAACTACATACCAGTAAGCTCCATAATCTCTAAAGGAAACCAGGAATAACAATGATTAAATTTCATAGATGCTGATGAGCAGAACATGAGGCACGAAAAAAAAGAGACGTGGAAACTTCTTTTAGGAAAACCACAGGGAAAGCACTCGGTGGGTAGCCCAAGTGCAAGATTAGGAGAATAACAACCATGATTTAATGGATGTGAATTATACAGGAAATTATGAAAATATGGCTAAGGATAGGGATGTATGGAGAGCTTATGTCTACATGATTGTGAACCTTTGGGTTTAATAGTGCCTGTGAGGTAATTAATAGATTATATATATATATATATATATATATATATATATTTTAATTTAATACTGTATTGTTTGTGTTTTTTATTTTTCAGGACATTATGAACAGGGAAAAGGAAGACCAACTTCCGCTAATGCAAGTTGGGTTCATTGACTCAATCTGCCTTCCTGTTTATGAGGTATGTATTTAACATTTTTTCTTAATATAGGAGCATAGGCACTGACTGTAGTGAGGCAAGGTGGTCTGTGCCACCCTTGAATTGAATGTTGGGGATGTGGATCCCATATGAAATTTTGGTCAAATTCATTAATCATTATTAACAGTATTATTCAGTGTTATTTTTGTTTTGATTGAAAATATTTTAATTCTTGCCCCATATTGGTGAAAAAGCCAGCATGTACGTGTGGGAGGATATTATAATTTTGAACGTTATAATGTATGCTTTTCTGAGTAAACCTCATATCGGTTCTTTCAGCTACCTGTATTTGTCAATTATAGAAATAATCAAATGACTTTTGTTTGGCAGGACAAACAATTAGAAAGAATTTACTTATATATGTTATATCTTGTAATATAATTGTTAGGTAATACACATTGAGTAAATTTCATGTTTAATTATTTTGAAAAGAAAATTAACACTTGAACCAGGACTTGAACCCTGCACCTCGCATTCTCTATGAGTATGCTATCCATGGTGTAATGGATAGCATACTCGTATGGAGAGCAATTCAAGCGATAATTTTTCTTTTCTAAATACTGTCCAGCAATAGAAAATGTTAAATTTAAAATTTCATGTTTAATTGTTAAAGTACACAGACTATTTTACAATTTTTCATTTTTGTATTTAATTACTTCAAAATTACAGGATATTTAAGAAAAAAGTTGTAACATTTAATAAGAGGATATCAAGCAATGCAACAACAATAAAAAAATCTCTGTAAACTACAGACCTAAAATTAATAATGTTTAATATTTGTCTTTGCCAGTCATATATAGCCAAAATCTGCAGTCCAATTTTCATTATAGCAAATGTTTAATATAATCTCCAGTTTATTGGAATGTATTCTTTGAACAGCTCAGTTCTTGGTGTGTGTGTGTACCATTGATATGTGATCTACATATTATGCACTTGAAGTTCTCATAAATAAATATCTAAATAATTAGGTTGGTAAAATTAGCAGATGAAAGTACTGAACCATTCATGACACATTAAGGGCTGCATGCAAATATATTAGTCTCGGGTGAACTGAGTTTCCAGTGAGAACATGCAAAGTTCGAATTAGCAAGTCGCTCACTGGTCATGCAAGAAAGTTTTTTTTGTAATATTGGCAAGAAATTACCCAGAATTCCCAGCAATAAAACCACTTCAGTTATTTTCGTCTGCTAGAGGAATACATTTACGCTTGCATCCTGCAAATAAAATCGTATATGACGTCTGTGTCGTGCGATATGCCAATTCTCCTGTTCTTCCAATTGAATTCTTTGGTAGACTCTTATCAAATTCCTCTTCTCTGCGTATACCGAAAACATGATCAAAGTCTTAAAGGTCCAACATCTTGGGTAAAGCAGCAAGGCAGCCAGCAAGGTTTCAAGTACATCGGTTACCATTGGTTCCCATCGGGTTGCTCACGATTCGTTCTCTGCAAAGTCACCTTGCAGGTAGCTTACGGAATTTCAACAATTATTATTGCATGAACTGATTCTTGAGTATACAAAACATATTTGGATGCAACTTTCTCAGTAGAGTACATGTTGAGAACGACTTTTACGGTCCAATGCATTCATAGATATGAGCCTAAATATATCTGTTAAGGCCTATTTGTTCAATTGTCGCCAAAGGCTTTTTACTGCTGGAAAATATATTTAGAACCCTGTTTACAGGACAGTCCATAGTTGATAAAATATGTATCTTCCCTTTCAGTGACCAATTAAATTCCCAGTGAGGTAAGTGGATTTTAAATATCCACTTTGATTTGGGTATATGTCCATTGTCATGTGCCGTTTTTGATTGATAAACTACCATACTGCTATCCAGCTTCTCCCCCTCCTACTATGTTCCTCTCTGTGTGGTTAAGAGTTCCTACTTCCTTCCTACAGGCTTTTGGCCCAGGACATTGGTTTTTAAGTTTAATAAACGGTGTAAATCCTATAAAGCATAAAGCAAGGAGAAGAAAACAATGAAAAAGGAGGTGTTTATTTTGTTTTGATGCATACTAATCTCATTACTAAACAACATAATCTTCGAAAATTTAAAATAAAATTCTTTACATCTCGCCTCATATCCTGTCTTCTTTTTAGACAGGTTTTGTAACCTAAATGGTTAAATCTTCAGTAGTTTAACGACTGATGGTTCTGGATTCCAGGAGCACAGGAACATCATGAAACTACTGAAGTAGTAATTGTTCAGGTTATGAAACTGGTCTAAAAAGACATGAGGTGAGGTGTAAAGAATTCTATTTTAAATTTTAAATTAAACCTCAGTGATATTTCCTATAATAATTCAAAACATAATATTTTAATGTTTTTATTATTCATTTTTAAACATCTTAATGATGGGCAAATTATATTTGAAAAGAAAAATATACACCTAGACTGGGGTTTGAACCCAGGAGCTTTGACTCTCTGTCAATGCTCTTCCAAGTGAGCTACCTAGGCCTCCAATCTAAACGTGTATTTTTCTCTTATACATAGTTATTTCCTAACCCCAAATGCTATGAGCCATTGCTACGATTTTTGCAAATGGCAGCTTCTATATTAAGAAGACTTTTTATTGGGAATTTAAACATTACTTATAAAGACAGTAGTGCTTCTTTCAATGTTCTTATTATTCGTTTTTAAACATGTTAATGATGGACAAATTATATTTGAAAAGAAAGATATAACAATCTTTTGTCAGAACTTTCTGCCTAATATTAGAGCTTCAACTGTTATAGGGCCTAAATTAAAAAAAAAAGAAAATCAACTGATTAATTCCATTATTAATTCATAGCATTAGAAAATGTGATTCACTGAATGAGAAATATTGGTTTGTTGCAGGCATTTGCAGTATTGTCAGATAAACTGGAAGAACTAGTTGATGGAGTACAGAACAACAAAGAACACTGGCTAGAGTTAGCTGGAGTAAAAAAAAATCGCAACAGTGAAATGGAAGATTCTGGTGAACAGTGAACTTTTTTGCAAATCAAATACCTGACGTGAATAAATGTTCATTGAATACTTCAAACAGGCGTGACTTACTCTATAGAGTCATATGGGTTCTTAAAGCAAGGAAGTACTGGTACTAAATGTATTGTTTCATTTACGTTGTTACTGTATCCTTTTTAAGCTTTTGCAGAATGTCAAGGTGAGAACAGATTTCAGTGAGATATGGCACCAGGGTTGCCAGAGTTATTGTAATAAGAGAAAATGGACCAAAGAAATAAAAAAAATTGTCTTTCTTCCTTTTATTTATTTATTGTAATCTTGCCCTTCATGGGACTTAAGTCAGAGTTCAGGGAATAGGGAGAAAATTTTAAATGACATACAAGGGAACTATGAACAGCTCATATCAAAACTTACCTTGAATATTTAACATAATATATTTCTGTTAACGAATTCATACATGAAGGAATAAATTAGAGCTGCAATTTATAATACACTGGACAATTTTAACAATTATTCTCATATGTATTGAGTCTCTTAACCTTTTAATTGTTGTATTTGAGTCTCATATTGTCTTTGATCAAACTTCTGAGCATTTGTTGAAAGTATTATTTGCTGTTTTTTCTACAAAATAGTGGTACAACAAATATCAATAGAATATACATAATTCTGTAAGCATATTCAAACATTGTCACTTTATCACAGCTATATATATTGTTTCATATAACAGAAAGATGTACAAATACAAAAGAACAATACAATTCTGCTAAAATTTCCAGAAAAGGATAATCTATGATCAGGGTATTGAACATGTCGTGTGTAAAGAATTAAAATGGAGATTATCTGGCAACCTTGTAATCTGAGAATACTCAGAATGGGGGAAAACTGTGATCCAATGTGGACTAGTAAAAGAGGTTCAATTTTCTAATAGCAATTACCATAACACAAAATATTTTAATTTAATTAAGTCTTAATTGAAGTATAGAAAAAGGGGGAATTGGAATTATGTAAACAAAATTTATTGATGTGACATTAAGGGTCGTATGCAAATACATTACTCTCTACTCAAATTACTTCCAATCACTGGTGAGCTGAGATCGAATTAACGGCCGCCTTAACCGGTCATGCATGAATGTTGACTTTTCGTAATATTGGCAACGAATTACCCAGAATTCTCAGCGATAAAACCACTTCCGTTATTTTCATCTGCTATAGAGGAATGTATTTATGCTTGCATCCTGCAAATAATACCGTATACAAACACGTCTACGACGCGCAATATTACGCCGATTCTCCTGTTCTTCCAGTTGAATTCTTTGGTAGACTCTCAAATTCCTCTTCTCCGTGTATACCGAAAACATGATTGAAGTCTTCAAGGTCCGACATCTTGGATAAGTTTGAAACTACATCGGTTACCATCGGTTCTCTTCGGGATTTTCACATAAGTTTATATCTTGAGCTACGATCTTAAGGTACCTTGTCAGGTAGCTTACAATTATTACTGCGTGAATAGATTTCTGAGTAAGAAAAATGTGTTTGAATAAAACTTTATCAGCAGAGAACGCCTTTTACTGTCTAATGCGTTCAAACATTCGACCCTAAATCTTAGATAGTTAAGTAATATAACATTCAAAATTAATCTTTTAAAATGAAGGCATTTTAGAAGGTAATGCTGTAATAGAATATTGTTTTTAAATTTAGTATTATGGAAAACAATTTTAAGAATATTGTATGTAAACTATTCCAAACAACATTCTAATCAATGAAAGAATGGGATATTTTGAGCCTCTTTTACTGGAATATAAAATATTTTGGTTCTGTTTCAAATTAATGCTGAAAGTAAATATTATGAGATAATATTTAACATTGATCAGTTAATGTTAAATGAATATTTTCATGCTTGTGTTTGGTGTAAGAAAGTCAGGAAATTATTTTCATAAACATCATAAAGAATTCTTAAAATATTTATATTAATATTATTTTAAGATAACACTTTATGATGTTAATGAATACAAAAATATCTTCACTGAGTAAAAGTGTTTCTAAATAGGTACAGTAACTTAAGTCAGTAAATCCAGATAATCATTATAAATGATAATAATATTGTGGGCCGTGCTATTGATCCGTTTTCTCATAACACTTCTAATAGTGAATTCCCATTTTTATTATCTCATTTATTTCATTTGCTATAAAATCTACCTATTGTTCTCTATCCTATGTTTTAAATTTCAAAGCCTTCTCTGAAATAAATTAAGAGTATTCCTCTAAGGGCCGCATGCAAATACATTAGTCTCTACTCAAATTACTTCCAATCACTGGTGAGCTGACTCACCGTGAGCAATTGCTGAGATCAAATTAACGGCCTCTTACCGGTCATGCATGAAAGTTGACGTTTTCGTAATATTGGCAATGAATTACCCAGAATTCTCAGCGATAAAACCACTTCCATTATTTTCATCTGCTATAGAGAAATGCATTTACGCTTGCATCCCGCAAATAATACCGTATACAACGATGTCTGCATCGTGCAATATTACGCCAATTCTCCTGTTCTTCCAGTTGAATTCTTTGGTAGACTCTATCAAATTCCTCTTCTTCGCATATACCGAAAACATGATTGAAGTCTTCAAGGTCCGACATCTTGGATAAAGCTGCAAAGGTTTCAAACTACATCGGTTCCCATCGGGATTTTCACGATAAGTTTCTATCTTGAGCTATGATCTTAAGTTACCTCGTCAGGTAGCTTACAATTATTATCGCATGAATAGATTTCTGAGTAAGCAAAATGTATTTGGATAAAACTTTCTCAGTAGAGAACGCCTTTTACTATCTAATGCATTCAAACATTCGACCCTAAGAGTGCAGTCCTGTAAGAGTGCACAGGCTCAATTTTCAAAGATGGCAGTAATGCAACAGTTTGGTTTTTGGAATGTTGAAAGAAGAGGTCTGTGGTAGTATCTTGACAAAAAGTTACATTTGCAGGATTTATATATATATATATATTAGAGGCAATTAATATATTGAACCTATAATTTGTAATGTTTAGGTCTTAACCCTCTGCATGCCGCTGGTAAAATCTCTTGTGTTAGAGATTTAAATTGCATCCACCGATGTGATCGGCTTTGAAAGTAGTTTAAGTATATTGTCTGGCTGGTAATGGACAGAAACATCAGAGCGAATGTAATCGGCTCACAGCACCTAAAGGATTGAGAAATAAGGAATTCCTGGAAATATTGTGGGTGAATCATTCAGGACTTTGCACAATAGAAAACTACTTTCCCTGCTTATTGTGGCAGGTATATTGTGAAAACAAAATTTTCCTTCTTTTACCCTCTATTGAGAGATTTATAAAATATTACTATTTCCTCAAAGAGGGTGCACTAACTTGTCCTCAAAGAGTGCGAATGTGCATTCTTGAAGGCCATGAAACTTGAAACTCTCAATTTGAACACAGAGTTTTAAATTCGTGAATGTGTTTACTGTTACAGTTATTGTATGTAATAAATTGTATTTTTTACATAATACAGCGAGTTAAACAATATAGTGATGTAATTGTGAGATATTGAATGCTAGATTTTATGGTATTGTTCGGAAGCAACTAATGAAGTTAGCTTTTGATTATGCTGAAAAAAATGGTATAGAACACAAATTCAATCACCAGAAAGAAATGGCCGGGAAAACTGGCTTTATGGATTTTGCAAGTGACATGGGCTTCTATGCGTTCCTTACAAATGTAGCCTTGAAAGGATGATGAGGTTAAACAAGGTTCAGTGATGTTTACTTCTTAAAATGTTTCCTTTTCCTTTTATTTTAGAGAGTCGAAATGTCTTCCTATAAATAAAAGATTTGAAAACAGTGTTGGAGAACAAGAAATTTCCTCCTTACAGAATTTTTAACGTGGATGAGAGTGGAATTTAGACTGTCCCCAATCATCTTCCGAAAATAATTTTGCCCAAGTGGAAGCGTTACATAGCCAAGGTTGTTTCTTCAGAGAGGGGACAAAATGTCACATTTGTATGTTGCATGTCTCCTACTGGTATTTACATCCCACCAGCAGTGATCTTTGCGAGGAGGAGGATGAATCCGAACCTCTGCAGAGACTGTTCTAAAGGTACACTGTGCATAATCTCTGAATCTGGCTACATGATGCCGGATACATTTTTTAGAGTGGCTGAAACAATTTGCAAAATTTGTGAATCTGAGAGATGAGGATCCTGCACTGCACCTTCTCGACAATCACATTTCCCACTGTAGTCTGGAGGCAGTGTTGTACTGCAGATAACATTTTATAACTCTGCTTTCTCTGCCACCTCATGCTAATCATATATGTGACTCAGCAAAGGTTTTTACGTGCCTCTAAAGTCTGCTTATTCCCTGAATTTAACAAAGCCACATTAGGACCAGCAGCATCAACCATCATACTGGATGTTGTAACAGAGTGACCTGCTGAAGATAGAACGGATGTTCTGAAAGGCCTACAGGCATAAAGATTACATATTTTATAAGTTGAGGACGATGGATTTTACCTAAGAAGGTATATTTTAACTTATTTTATTCTAATACAGAGGGTTGTGAGTGAAGGTTACTCTATTGTGTGAGCTTCTAAGTGCAGTTCATAGTAGCATGTTTAAAAATAGACTTTTTTCATAACAATACAAAATACAGTGCAGTATTTATCTTCATTTAAAAAAATACAGTAGGAAGAGTCATGCCTGGATAATCTGCAAACTGGATAATATGCACATGGATAATTGGGAGTTTGCTATAAAGCCATTACATCCATTGTAGATTTACAGCATGTAAAAAGAACCTTGAGCCTCAAGTAATAGGCCTCTAAACAAAATTTGTTGGTCTTTTCATGCCCAAGTTTTAAATTATGGCACTAATGATATGTTATATTAAGAATTTCAATGATAAAAAATTTAACGAACTATTATTGTATGGCAGGAATGGATATTTGTAACATTTACAAATTAAATTTATCATTATTGGAAATTCAAATATCTGTATCTCAGTAGAAATTACACATTTGAAAATACAATGGGAAGTAACATTGAGATTTTACTTAATAATAAGTTTGGTCTCTTTAATTTTTACCTCATATATATGTAATAAAAACCAACAAAAATGAAATGATTGATGATAGTAAAAATCAGGAATATATAAAATAAAATGTGCCGAAAGTGATAAAGATATATACAATTATACATAGGGGAAAAAAATTTAAGCATTAGAACCAAAGAACACACAAAATATGTAAAAAAAAAAAAAAAAAAAGGAAGATGAATTAGCAAGAACAACTCCTGTTAATCCACCAATTGTGAAAAGAAATACAAAACCTAAGGATCAAAAAAATGAAATAAAGAAAAATACTTCTGAAATAATAAATAGAATTATTCCTCATCGTAGTCCCTTTGTAACAAATTTAGTGGAAAAATCAGCTGTAGCTACTCACGTTTGGTCAAAAAAACACAAAACAGATTTAAACATAAAATTATTAAAACAGATCGTCACAGCACAAATTCTTCACTACATTCCTTGAGGCAGAAGATCTGTGGGTCGACCTTTTCGGAGATGGCAGGAGACCGTAACGGGCCACTGGGCCTAATACTTGAAAGGCAGATGATGATGATTATTAAAACAGTTAGAAGACAGAAATGAATTCACCATATGGGAAAAAAATCTACATACAGAAGAACAAAGAGAGAATTATGAATTTTGAAATTCCCAGGGAGAGGAACCTAATTAGCGAGTTCTTCGGACCATAGAAACAGGGAGCAGAAGTAGAGATCCTGGGCCGACAACTTGGGAAACTACTGAAGATGAGGCTAAGAATCCTTGAAACATGTCTAACAGAAGCAATGATATGTGGTAAGAATTAAATAGACCAAACTTGTTATTAAGAAATTACACATACCTGGACCCATGTTTATATAACTTTGTCTGTGTGTGAGGAATTAAGCCCTACGAACTTCAATGTACCTATATTATACCTTTGAGAAAACAGCATTATAATTTTTATTTGAAACCTTGTGGTATGATGTGATTTGAAGGCTTTCATATCTAACTTTTACTGACTTAAGTATACTGAATCATATGGGATGACGACTCTTGATCTGTCAAATGTCGTCATTGTTAGCAGTAATACTGTAAAGATAAGATTTCCAAAGATATTTGAAGTTAAAAAGCTTAAGCAATAGTTCATTCATAAAAGCAAAATGAGGCACATGAAGTGCAGTGATTTTCAGCATTGCAGCTTCAAATACAATCTGTCAATTTTTTAAGAGAACTATTTTTTCCCCATAGAGATTCTGTGTTGAAATCTCAGTTGGGGGGAAAATTTGTCTTTTAAAAAATTAATCCTCCATTATTAGTGTATAAATTTATATAAAATATCACAATCATCTGTGTCTGGTAATATGGCCCAAACCCAAATACACCTGCTAATCTGTATTGTTTTTAAAAACACTGCAATTTAAAAAAAAGTTTTAACCTTAAATATTACAATTTAACTATTGAAATAAATTCTCATTATATTATGTAATTTTTTCTTATTTTTACTTTTACTGCTGTTTACAAAGGCAGCATGTACTGCCATTGCCTGGAACTGGTAAAGTTATCGAGAGTTAAGGATCATATCAACGTGTATAAACAGATTTTTTGTCTGGAAAGTAGTAATTTATCTGTGAGCGATATATACTTTTGTAATGTACAAACTTGACTCTTAAACCAAAGTTGCTGTTGGCATTGTGGAATCACTACTAAAGTGGTTGTACTTTTTTGTGTTAGTGTCAAGTTTCAATTTTTTTCCTTTCCCCTCTACCTCTTTTTTCCCAGCACCCTCAATTCTGTTTTGTAAGTAAAAAAAATGTTGTATAAAGTGTATAAATTATAAAAAAAACTATTATAATATATAAGTGCATCTAGAGTATAAATAATAGTTTTACAATAAAAATTAAATTATCTTTCTTGACTTTTGTGAGTTTGTCTTAATATTTTGTATCCTCCAAAACCAATCGAATCACTCTGTAAAAATAACATTGTCTGCAATATTGAATTGAAGGAGAAATACACATTTCCAACAGACACTAATTCTATTTACATGCTTATATTTTAATTCCAAAGCTGTAATAAAAGTGGTCTCCTCAGCAATAAATCATAATGCATAAATGCTAAAAATGCTAAATCAGAAGATTGTTGGGAGTAATGGAGAAGATATATTGAATACTAATAATAGACGGTTGACACTGGTACACCTTTGTTAAATTAAGATAAAACATTTGTTTAAGACATAGAGAGATTTATAAATTTACTTGGGAAATCCAAGGGACAAAATCTATTGTAGACCATTACAGAAAATGAGATGGTGGCCACATATAACTGTTAAGAGTGTATAGAGGAATGGAAATAGGCAGTGACCATTACTTGATTAAATAGATGTGAATACCCAAAATAATATTTTAACCCTTTGCCCCGCTCAGTTATTTCCAGTAGTATGCTGTATAGAGACATATTCCTTTTACGGCATTTAAAGTTTAAATGTCTTCTAGACACGTTTAACTGAAGAATGGCATACGTGTACTAACTATGATCTCTTCTGAAAAATCATGCGAGATATGCTAAATCAAAAACTTGTTTTCAAATTACAAATATCTTCATCAAATAATTAGTTATTAATTTTGTAAATATGTCACGATACAATTTATATATATATAGACCTCAAAGTATTCCACAATTGTAAGGATGAATAATATTTTCTTTCAATAATATTATAATTGAAGCAAATATATTTATTAGCAATTAATATTTTATATGTATGAATAAATTATATAGGCCTATCCTCAGTTTAATATCTTATGGAGATAGCAATGTTTATAGTTTGCATAAAATGTATTTCTAAAATTATGATAAACTGTAATAGTCCGTTTCTATTTATTTTTTTAAATTTCAACTTGAAATAATGTACCATTGTTAAAAAAAACTATATTTCGCTGATAAATCAAGACAGACATAGAAAGTAAGTAACATCATTAGCAAAAATTCTCGCATATCCAAGTTCTACTACAGATAAAATATATTTATTTATTTATTACTTTCTCTATTACCGGTATATAATGAAGAAAAATTGCCCTTATCCGTTTATAATTTTATTTGGTGATGAGAAAGATTCCAATTCATGAAAATTAAGTTCTGAGGACCAATTATTAAGAGTAATTATTGTTCTCGTTATAGTCAGTGCGCTCTGTCGTCGATGCTACGATTTCTTCATCACTGTCACTCGTTTGTTCTATATGACTATCTTGCACTAAACTATCCATCAAAAAGTGTCAGAACTATCACTTTCATAATTAAATTCCTCATTTATCGCGGCCACAACGTCTTCACTGAACAATGGGTTTAAATTACAGGTAGTTTTATTAACACATGAATTTTTGCTTTCGCTTGCCATGGTTACAGATAAACTGGTGGAGGCTTTCAAAAATAGGGTTGTAAACACAAAAAAGCACCGTTAGAATTTTACAAAAAATTATAAAGCAAGCCTTGTTGCCACATTTAATACATTCCACAGATGCCAAAGAATGACTGACATGTCACAGTTTTCCAAGAAAGTGAATCCAAGTCAAAATACAGCTGTTTTATAAAGAGGTACGCTTTACTACGTTATACGGGGCAAAGGGTTAAGAGAAACATCTTGGAAGGGAATAAAGATGGAAAATATAATTACTGGAGGAAGCAAGTGTGAGGAGATTGTATAACAGAGGCTTGATCAGATGATGTCCACCGCTGTGGTCTCGAGGTAGCGTGCTGCCTTGTCACGCAGTGGGCCTGGGTTCGATCCCTGGTTGGGGCAGTTTTTCTGGGTGAGGTTTTTATTGGGGTTTTTCCTCACCTGTAAGACAAATGTCAGGAAAACTTTAAGGCCCAAATGGTCCCTGAAATCATATGGCCATCATCATCCTTATCATAATCATCATCCTTCACTGATGTGGAAAGCAACGGGAAGCTACCACACCTAAAATTCCCTAGTAAAGCTGCAAAGCATAGCATGAAAATGGTATGATTGCAGTGAAAGACCTGCCCTTGGGCAGAATTATTATGGATGGATGGATCAGAAGATTATAGGAAGAGTAGTGACATGAATGAAAATTTGAATAAATTAGGTAGGAAGCCTTAGCGCAGAGCTACGGGACTTGCACTGGTTTGAGTCTCCATGGGGGAAGAAATTTTCTCATGATATTTCGGCCATGCTGTAGCGTAGTGGTTAAGGCACTGAGCTACAAGCCGGAGGGTCGAGAGTTCAAGTCCCGTTGGGGTCAGGATTTTTAAAAATGACCCAAACCCTCTGGTGGCACTATGGCCCTGGGGTCGACTCAGCCTCTAACAGAAATGAGTACCAGACGCTTGTTCTGAGGGTAAAGGCGGCCGTCACGCAGGGCTGACAACCCGGCTGACATAAAGTGCCAATTGTCTAGAAAAAGTGGGAGCCTTAACCTCCTACTACCCCAAGGACCCTCCGGGCCTGTTGTGGGATCACTTTACTTTACTTATTTCGGCCAGTATGGGACCAGTGCCCACACAGCATCGTGAGGCAATTGGGAGCTACAATAAGTAGTGGCTCCAGGTTGAGGAACCAGCTATAACAGCTGGGGGACTCGACATGCTAACCACATGTTACCCCTACACTGGCTGTTGATCATCTACCTCTGTGATTGATACATGTGGATGTGAAGGGCCAGCAGCCAGCTGGTAAAAGGGCAACCGCTGAAAAGTGGAAAGACCCCTCAATTGGAATGTTAATTGGGCAACTAAAGAATTATGCTAGGTGCATCATATAAGAGGGAAAAAAATTAAAATTCTGAATTGTAATAAAGTAATAAAAGATCATGTAAAATATGGCTAGGTACAAGAAACATCTAACATCATATTAATATAAAGAATAGAAGGCAGTAGTAAGAAAATGATTTAAATTAAATCTTTATACCTCATCTCGTATCCAGTCTTCTAATTATACCAGTTTCAAAATGTAGGTGGTTTCATATTAATCTTAAATTAAACCTCTGTGATACCTAATAATTAAATTAATGTTTTTATTACCTCACCTCATATCCTTTTTCTTCTATACTGCAGTTTCGGAGCTTATCTCCAAGATAATTAAAACCAACAAAAATGAAAAAATTGGAGAAGAATATAAATCAGGAATATATCAGATCAAATGTTAAGATTGCGACAAAATCTATATAGGAAAAACAAAAAGAAATTTAAAAACTAGATTGAAGGAACACCTTAGAAATGTAAAAAAGGGTGAAGTGGACAAGTCAGCAGTAGCAGCCCATGCTTGGTCTGAAAAAACATTTAATTGATACAGAAGCTAGCCTAATCAAACAAACAGATAAACTAAAGGAACTCACAGTCTGGGGAAAAAATCCATATCCAAAAAAACAAAAAAGACAAACTCATGAATTTTGAAACTCCCGCAAATTTTGACCTGATCCAGAGGTTCATCGGTCCACCGATAGAAGTAAGAAGGAAACCGCCAAGAAACGACATAACACCGGTCGACCAGAGGCTACTGACGATGGAGATAAGCTCCGAAACTGCAGTATAGGAAAAAAAAAAAAAAAAAGGATATGAGGTGAGGTAATAAAAACATTAATTCAAGTATTAAATTAAACCTCATAGTGTTCTTTCCCTGTGAAAGTTAAATAAACTCTGTGATATTTCCTATAAAAGTTGAAAGAAAGAAAAATTAACTATGTAAAGTGAAAGATAGAGCTGGAATAAATTTGCAAGTCGAGTAGAATGGGGAATTACAGGAGCTAAAAGGTTTGGATTTGTTATTTAGGCATCTTAAAGAATAAAAAAATGATTGTGCTTAAATATAATAATTGGACAACAATGGCCACAGTATTATAGAGGATTACTATATGGTGCAAAGGAAGAGGAAACAACTACACAAAATGTATATGAACAAAATCAAATATCATTGTAAGAATTAGAAGAAGTGCTGAAAGAAACGAGAAATAGGATGGCTTCAAGAATGTAACATTAATATGGAGCTGTGGAAATTTGAAGGAAAAAAATTTTAAAAATTAGTACAACTCAACTTGATATGGAATGAAGTAAGTTTACCAGAGGAATGGAGCACATCTATTATAATAAATATATAACTAAAAAAAGAAAACTTTAGAGCATGATGTGCCTTGAAGCTCCTTCGCCTGCCAGCTGGCTGCTAGTCTCAAATCCACATGTGTTAATCACACAGGTAGACTATTATCCAGCCAGTATAGGGGTGATATGTGGTCAGCATGTTGGGTCCCCCAACTGTTATAGCTGGTCTTCTCAACCTGGAGTTGCTACTTATTTCAGCTACCCAAATTCCTTGCAATACTGGCTGAAATTCCATGATAAAATTTCTTCCCCCATGGAGACTTGAAGCAGTGCATTTCGTATAGCTCTGCACCAATGCATCTTGCTTTAACAACTCTCCTACTAATAAATATATGCAGAATGTAAATTAATTAAATCACAATTTCAGGGATTTTAGAGAATTTTTGGACAAGCAATTTGACATAGGAAATATTTGGTCTCTTGGTTCAGATATCAGAGGTGTGATATGAAGTTTCTGATAGACCAGTTTGCCACTGATTAATGAGGATGTTATTTGAAATGATATCTTGCAATAAGTGGTGAAAGTTTTAGATTAAATCAGTGGGTACAGCTCATGCCACCAGTGAGTGAGAATCATGTTACCTTCTTTTTTTATTCTTCAAATAATGCATAATTTTTAGCTCTGCTATTTATTTTTCATAATTTAAAAGAACTCGTGTAACTAAGTTTTAATGTGAAAAATATCAGAATCGTTCATGTTTACAGAATGCTATACTACTTAAATATTGTACTGAAGGATATTGTTAAGTGATGAGAATTAAAGGGTGCATTGGGAAATATAATAAACATAAATTAGGATTATAATCAATGGTAAAGAGAATAATTAAATTAATGTTTTTATTACCTCACCTCATATCCTTTTTCTTCTATACTGCAGTTTCGGAATTTATCTCCATCGTCAGTAGTCTCTAGTCGACCGGTGTTATGTCGTTTCTTGGCGGTTTCCTTCTTGTACCAAGAAACGACATAACACCGGTCGACTAGAGACTACTGATGATGGAGATAAGCTCTGAAACTGCAGTATAGAAGAAAAAGGATATGAGGTGAGGTAATAAAAACATTAATTTAATTATTAAATTAAACCTCATAGTGTTCTTTCCCTGTGAAAGTTAAATAAAAAAGGTAAAGAGAATGCCTGAATACATTTTTTTCTTTACCATTCATTACAATAGTTTAGTTGTGTGCATTAATTTACTTATTTCAATCATAGTAATATCTTTGGCTTCTTAATTTTAATGTAATAAATTAGGATATGTGCATGTAGGCAAACAGTTTTCAGACACTTTTGAAATCCAGAATGGGTTGAAGCAAGGAGATGCACTATCTCCTCTACTATTTAATTTTGTACTAGAGCATGCCATTAAATCTTTAGAGAATGAGGAAGGTTTTCAACTCAATGGTATTAATAAGCTGTTAGTTTATGTTGATGATGTAGTACTATTGGCCGATAACAAGGAGATACTAAAGGACAACATGCACACACTAATGAGTAACACTAAGAAATTAGGACTGGAAGTAAATATCAATAAAACTAAATATATGGTCACATGTAGAAATACATTATATAATGGAAATGGACAGCTAATGACAAATGAGGGAAATTTTGAGGAAGTGGTTGAATTCAAATACCTAGGAACAATAATCACAAATAGGAATGAGATACACAATGAAATTAAACATAGGCTCAATTCTGGAAATGCGTGCTATTATGCATTTGCAGAGACTCTTGATGTCCCAACTCCTTTCAAAAAACGTTAAACTGAAAATATATAAAACTATTATTCTACCAGTTATATTATATGGATGCAAAACATGGACTCTTACTTTAAGGGAGGAAAAGGAGATTACAGGTATTTGAGAACGAAGTTCTTAGGAAAATTTTTGTACCAAAGAGTGATGAACAGACAGGTGAATGGAGAAGACTACATAACAATGAACTACATGGTCTTTATAGGAAGCCAGATATAATAAGAACAGTTAAGTCTCGTAGACTGCGATGGGCAGGACATGTTGCGCATATGGGGAATGAAAGACATGCATGGAAACTTCTTCTAGGAAAGCCAGAAGGAAAACGCCCAGTTGGTAGACCAAGAATGAGGTGGGAGAACAACATTAACTAAGATTTGAGGGAAGTAGATTATACAGGGAATGATTGGAAAGCATTAGCTCAGGATAGGGATGAATGGAGAGCTTATGTCCGTGCGGCCATGAACCTACGGGTTCGATAGTGCCAGTGAGTAAGTAAGTAAATTAGGATATTTACTACATTGGCTTGTAGAGTATTGTAGGAACTCTACATTAGCTTCATGTTAAAATAAATAAAGTGAAATTAATAAGGAAATAAGAATAACATCCCACATTAAGTTCTTATAGGAATGATTCAAAGTGCTGCAGAGTTGATATAGCACAGAAAAGATTGTAGAACTCAATCTAATAATTCTGGTGTATTATGAAAAAATCGCAGGCTACAGTGATAATAGTAAATCTGCTCAATGTCCCGGAGGAGGAAGCAGCAGTGGAGGAGCTGGGTTACAAGGTGCGAGCAAGTTATATGAGCAACTAACTCCTCTTCTGTAACAACAGGTGTTTTATATACCATAGACTTAATCAATGGAAAAAGAAATCAATAGAATTGAGGTCCAGAGAATGTGCTGGCCAGACGACAGTAGGGCTACTGCTCCTGATACAAAAGGCAGGAAACGCTTGGTCCAAATGTTCTCTTACATTGAGGCTAAAATGTGGAAGACCTCCATCCTGCTGAAACCACATTGATATATATCAAGAGGAATTTCTTAGAAATGTAAGCAGTATGTGATGTAGAGTCCACTGTTGAGGTCTTGGGGTAGCGTGCTGCCTTGTCACACAGTGGACCCAGGTTTGATTCCTGGTCGGACAGGCTCCTAGGTGAGGTTTTTTTTTGGGATTTTCCTCGCCTGTAAGATAAATGTCAAGAAGCTTAGGGCCCAATGGTTCCCGAAAATCATCTGCCCATCATCATCATCATCATCATCCTTATAATTATCATCATTCTTCACTGGTGTGGAAAACAACGGAAAGCTACCACACCTATAATTCCCTAGTAAATCTGCAAAGCATAACATCAAAATGTTATGATTGCAGTGAAAGACCTGCCCTCGGGTAGAATTACTATAGAATAGAATGTGCTGTAGAAATTGGAGATAAATATGCCCATTTAATTAAAGTGGGAAGGAGATATGGATCAAAGATATGGTCAGAAATATTCAAACTCTTATATTAATATAAAAATCTGTTTGTGGCTCTTCTCTAGAATAGAATGAAGCTGTAAGTAGTCTCGCACATGGCAATTTCTTGAGTTTAAAATTAGCCCATCTGAGCTAAATCTGACTTATCCATAAACAAACCATTGAAAAGAGACCTGCCTGCCACAGTAAAGCCCAATTACCAATTACAAAACTGTAAGTGGGGACCGAAATCTGCCAGATCTAAGAATTGTACCTTTTTGAAGGTGGAAGGAATGGAGCTACTCTTATTTCAATACTTGCCATACACCAACTTGGTTGGTGCCAAGTGCACATGTGATAACGTTGGTGATGGAAAAGCGTCATCTATAATCTTGTCCAAGATATTATTTTCAAACTCCACTGTGCATACGGTTCATCTTGCATTGGTATTGCCTCTGTCTACTGTGAAGGTTCCAGATTTACGTAAAAGCATGCTAATATATCTTAAGGCAAGCCTTTATTTATAAACCATTTATACAAAAAAAAAGTCTGCCATAGTGGACTAGTGGTTATGCGCCTTGCCTCTGGTTCCAAGAGTTGTGGGTTCAGACCCGGCTGCGGTCGATGGATTTTTTTTAGGATGAAAAAAACTAAGGAGCAAGTCCTCCAGAAGGAACTTTAGGCCATGGGTCCCCGAGTCTGAAGATTTTCATGCTTGTAAAAGATCCTTAAGCCTGAACAAAGAGGCCTCTAAGCAAATTTACCGACCGATCTCAAACATCCTAGTAATACCTTAATTATATTTGAAGAGAAAAATTTTCACCTAGACCGAGACTCGAACCCGTGGTCTTTGGCTTTCTGGGCCAAATGCTCTACCAACTGAGCTACCGAGGCAAGTTGCGATCTAGATGCAAATTTTTCTCTTATGTATGTTGTAATTCCCTCATGCCAAATGCTTTGAAACCTTTGTTTCCATCTTTGCAAATGGCAGCTTCTTAGTTAAGAAGACATTTATTGGAAATTTAACACTACTTTATAAAGCCAATAGGGCTTCTATTGAAGTTTTTATTATTAATTTAACACTTCTCACTCAAGGATAAATTATATTTGAAGAGAAGAATTTTCGTCTAGACCGAGACTTGAACTTTGGCTTTCCTGGCCAAATGCTCTACCAACTAAGCTACTGAGGCGAGTTGTGATTTAGATGCAAATACCTTAGTTGCCTGCTAGATGTCTCATTGAGTCGGTGTGTTGACCGCATGCCACTCATGCCATCTTTGGACAAATAAGGTAACTAAAAATTAACTTGGTCTATAAACTCCTGATAAAGGAGAGGCCATGGCTCAATGATGGGCTATGCTATTAATCAATCAAATTAATATATTGTACAAAGAAACATCAGATGGCAATAGAAAAGATTGAGTGACCCATTCAATTAGTATTGGAACTTGTTTGAGAGGATGAAAGAAAACTAATTTATAGTTAAATATGGGGAATAACATTATGGGGTTCTTAAGTCATAAATTAATGAGTTATTTTTTCACATCTTACCTCATATTTTATGTTTCTTTAAACACGGAAACTAGTTTTCAAGAGAAGGATCTCTCTCATTTTCAACCGACATTATGACTACCGGATTTTTGTTGGAATCTCCATCAATAATGTTGCCATCTGGTGTTGATCATCTCAAAGTTCATCAAATCAACACCAGATGGCATCATTATTGATGGAGATTCCAACAATTCCAATGAAAATCTGATAGTCATAATGTCAGTTGAAAATGAGAGAGATCCTTCTCTTGAAAACTAGTTCCCGTGTTTAAAGAAACATAAAATATGAGGTAAGATGTGTAAAAATGACTCATTAATTTACGAAGAAAACTAATATTACTGTATCCTCAATCTAACATGGAACACTTCATTCTAAATGTAGTTTCAAATTTTTATCTACCAACTAGTGTAACTCCTGCTTCTTTCTGACCAGGATTAATCATGTGAATAGCCATAGCTTGGCAGAATTACCATAGCAATTGAGATAAGTGGGGAGTCTTAGCTGTTACAATCTCTGGTCAGTGCTAGTTATGGTGTTATGGGAACTTATATCACTGCACAAGTCGTCCTGTGTTGTATGTCTGTTCTGGTCAAATTTAAAATCATAAGATGCCCCTGGTATTAATATTACATCACATAATCTCAAAGTCATCAAAAACTTGCTCTAAACCACTGCTTGTAGTTTAATAAGATAAACAAGTGCATAAAAATATTGTATAATAATTTCCAGGTTTTTTAATGATTTTTTAAATGGTTATAAAAATTTCTTAAATTCTAGACATTTGTTGATATAAACCATATTAAAAAAGTATGATGATTTTTAGCTGGTATTAATTTACAGTAATATATGAATAAAAACTATAAAATAGTCACCTTGTACATCTGTCTCCTCAACTTAAGTTGCTTTAAAACACTGTAGGCCTTTCTGCTGATGATGGGACTAGTCCCGAAAGGCCTATAGAGTTTTAAAACAACTTAAGTTGAGCAGATGGTGTACAAGGTGACTAATGTATAGTTTTTATTCATCTTCTTCTTCTTCCTTCCAAGTATTAGGCCAAGGCCTGTTACGATCCTATAGAAAATTTTCCCTCCAGCGTTTCATAGGACGGCCCAGTGATCTTCGGGTCCTCATCTAGGGGATATGTGGATGGCGGCCACAAGGTGCCCAAGCTGAGCAAAACATTTCTTCCACTTACTTGTGTTTTGCACTCTTTTAACTTTACTATCTAACCTCTCTTGGTTAACTCTTGTTTTTTTCGACCCCGACGCTATTAGGGCATCCGAGGGCTAGGGAGTCTTTCCTTTCTTCCATTTCTTCTTTCCTTTATTTTCTTTTCTTCTCCAGAAAAGCCAGACCACAGGCTATAAGATGGCAGCCCCATCACTGGTCTTGCCTTCCTTTGGCCAGCAACCAATCGAAGGGACTATTATTATGCTTTCAAGTCTCATACGAGAATTTCCCAGAAGTTTTTATTCATATATTATATTACTGTGAATTAATACCTCAATGGAAACTTACCATGAATTTTACTAGTGTCAATGGTATTAATTTGTAAATCTCTAGTTTTTGTATAAAACTTAGACATATTTATTGAAATAGTGATAGAAAAATTAAAGATATGTAAAGCATCAGGTTCAGATAGAATCCCGGCAGATCTTATAAAAGCAGGATGGGACCCTCCCCCCCATTGATGGACAAGATATATCTCCTGCTTAGTAGAGTTTGGAAAAGTAGACTTTTCCAGATGAATGGTAAGAATCAATTACCCTACCAATTTATAAGGAAGATAAAACTGATTGCAATAACTACAGGGTGGACCGCTCGAATGGACCTAATTTCAATTGCTTGTTACTGGCAAACGGTTGAAGATAGAAACTTAAAACAACGTTCATAGTACAGAAAAACTCACCAAGTTTTGATATCCAGATCACCACATCTCTATATGAGCCCCAGCAGTCACTGTGACGATATCAAAGCGATGAACAATTTCTTGCCAAGTACGTTGGAGTATGTCTTCTGGAATGTTCTCAATAGCCTCTATGATGCGCTCACGAAGATCACGAAGGTCTTTGACTGGGGTGGTGTAAACTTTATCTTTGACATAGCCCCAGAGAAAGAAATCCAGTGGTGTTAAATCGGGAGATCTCGGGGGCCACACGATTGGTACTCCCCTACCAATCCAACGGCCAGGGAAAATGTTCTCCAAAGTCGTACGAACTTCATTGGACCAGTGGGGAGGAGCACCATCTTGCTGGAAAACGATGTTAGGCTGCAGTTGTTCAATTTGTGGAAAGAAGAACTGCTCCAGCATGTCAAGATATGTGGTACCACGAACAGTTTTCTCGGCGAAGAAAAACGGTCCAATGACCTTATTATGTGACAAACTGCACCAAACATTCATCTTCGGACTATCACGAACATGCTCTTGAATAGCGTGAGGATTCTCCGATCCCCAGATCCGCACATTATGCCGGTTTACCTTGCCTGACAAATGGAAAGTAGCTTCGTCCGAGAAGAAAATCTTGGTCATGAAGTCAGGATCAGCGCCGAGACGGTCCAGCATCGTATTGGCGAATTCCACTCGTTTCGGCATGTCATTCGGCTCCAGACGTTGCACTAACTGCACTTTATATGCGTGCAGTTTGAGGCGTTTGTGGACAATCCGTTGTAATGTCGATTTTGGTATTTGAAGTTCCCGCGAAGCTCTTCTTAATGACTTCCGGGGGCTTCGCTCAAATGTGGCTTGAACATTTGCTACCATTTCATCGGATGCTCTGCGACCACCACCATGCTTCTTCAACACAGATCCTGTAGCTAATAATGTATCACGCCACTTCTTTATGCTTCTAGCAGTTGGAGCATCACGGTTAAACACACGCCGGAACTCCCTTTGAACTCTAATGATTGATTTAAACTCCGCATACCACAAAACAGCTTGCGCTTTCATCTGCGGAGTCGCCATTTTCACAAACAATTAAATCTAAGAACGAGAAACGTATCTTTGTGCCATCTACCGACAGGATTCGAAACTTGGTGAGTTTTTCTGTACTATGAACGTTGTTTTAAGTTTCTATCTTCAACCGTTTGCCAGTAACAAGCAATTGAAATTAGGTCCATTCGAGCGGTCCACCCTGTATATGTAGAGGCATTTCATTACTTTGGCAACTTCTTACAAAATTCTAACAAATGTTTTAGAATCCAGACTTATTCTTTATGTTGATGGCATAATATGTGATTGTTGTATTCAACACATTTTTAATTTTTCTCGGTCTGTTCAATTTCAAATGGGATACGATGTCCTGTTGTAGTGGTCACTGTGATTCCTAATTTGCACAGCCAAAGTTGAAGTCTGGCAGCTGCTCAAATATATAGAAGAATTGATAATCTAAAAATTAAAACATATTCCACAGATGCTGGAACTTGTACTTGTAGATAAGTCTACTGCTCAGGTAGAGAGTAGAAATAGAATAAAACTTGAAGATAAGTGTACTGCTCATGAAGAGAGAGGTCGACCTTCCTAGTTGAGGGTCGAGACAAAGCTTAATTTGAAGAGTGAGCTCAACATACCTAGTTGAGCGTTTATAGAGAACTTGCTTAAGAGAGAGGTCGACCTTCCTAGTTGAGGGTCGAGACAAAGCTTAATTTGAAGAGTGAGCTCAACATACCTAGTCGAGCGTTTATAGAGAACTTGCTTAAGAGAGAGCTCGACCTTCCTAGTTGAGGGTCGAGACAAAGCTTAATTTGAAGAGTGAGCTCAACATACCTAGTCGAGCATTTATAGAGAACTTGCTTAAGAGAGAGCTCGACCTTCCTAGTTGAGGGTCGAGACAAAGCTTAATTTGAAGAGTGAGCTCAACATACCTAGTCGAGCGTTTATAGAGAACTTGCTTAAGAGAGAGCTCGACCTTCCTAATTGAGGGTAGAGAAAAACTTAAAACATAAGTAAATAAATTACTAACACAACAAACTAGCAATCAGACTGACAGAATTCATAAATCAATAAACAATAAGGTTGGTCTGATGCAAACAAATGTAATCAAAAGTAAACAGATGGAAATCGAATGTAAACAACTATACAAGAACAACGGAAAATTACATTTGAATTCTCTACTGCATAGCAATGGCAAAGATGCGTAAAACAATGGCATCTCCACCAAACATAAATAAACAAAAACATTAAATCTAAAATTTAACATAATGGGGGGGGGGGAACAATTTCAAGAAAAAAACAATTTACAGATATTGTGAAAACTTCTTGAAACAATCCCAGAGGCTGTTTTTAAATAAACAACTCTGCAATTGCTGCACATAGTTTATTAGAACATCATAAAATTGGAAGAGAAGCTAAACTTTTAAAACAAGTAGAGAAACCTTTGGAATTGACAGTTTGGGAAAAAATATACATTCAGAAAAACAAAAATAGATCAATGAATTTTGATATCCCTAACGAAATTACATTGATTTCGAAGTTCATAAATTCAACCATAGATGGCAGCATTGAAGATGGCGACAATAGAATAGTTGACGGCCGAAGAATTTCGTCAGTCGGAGTTATGGCTGACGATGAACATGACTATGTTTGAAATCGCAATATCATGGAAGCATGAATCCTATGAGGTGAGTTGTTTAAACAATATGTTCTCCGATGAATTTTAACTCTAACCTTATTGTCATTACCAACATGTAATTTGACAACTTGACCCATAGGCCATAACATGGGAGGAGTGTTTACTTCCTTAATAACAAGATCCCACAATGACAGATCATTCTCCTCAATAGACTATTTTCTTCTAGCCTGTAAGTTATTCAAATACTCTAAAGATCAGCGTTTCCAAAATAGCTGTCTTTGAGCTTGTAATAATTTGCCAGCATGAAAGTCTAGAGATAGGAGTATGAGACAAATCATAATCAGGAAGATTGGTAAGGGATTCACCAGTAAGGAGACTAGAAGGCGTTAATGGTAAAAGATCATTGGGATCATTAGACAGCAGAGATATGGAAAGTGAGTTCAAAATAGCCTCTATTTGACACAATAAGGTCATACATTCCTCAAATGTATAATTGTAAGTTTTCATAACCTTGTACAGATGAGCCTTAACAGACCTTACTCCATGTTCACAAATACCCATAAAATGAGGAGTATAACGCAGAGAAAAATGCCAAATAACTTTATGTTCACAAAAATATTTACTTAGTTTAGAATTATTATTAGCATCATCAAGAAAAGCTTAAGTTGGCAAATTTCTCTATTGGCACCAATGAAATTCTTACCATTACCTGAATAAATACAATTTGGTAATCCTCTCCACGAAGAAAACCTTCTCAAGGCTGTAATAAATAATAATAATAATAATGATTTATTTCAGCTGGCAGAGTTAAGGCCATAAGGCCTTCTCTTCCACTCAACCAGCGAATAGTAAAATTATACAAAAAATTACATACATATTACAATTTTAAGATATTAAAATATAGACTAAACAAAATACAAAGATGATGTGATCTAATACTAGCTAATACTAACAAAAACATAGAATATAATAAAATTTAAATTATGTAAAATAAAGTAAGTAGCTTCCTAGATGACTATTAATGGAATGCTCTATACAGTTGTTATGCAGTTAATGTTTTCATTGTGTCGAACTTAAGATATCAGTTAATTTGGATTTAAATAATGATAGCGATTGCAGTCCCTGACATGACTGGGAAGTGAGTTCCAGGCTCTAGTCATAGATATTGTGTAAGATTCAGAGTATAGACAGGTCCTGTGTTGTGGTATCAAAAGTAAAGAAGAGTCTTGAGATCTTGTTTCTAAATTGTGATGAGCCGATAAATTTTGAAAACGTGTTGTTAAATAACTTGGTAAATATGTGTGCAGAATTTGAGTGCATTTAGTGTTTAAGCAAACAAAAATAGCAATGTAATCTTTAAGTAATGTCTTAGATCTAGGCAATCCCGTTTCAGTATATATAGGGCCAGCAAAATCTGCAGCAACATTATAAAAGCGATGAGCATGCTTAATATGTACTTGAGGCAAATTACCCATTATCTGCAATTCCATAATAGGAATGGATTATTTTAGACACTCAACCAGACATTCTAAATTGGAGAAAATCAGAAATACAATCATCAGACAACAAATGAAAGTCCAAAATTCAATATTAGATTTTGTGAGATACAGACGATTAGAATGGTAGGATGCCAGAGAAAATATTACCCAGACAAGCTTGGGAATGGATCCCACCTGGGAAAGGAAAGCCTAGATTTAAATGAAGAGGTATGAGGGAGAATTAGAATGGGAAGATAAAGAAGAATGGGAAAAGAAGATAAAAATTTGAAAAGCTTTGGGCACAGGAAGATGTTTTATCACATTGTAAACCTGTCTATAAATTAATCAATTAATTTGTGTGTGTGTATATATATATATTATTCAATGCCACCACATTGTCATTTTGACATTCTGGTTTACTCTCCTGGCATGGCATTACTTCAACCCACTTCTGAGGTTAGGGTGCCTAAAAGGCAGGTTATGCTGCTCTGATGATATATGATAGGTGATAATGGTAATGATGCACCAGGAGAGGCCTTAATTCTAAACTTTAATGAATATGTTAATGATGATAATGATGGCCAGATAATGTTCGAGGATCATTTGGGCTCAGAAAAACCATCACCCAGGAAACTTGTCCCAACTGGGGATCGAGCCTGGGCCTGCTGCATGACAAAGCAGCATGCTACCTCGAAACCACAGTGATGGATATATATATATACTAGCTGGCCCGGCAAACGTCGTATCGCCTTTAAATATTTTTACGTTAATTTTTCCGATGTTTTGATAGTTATCTGCTATTTGGGGCAGAAACAAATCCAACAAGTCAAAGATCATAAAAATCGGTCCAGCCGTTCTTGAGTTATAAATAGTGTAACTAATCTGACTTTGTTTTATATATATATATATATATATATATAGAAGTACCGGCCACGCATTGCTGTGGCTAAGGTATACGTTAAATTATGTTGTAGTAAACTAAGTGCGAAATCTAAATCAGAAAGTTTTTGTTTTACACATTTTTTTAGTTCTGGTATTTTAACTACACCCGGTATAAATATGGGTGGTGGTTTATGTGGAAGTGGTTTTGTTGATTGAGATGAATTTATATTGTCTGCATTTTCAGTATCATCCATAAGTGTATCATAAGGATTATATACATTTATTGATGGAATATTTTGAGGAGGCTTGTTGATTTCATTATACTTTCGTTTTTTTCTACGAACTTGTTGGCAGTTTGGATTCTCATCATCATCAAGAAGTCTCTGTATAGTAATATCATCTTGTGATATATTATAGTCATCTTGTTTTTCATTTAATTGAGGCATGGAGATATACATGGTACCAGTATGATAGCTAATTGATAGTTGGTAACAAGCATAGTATTAATAAATAAATAAGTTATGTCTGTATTCTTCGTACCTCATACAGTTGTTTAAGACTTATTTTTTGCTCCGTCTTCAGTTGGTACAGACTGATTTCTCCCAAGTTGTCAGCCCTGGATCTCAACTCCTGCTCCCTCATTCTGTGATTCAAAGAACTCGCTAATTAGGTTCCTCTCCCTGGGAATTTCAAAATTCATAATTCTCTCTTTGTTGAAGAACACATAAAAAATGTAAAAAAAGGAGAAGTAGAAAAATCTGCAGTAGCTGCTAACATTTGGTCAGAAAAACATAATATAGATGTTAACACAAAATTATTCTTCTTCTTCCTTGATTAGGTCAATGTAACCTGTTCCGGTCTCAATGCGGTTTGTAGGTGTTAATCATTTTGGGTAATCTTATATTGTCCATTGTGTCTAAATGTTCTTTCCATCGGTACTTTATCGAGTATTGAAAATATCTCCAGTTAATTTCTTATTGACTCATTATGTAATCTATCCATGTGTGTACATCCTTTTACGGATCTTAAAAATTTAATTTCAAGCGAATACACAAAATTATTAAAACAGAAAACACAAACGAACTCCACCATAAAGGAAAAAATCTACATACACAAGAACAAGGAGAGAATTGTTAATTTTGAAATTTCCGGGGAGAGGAACCTAATTATCAAGTTCTTTGGACCACAGAAAGAGGGAGCAGGAGTCGAGATCCTTGGCCGACAACTTGGGAAAAATCAATCTGTACCAATGAAGATGGGGCAAAACAATGCTTTGAAATGTAAGTCTTAAAGAAACAGACAAAACTTATTTATTTATTTGCCCCTCAGGGATCCCCATCTAGGGGATATGTGGATGGCGACCACAAGGTGCCCAAGCTGAGCAAAACATTGCTTCCACTTACTTGTGTGTTGCTCCTTACTTTTATCTCTATACACTTTACTATCCAACCTCCTTTGGTTGAACTCTTGTTTATTTCCGACCCTGATGGTATTACAGCGTTCGAGGCCTAAGGGATCATTTCACTTCTCTTTTTCCTAACTTATATCTTACTAAATACTTATATCACTGACCTGTCACGGTAACAATAGCAGCTTCTAAGTGGCAATTAGAAGAAATGGTTGGTAGAATTGTTGCACAATCTTTGCAGCTAGGTCCATTAACCAACAGAAGGTGTGGTCCTCCAAGCAAATTGGGGATTGGATATGGATGATGCAATCGTCAAATCAGAAAAATGTGGTGTCCATTGAAAAAAATTGTAAAATTGCACGTGAAATAAACTGTGTTGTTAACTCCAGAGCATTAGCTACATGCATACACATTTATTCATGAAGTAAAACCTCATAATGTTGGTTGCTATTGTATTTTCAAAAGAATGGTATTATTTATTTTAGTAGATTTTTTATTGTAGGTCAAATTGTGATTGAAACATATGAAACTTGATGATTAGAGATTTGATGTATATGAAATCAGCACTGTGCTCTGGCAATAAGCACTATTTCAACTTAAAATTAAATTCCTTCCTCCAAAAACAACATGATTTGTGGAACCTCTTGATATGTATGCTTGTAGACAGTATTACCCGTTCAAGGAGTAAGTGCAGTTGTTGACGGAGGACACTGCAGTCATGTTTATGCAAGAACAGACCACGTGACACTGCTATCTATGAGCGCAGAGGGGAATGGGACGCTAACAGTATACACTGCCTTATATGACGTCATGTGCAGCAACAAATAGAGCTTCGTAATTCTTCCGCCTGCAGAGATATGTTGAATGACTAATACAGAGTTGTTATTTGCATATTGGAAGAGCATTTCAGGCACAAGACTTTATTCATGAACACAGAAGAAAAATTATATAATAACTATAATTTGTCTGGCTTAACTTTGCGAGAAATTTGTAGAAAGAGACAGCTGTGCTCACCTCTCTCACTCGCACCAGTGTTTTCGGTGTTTCTTCACCAGATGTTAATAGGGGTAAGGGGGAAGACGAAAACTGACAACAGGGTGGGTTCTTTCTTTTGTACCAGGGCGAAAGCGGTCAAGGATCTATCCTTATATCTCCATCTCCCTCTTTACTTTAACTCACTGGCAACTATTGAACCCATAAGTTCAACGCCACATGGACAAAATCTCTCCATATATCCCTATCCTGAGGTAATGTTTTCCAATCATCCCCTATATAATCTACTTCCCTCAAATCATGGTTATTCTTTCCCCCCTTATTCTTGATCTTCCTAATGGGCATTTTTCCTTATATTTTCGTACAAGAAGCTTCCATGCCCTTCTTTCATTCCCCATTCGTGGCACATGTCCTGCCCATTGCAGTCTACGAGACTTGACTCTTTTTATTACGAGTATATAGGATGTTTATTATGAAATTGCTTTCCTTAGTATACCATCGATTCCATTCATCAGTACTGCAAGATATGTGTTAACATGTATACATGATGAAAGTGTGGCTACTTCACCAGAACATAAGTGAAGACTTTCTGAAATGTTCTCCATGGATGTGCACAAAGAAACATTCTTCATTAAGTGCTTGTATTATTTTATGATGATATGTCCAGACCATTTTGTTTTGACTCCACATTTTCATTGATAAAGTATATGAGACGAGGTAGCGTGCTGCCTTGTCACGCAGCGGGCCCGGGTTCGATCCCCGGTCGGGGCAGTTTTTCTGGGTGAGGTTTTTATCGGGGTTTTTCCTCACCTGTAAGACAAATGTCAGGAAAACTTTAAGGCCCAAACGGTCCCCGAAATCATATGGCCATCATCCTTATCATTATCATCCTTACCATTATCATTATCACCATCATCCTTCACCAGTGTGGAAAGCAACGGGAAGCTACCACACCTACACAATTCCCTAGTAAAGCTGCAAACATAGCATGAAAATGCTATGATTTGCAGTGACTCAGTTTATGGTTTATGGTTCAACATTCTTTATAGCTACAGGCTTTCATGGTCTCCATGTAATTATTGGTACTACTTTTCTATTAACATGCTTACTCCGGCACCTCTTTCTTCACTTCTCGTCACACCATCATTTCGGGTTTGAGGCAGCAGCTTGATATTGACATTTTGTAGATGTAGTATGACTATTCCTCTATATTTCAATTTACTGATGAGGAAGATAATATAACATATATATATATATATATATATTTATCTAATATATTAAGTATATTTGACTTCCAATCAAAAAGTTTGTATTTACAAGATAAATAATCTTTATAATAATAATTATAACCTTATCCATTATTTTATATTTGAAGAGAAAAATTATACGCTCAGACCGGGACTTGAACCCGGGACCCTTGGTTCTCTAGACCAAGTGCTCTACCAACTGAGCTACCTGAGCAAGTACCGATCTAAACGCAAATCCTTCTCTATATACATTGTAATTCCCGTCCACCAAATGCTGTGAAGCCATGCTTCTATCTTGCAAATGGCTGCTCCTTTATTAAGAAGACATATTTGGGAATTTTACATTACAGCCAGTACGGCTTTTTTCAAGTTTTTATTATTGATTTCGTACATCTCAATGATGGATAAATCATATTTGAAGAGAAAAATTATACAATTGTATAATTTTTCTCTTCAAATATGATTTATCCATCATTGAGATGTACGAAATCAATAATAAAAATTATCCATTATTTTTTTATCTACAATCGTAATAAGTCTAGCCTCAATTTTATCAAAAAAAATAATTGAAGACCGAGAAAAATCCTCTCCATTTGAATGCGGGTTTGACCCTAAAACCTCTGCCCGCCTACCATTTTCCCTTAGATTCTTTTTAATTGCAGTTATCTTTTTATTTTTTGATGTAGAAATCGCCCTACTCCTTCCTATAACAATTATTATAATAAGTTCCAGTATAAAATCATGATTAATTATTAGTCTGCCTTCGGGCAGAATTACTATGGATGGATGGAGTATATGTGAAAGTGTTTGACATATTAATTTAACATAACCTTTAATTGTTAGTTGTAATGGCAATTATTGTTAGTACAGGGTGTGGCAGAAACAATGACCCATTTTAAAAATGTTACGTTGACATGAAGAAATACAACTACACATTAATAGTGTACATTGTTCAAAAAAACACATCCTACCATTAATTACACATGTCACTTTTTCTAAATTATGTCCTTTAGGTGTCCACCATTATTGGTGATGCAATATTCTGCATGAACATGCACATTTTCCATAACCTTACGAATGTCACCTGTTATGACCTCAATATCAGCGTGAATTTTGTTTTTCAAGTCTTCAAGAGTTGTTGGCTTGTTAACTTGTTAGCATACACTTTGGATTTTAGGAATCACCACAGAAAAAAATCACAAGCAGATATATTGGGCGAATGGGGTGGCCAGTTGACATTGCCAAAGCAGCTCTTACTCTTGCAATGTTGTCTGGGGTGCAAACCGTATGTGGTCTACCAGGTGGCTTATTGTTTGTTGCAGATGCTGTTGCTCTGAACTGCTGGACACATCTTGTAATCCACTTCCAAAATGGAACTTGATCATTCCGACCAATGTTAAAATGTTGCCGGAACAAACATTTTGTCCGTACGACACTGTCACCACATTTGAAAAACATTTCTATTACAAACGCACGGTGTTCATTTGACCAATGCTCCATATTGACTGACAATGCTTTGAACCTTGAACTGCACTACGCTTTGGTACCAATATTAACTGTCTAGGAAACCGTGTCCAATAATGGCAGGCAATTTAAAATGAGTAATTGTTTCTGCTGCACCCAGTATATGGTGCTAATTTCATACACATTGAATCTGCTATTATTGACTTGCATGCCTAGAGTGACATACATTCAGTAACAATTTGAGTCACAATACTTTTTATTTTTCTTCTTCTTCTTCCTTGTGTTGTAGGACTGAGTCCTGTCCTTTTCAACAACGTTCATTCATTGTGAAGCAGATTACCAACTCTCCTGCCATCATTTTGGAGGTCATTCCAAGGTTCTTAAGAATCTATTTTCCCAGTAATGGTGATTCTTGTGAGGTTGTCATCAGACATTCTTGAGATATGGTTTCTCCATCCTTTTCTTCTTTCTTTTACCAGCTTGACTTATTCTGTATTCCATACTTATTTCTTACTCCTCATTTGTTCTTCTGTCATATAAACTGTAGCCTGCAATGCTTCTTAATGTTCTCATTTATGTTGTCATTAAATGCTCAGTTGTTTTTGTTTCTACTCTAGTTTCCATAGCACAAGTTAAAATTGGTCTTGTACATGTTTTGTATATTCTGCTTTTACTTTCTATTATCATGTATTTATTTTTCCATTTGTCATATGGCAAGTACCATAGGATTCAGACGGAATTCCTTTACTTTAATTTCAAAGATGTTTGCACAAATTTCTAAATTCATTTTACTTTAATTAATAAACAGTTAGATATTTATGACTGACCTTATAATTGTACAATATGAGGTGAGTTGTTAATATCCAAAGACAAAAAAAAAAATATTAATCAAAGCACTCTTCTAAAAGAAAAAGAAGAAAATGAAAAATTCAGGAAAATCACATGTCACCCATTGAAGCACCATAAGTTTCAAAACATTTTTAAAAATTTCAACACAAGATTGGCACTGAAAAAAGACTATAGCATCATTAGATTAATTATATCCAACAAAAATGGGAAAATAGAAGAAGAAAACAAATCAGAGATTTATCAGATTAATTGCAGAGAATGTGAGAAAGTCTATATAAGAAAAAGTTTGGAAATCAGAGTGAAAGAACATCTCAGGAATGTCAAGGAAGGGGAAATATAAAAATCTGCAGTAGCTGCCCATGCATGGTCGGAAAAACATCTTATTGAAAGAAAGACTACATTATTAAAACAAACAGAAAAACCCAAAGAACTCACTGTTTGGGAAAAAATTCTACATAAAAAAATGAAAAAGAGAAATTAATGAACATTGAAATTCCTGCAGAAAATTATTTGATTTTGAGGTTTTTCAGTCTACCAACAGAGGGAGTAAGAGACGACTCTTTAAGACGACAGAACAACAGTCGTCAAAGTACTGATGATGGAACTGATTAAAGTTTTGAAACTAGTCTAAAAAAAGAAGAAGAAGAAGAAGATGTGGTGAGGGCAGTTTACCAAAATAAATAGTACCTCATAGTGTGAATTCCTAAAAAAGAAATCTAACCATTTATTAATTAAAATAAACCTCATAGTGTCACTTCTTTTAAATATTAAGAAAATTTCATTTTATTTATTTCACAATTTTAAACGATTTTACACAAATAATTTTCAGCTAATAAAGTTTTTTCCTCAGTGTTTGTTTTATCACTCAGTTCCTCAAACTCGCTGATGACTTAACACATTTATTCGTTCGTTGATTTTCCTCGCAGTTTCACCAGAACACTACTAAGAGGTCTGACCCTCACACTTCCTTATATATGCAGGGATAGGAATAATCTGGAATCCCAGTCTAGACGCTTCTCGAGTGGAAGACTCGGGAATCAACTTTTCCAGAATGGAGGTATAGATGCATGTGGAAATTTCTCTTCAGCTCATCAATTTGTGAGTCGCCAGCTCTCGAATCTCCCTTTACCACAAGAGGTGAGACCCCATTCTCATCATCACCTACAAAACATAAAAACCAGCCCAACAATGCTTCACAATATTCTATATTTTAATGATCCAGATATAGTTGAAACCAAGACACAAATTCCAAACTGTATTCTTTATAAGGAATTCTATTTCACATAAAAATACATATTTTTGTAATATTTTAATGTAATTGCATATCTAATCTATAAAAATGAATGTTTGTTTGTTTGTTTGTTTGTTCGTACTTTATGCGCAGCCATATCGTTGATCTGATTGTGATGGGGTTTTTTGCAAAATGTTCAGGAGATTCCTGGGATGAACATAGACTATAAGAGAGTTGAGATACTCAACTCCTACACCCTTAAAAACATCCTTTGTAGTGAAAAACGTGAAAAAGTCCCTTTTTTTACCTTTAAATGGCTTATGCTGCCTAAACCATAACAAATACACAAAATTAATGTACACAGAATTGAATATCTCAAAGAACTCTACAGAAAAGTCTGCAACAGCATATATTTATCTTTTAAGCATAACTCACAATAATCATTTATGTTTTCATTGATGCCAAAAAGATCGGGATAAATAGATTCCCGGGCAAGTATAGCAGTGCACAGTAGGTATTCTTTTATGGATAACTCAAAACGAATTTTGTCTTTCAGCTCATTTATGCCAAATACTACGGGATACGTAGATTCCCAGGCAACACCGAGTAATCAGCGTGGGGTATCTAAAAATAATAACGTTATAAATTTATATTTATTTTCCCTTTTATGTATTGAACTAAATGCAAAAACATGTTATAATTTATTTAGGTGTAGCAGAGCACGCCAGGTATTAGCTAGTTTTAAATAATTTAGCTAAATAGCTACCACACCTACAATTCCCTAGTAAAGCTGCAAAGCCTAGCATGGAAATGGAAATGGAAATTGCAGTGAAAAACCTGCCCTTGGGCAGAATTACTATAGAAATATAATCACATAAATTATTTTTTTGTTCTAATTTTTAAATTATTCTAAAAGCTTGTACATTTTTTTTGTATTAATGAAAGCACAATATGGATGAATTTTATTCTTAAATGTATTTTGTTGCTTTGTAACCTTCACTCCACATGCTAGCTTGAAGGGGAATCTCTTATTTATGACTAGCGTACCCGGCAGACGTCCCGCCCGAACGTTCAATTCTCATGTCATGGGCAGATGATAAAAATATGTTACTTTTTTACCATAAAATTTAGAAATTAGGACATAATTAGATATTATTAAATAAGTTCGCAAGCCTTCTGTTGTGGCTCAAGAAGTGTGAATGACGACGTCACATAGTCATGAACATTAGAATTGTACCCTCCTTTGCAGATAAGTTGAGAACCGTCATATAACAATTATATTAGAGGGGGAAAAAAAAGATAAATTGATTTTTTTTTTTCCAGCTAGATTTCATTTCTGACCCACTGTACACCGGTCCCATACTGGCCGACATTCCATGAGAAAAATTTCTTCCCCTGTAGAGACTCAAATCAGCATAAGTCCCGTAGTTCTGCGCCAAGACTTCTTGCCTTAACCACTCAGCTACGGTGCTAAACTCTTGATATCAATGAAAGACAAATTTGTTTATTGTGAGTTATCCATAAGAGATAAGGGACTCTTGGTATCAATGAAAGACAAAAATGGTTATTGTGAGTTATCCGTAAGAGATAAGGGACTCTTGGTATCAATGAAAGACAAAAATGGTTTTTGTGAGTTATCCGTAAGAGATAAGGGACTCTTGGTACCAATGAAAGACAAAAATGGTTATTGTGAGTTATCCGTAAGAGATAAGGGACTCTTGGTATCAATGAAAGACAAAAATGGTTATTGTGTGTTATCCGTAAGAGATAAGGGACTCTTGGTATCAATGAAAGACAAAAATGGTTATTGTGAGTTATCTGTAAGAGATAAGGGACTCTTGGTATGAATGAAAGACAAAAATGGTTTTTGTGAGTTATCCGTAAGAGATAAACATATGCTGCCATGGACTTTTTTGTAGAGCTTTTTGAGATATTCAATTCTGTGTACATTAATTTTGTGCATTTCTTATGGTTTAGGCAGCATAAGCCATTTAAGCATCCAAAGAGCTACTTTTTTCACGTTTCCCATTACAAAGGGCAATTTTTAAGGGTGTAGGAGTTGAGTAACACAACTCTCTTATAGCCTATGTTCATCCCGGGAATCTTTTGAACATTTTGCAAAAAACCCCATCACAATCAGATCAATGGTATGGCCGCGCATAAAGTACGAACAAACAAACAAACAAACATTAATTTTTATATATAAGATTAGGCTGATACATTTTACTTGTCAGTATCTTGTCAGTCAGACATTGTCCTGATTATATCAGACCATTCATACAGCATTGATATATTTAATGAATTGATTGGTGATATCCATCCATCCATAGTAATTCTGTGTGAAGACAGGTCTTTCACTGCAATCATAGCATTTTCATGCTATGCTTTGCAGCTTTACTATGGAATTATAGGTGTGGTAGCTTCCCGTTGCTTTCCACACCGATGAAGGATGATGATGATAAGATGAATATGAATGATGGTGATTGCGATGGCCATATGATTTTGGGGACCGTTTAGGCCTTAAAGTTTTCCTGACATTTGTCTTACAGGCGAGGAAAAACCCGGATAAAAACTTCACCCAGAAAAACTGTTCCGAGCGGGATCGAACCCGGGCCCGCTGCGTGACAAGGCAGCACGCTACCTCGACACCACAGCGGTGGACATGATTGGTGATATAATGCTGAAAAAAGAACCAAGTATTCATTCTTATTTCAAGCAATATGTTTTTGAATTGAGTGGAAATTTTACAAGTAATGGAAATACTCTTTTCTGTCAAAAATTTCATATTATGATTAAAATTGCTAAAGTTTTGGAAGGGCAAGTAGACATTGATGAAATTGAAATTTATGCATCAGTGACAATCCTTTGATCAAATTTGCAAGACTATCTTCTTGTGATATTAAACAGTTCTTCTCGTGGTATTGACATTGTTCCAAGACAATAGATATCAGTTTATGATGGAAAACTTGGAGAAAATTTTTCATTGTTCACAGCAACAGCAATTTTTTTTAAACACTCCACTGTCTCAACAATGATTGGTGAGTGATTTTTTATAATACATGTTTAAATTTTTTAAATATTGAAACAAAATATTTTTATACATATTTTCCATTTTTTACTACATAAAACCTAAAACATTTTCTAATTTTTAAGCTTAAAATCTCTTCCCTAACCTTCCCATTTCAGATCATGCTTGGTTACATTTAGCTTTTGCCATGAAAAATATGGTTATTCAAAATTATCAGCAATAATTTTAATTTTCTTTTATTTTAGGAAGAAAATATGTTCGAACTGGGAGTCAAATCCTGGTTCTTTGACTCTGTACATCAGTATGCCATTTGAATTTATGATAGCAATAGGAACGTCAAATTTCTTTACACTTATACATTTCTCTTTCATGGCCATGTGGACATAAGCCCTTTATACATCCCAATCCTCAACCAATGTTTTCGAATCATTCGCTGTATAACCCATCTCCCTCAAATCATGGTTAATGTTATTCTCCCACCTCATTCTTGGTCTACCAACAGGGCGTTTTCCCTCTGGTTTTCCTACATGAAGCTTCCATATCCCTCTTTCATTCCCCATTCATGCCACATGTCCTGCCCATTGTAGTCTACGATACTCGACTGTTCTTATTGTATTTGGCTTCCTATAAAGACCACGTAGTTCACTGTTATGTAGTCTTCTCCATTCACCTGTTTGTTCATCTCTCTTTGGTCCAAAAATTTTCGTAAGAAGTTTATTCTCAAATACTTGTATTCTCCTTTCCTCCCTTAAAGTAAGAGTCCATGTTTCATATCCATATAATATAACTAATAGAATAACAGTTTTATATATTTTCAGTTTAATGTTTTTTGAAAGGAGTTAGGACAACAAGAGTCCCTGTATTGCATAATAGCATACATTTCCAGAATTGAGCCTATGTTCCTACTTGTGATTATTGTATTTGAATTCAGTCACTTCTTCAAAATTTCCTTCATTTGCATTATTTGACAATTTCCATTACATAATGTATTTCTATGTATGACCATATATTTAGTTTTATTGATATTTACTTCCAGTCCCAATTTCTTAGTGTTACTCAATAGTGTGTGCGTGTTGGCCTTAGTATCTTCTCGCTATCACCCAATAGCACTACATCATCAGCATAAACTGACAGCTTATTAATACCATTAAATTATAGGCCTTCTTCATCCTGTAAAGATTTAATGGCATGCTCTAGTACAAAATTGAATAGTAGAGGAGATAGTGCATCTCCTTGCTTCAACCCATTGTGAATTAAAAAAGTATCAAAAAAACAGTTTACCTACATGCACCTTACTATTTGTGACATTTAGACACATTCATATAAGTCTAACTAACTTTTTAGGAATTCCGAACTCCAGCAGGATACTATATAACTTCTCCTTAACTTTTTTGAAGTCTACATATAGTTGATGTACAGTGTCATTATTAGAGGGCAGATTTCTGCATATTTGCATGTTTTATTTCTTCAAAGATAAACATATTCATGGAAGAGGAAAATACATTTCATGTCATTTGGAATCAATTGGCAAAATTTTATACTGCATATAAATGCATATTCATGGGATTAGAGCATATTTCATTAATATATGCATATGGGTACATATATTATACTTTTTTCTCTATTTAATATTACAGTATTAGTTTCTAACCCCATAAAATGACAAGTTTCTACTTTATTGTCATGTTTTTTGCAAATGAAGACAATCTTGTTTTCATAGAAGCATCCCTATTTTGCATTTTTGCACAACAGTGACAATGTCGAGCAGGGGGTCCGCAGTTTTAAATCTCAACAGTTCAATAAAGCAATCTGACCTAAACCATTTCCTGAAAGGAAGATTCGGAAGAGATGAACATGCTTGCCAACAATGGACAGTTTATTGGTGGCAATTTCGTTGTTTTCGTTTTCAACCGGCGATATTCTTTGAAATTTGAACATCAGATTTAATGAGACAGTCGGCGTACACAGCAAATACTCAAAAATCCTTTCTGAAATGTATTCTTTCATGTGTGAAAAACATACTTCATTTCACCCAAGGGAAGCCTGTTGTACATTATTGACCACAGTAACAAAACAAATCAGGATCAAAGTTAAATTCTTTTCTCAAATACCATTTTGTGAGTGTTAGTGGACCAAGACAAGTGTTTCCAATGCCGAAGGAAAAATCCAGTAAAATATCTTCGCTTCATCAATGGATTGGTGGGAATCCTACATTAACAACAAATGGAAAAATTGTCTTATACCAAGTCTGCGACAAACATGTGAGTATTTTAAATAACTTATTATCAGTTTATCACATTATTAAGTCAATATAATTCTGCACTGAATATCTTTTCATATACAATAAAGTAAGGTGAAATACATTTAACTAATTATTCATTTTAATGAGGTTAATGAAAATTACGCTATAAAATACAATTATTAACTTCAATTAGGAGCAAAAAAGTAAAAATATTACAATTGCTGCTTCATAAAAAAATAAATAAAATGATGTGAGAAAATAGTGTATTTTACTATAAGAACAAAATTAATTTTTGTGCATATTTTTTAAATTTTATGAGCATATTTTCAACTTTTTTGCTGCATAGTTGCATGCATATATTTATGGTTTTTAGTGCATATAAATCCGCCCTCTAGTCATTATATTCCCATTTCTTTTCTAAAATCTGTCTTATACTAAAAATCTGATCTGTTGTAGACCTGTTTCTTCTAAATTCACAATGATGATTTCCTAGAATGTTATCAATATAGGGAATAAGTCTGCTTACTAATATATTTGTTAGAATTTTGTACGAAGTTGAAAGTAATGAGATGCCTCTGTAATTGTTGTAATCAGTTTTATCTCCTTTCTTATAGTTTAGTATGATAATCCGTTCTTTCCATTCATCTGGAAGAGCTTCTTTTTCCCAAATCATACTAAGCAATTGGCGTATCTTGTCCATCAATTTTTCTTCCCTTGATTTTATCAGTTCTGCTGGGATCTCATCTGAACCTGATGCTTTGTATATATCTTCAATTTCTACCTCTAATTCACTTGTTCTGTGACTAGCATTTCTTCTGTCTGTAAGTTATCCTCTTCAATATCCTGTTCTGCATGTACATTTAATAGTTGATTAAAGTAACTTTTCCATCTATTTAATATACTCCTGGAATCTGGAATCATATCCCCATTTTCATTCCTAATTATGTTTGTTCAAGCCTGAAACCCTTTTTTCTCTAACCTAATTCCCTGATATAATTCTCTATGTTCCTATTTTTGTGATTCATTTCAAGATCATTAATATTCTCTCTCAAATATTCCCTCTTTTTACTCTTTAATAACCTAGTGGTTTCCTGTCTAATAGTACCTAATTTTTTTCTAAATTTACTTCATTTGGCTCGTGTATATTTTGCTTGCTTTCTTTTCTTTACAAGGTGTTGGCACATTCCACATCAAACCACTTCTTGTTTTTCCTCTTTTTGGAATAACCAACACTTTCTGATGCTGACAATTTAATAGTATCTCTTATAGCCTCCCATTCTTTATTTATGTCAATTTCTTCTTCAGTTGCCTCATTCTCATCTGAAGATTCCAGTATTTCAAATCTATTCAGCAATTTTGATTTGGTATTCTTGCTATATTTCATCATTTTTTAAGTTTTTTATTTCAAATTTTTCAGAATCATCTTTAGCGTTTGTTCCTCTCATAAGTGATAGCCGTTGTCTGATTTTCACTCTGACCAGATGATGATCCGAATTGCAGTCTGTCCCTCTAACTGATCTAACATTGATGATGCTGCTGTGCCAGCATTTATCCACTAATACATGATCTATCTGGTTTTGAAATTCACCATCTGGAGACATCCAGATGTATTTATGAATATCCTTATGCTAGAATGTTGTGCTCTTAACAATGAGATTCTTTGATATGGCAAACATGACTAATCTAACTCCATTGTCATTACTATCTTCATGAAGACTGAATTTACATATTGTTGGTTTGAATATATCTTTCTACTCCACTTTTGCATTAAAATCTTCCAAAGACAATTTTCATATGATATTGTGAAAGACTATCAAATATGCATTCCAATTCTTCATAGAACTCATCCTTGATCATATCATCTTTATCTTCTGTGGGACCATGTACATTTATAATTCATCATCATCATCATTGGTGCAACAACTCATTCCTGAGTCCTGGCCTCCTCAAGGAGCCTCCTCCAATTAGCTCGGTCCTGCGCCTCTCTCCACCAATTTCTCAATCCCAACTCTCTATAGCATCTCCATCCACCTCATCCTTCCATCACAGTTTCGGTCTTCCTCTTTTTCTTCTACCTTCTGGTTGAGTGGACCATATCCTTTTACATATTTCTGACTCTTCCTTTCTTCTTACATGCCCTGCCCATAGTAGTCTGGTTAATTTAATGAATTTACTAATTTCCACCTCTTTGAATAATGCATACAACTCCTGATAATAGCCTTTTCGCCAGACACCATTCTCACACATAGGGCCATACACCCTCCTTAATATGTTTCTTTCAAAAAATTGCAGAGCGCATTCATTGTTTCTCCCCATTATCCATGTTTCACATCCATATGTCAAAGTGGGTCTTATTATAGTCTTGTATAGTAATATCTTTACAGATCTTGACAAAACTTGACTTTTCATGTTTTTAAAAGCCCATAACAACACTTGTTACTTACTTACTTACTTACTTACTTACTCACTGGCACTATCGAACCCGTAGGTTCATGGCCGCACGGACATAAGCTCTCCACACATCCCTATCCTGAGCTAATGCTTTCCAATCATTCCCTGTATAATCTACTTCCCTCAAATCATAGTTACAACACTTGTTGACAATTAATGAAAAAAAGACAAAATATATGACTTCAGAAAGAAACTATACTACAAAAAAAGAAGTTCAGATAGGAAGATACACATTTGAAACAGTAGTTCAATTCAAATATTTAGCGGTAAAACACTTGTTGACTATATTTATTTGATTCTTCATTTCTTGTGTTGTATCGTAATCCATTTTGACTATTACCGCTAAATATTTGAATTGAACTACTGTTTCAAATGTGTATCTTCCTATCTGAACTTCTTTTTTTGTAGTATAGTTTCTTTCTGAAGTCATATATTTTGTCTTTTTTTCATTAATTTCCAGACCCATCTTTTTTGCATTAGATTCAAGGGAGGTGAAATCTTCTGTTAGTGCTCGAAAAGACCTTCCAATTATGTCCACATCATCCGCATAACGTAATAACTGTATGGATTTGGTGAAAATCGTTTTCTCTCTCTGTAACCCAGACTCTCTAACCACTTTTTCTAGGGCTATGTTAAATAAAAGACATGATAATGTGTCTCCCTGGCGCAATCCTTTGTTAATTACTTAATTTTGTTTGTACCATTACTTTACACTTTATTTCTGTCAATGTCATTCTTATCAGTCGTACAAGTTTTGATGGGAGTTTAAATTCCATCACCACTAATATTAATTGTTTCCTGTTTATACTGTCGTATGCAGCTTTAAAATCCACAAACAAACGGTGAGTATCAATGTTGAATTCATAAGTTTCCTCTAGGAATTGTTTCAAATTAAAAATTTGATCTACTGTAGATTTACCTGTTCTAAAGCCACACTGGTATTGCCCAATTTCTTTCTCTACAAGCGGTAAAAGTTTTCTATATAATATTATCATCAATATTTTGTAAGCAACATTCAGTAGAGTTATTCCTCAATAATTAGAACACACCAGTGGGTCACCCTTCTTATAAAGAGGACAAATTATTCCAATCTTCCACTCTTTTGGCATTCTTTCCTCTTACCAAATCAATCTAATCAATTCTTATATTCAAAATCATCATCATGGTACTTTCACGAATTTAGTCCATTTGTTGACCTGTTTTGGCCTCAAGAGAAACACCATCCAGAAGTCTTTTGAGTGGACATCCTGGTCTTCTTCTTCCTGCAGGTTGATATCTTAACATTTGTTTGGGTATCCTGTGATCTTCCATTCGATGAAAATGTTGCAGCCATTAGACTTATAATCAGAAATTTTGTTTTCTAAAGGTTCCATGTGCAGTTCTTCTAAGATGTCTTCATTTTTTGTGATCTAGTAGTGTGTATCCTGCAGTCCTCCGATTCTCTTATATAACTCCTTTCCTCCATGCTTAAATAATTCCTCATACAAACCATCTTCACCTGGTGATGTATTGTTTTTCAATCTTTGTATGGCCATTTCAACATCAAGTAGATCTGGGGGTTCTATATCTATTTCATTTACATTTATGATTACAAAACGTTTAACCTTTAGAATCATGTATGATATCCTATCACTGACAAACTTAAGGATATTCCTTCAGACTAAAAAAACCTGTTCCAAATTCAGATCTTTCTGCACCCCTGATTCTTGACTACCTTCTCCCAGCCAACTTCCAGTAAAGTGACTACATCCAAGGGTGATTTATCTCTCTCTATCTTCGGGTTTTTACAGCTGCTGCCGTCTTCCCGTGCCAAACCTCCAAAGCCTACGGTCTTGGGCATCTTCGATGCTTAGCCCTCTAGCTTGCATTACTGTCTTCATGTTTTCCTTCCATGTTAACCTTGGTCTCCCTCTTTTCTTCTTTCTATTTGGATGCCATTCATATAGTTGCTTCGGCCATCGCTCATCTTCCATTCTTAAGACATGTCCTAACCACTTTAATTCCTTCTCCTCAATTCTTTCAATTATGCTTTCTTCTGCTTCCATTATGTTTCTAATTTCCTTATTTGTGACATGTTCTAATCTAGACTTTCTGGCACTTCTCCGTAAATAATCCATTTCTAGAGCTATTAGTCTATTCTTGTAGTACTTATTGATTGTCCATACCTCACTTCCATACATTGCAACAGATTCCACCAATGTTTTACCAATATATTTTTTGTGTCCTTCTAAATATGCTTATCCCACCATATGGAATTTAACGATGATATTATTTTGCTACTCAATTCAATTCTATGTTTTATGTTCTTTTTGCCTATACCTTCAATGTTATCCATAATTATTCCCAAATATTTAGTTTGTTTCACTTGCTTTATTTGGATTCCTTCTTCCAATATTACATTTTCTCGTTCATTGCTATTTATTGCCAGATATTTTGTTTTTTGTAAATTTACTGTGAGACCCCATGATTCATATGTGTTTTTCAACCTTTTTATCATGAATTCCATATCAAATTTGTCTTGTGCTAAAACCTGTTGATCATCGGCAAATTGTAATGTCAGCAAAAATCTGTTACCTATTGGGATCCCCATACCTTTGCAGCTTTGTTTCCATTTCATTAATATGGATTCTACATAAATATTAAATAAAATTGATGATAGACTGCACCCTTGTTTCAATCCCTTTGTGGTTTTTATGGATTAGACATTATATTTCCAATTTTAACATAAGCAGAGTTATCTTTATAGATTTGTTTAATAATTTCTCTTAGGTTTCTATCAATATTGTATTTCTCCAATACTTCCCATATTTTGTTCCTCGGAATTGAGTCATAAGCTTTCTCTAAATCTATCATTGTCAAATGGGTTTCTTCTCCAACTGCAGTCCGTTTTTCAATTAACTGTTGTATTGCAAATATATTGTCAACACATGACCTTCCTGGTCTGAATCCATTTTGATCTTCTCCTAATTTGTCTTTAATATCTTTTTATAACTTTGTTTTTAATAACTTTGAAAATATTCTATATAATGTGTTATTTATACTTACTCCTCTGTAGTTTTTTGCGTCTCTTCTATCGCCCTTCTTGTATATTGGTACAATGCAGCTTATTTTCCATTCATCGGGAATCTTCTGTATTGCAATGCACTTATTAAACAAGTCCCTCAATCTACCTATTAAATTTTTTGGGCCATATTTAATTAACTCATTGGGTGTTTTCCGGCCCTGGTGCCTTTTTATTCTTTAGGGTTTGAATTTCTAATTCTATATCTATTGTATCAAATTCCAGGATGTTCATTTCTGTAGTTGGATTTTCTATTGTTTCCATAAACTCATTTCTAGTTTCTGACAGTAAAGCTTTGTAATATTTTTCTGCATCAAATTTTGTTAACAAATTTATCTTACTGGATCCTTGGTTGGTTTTTAGTGTTTTTAAAAATCTCCATACTTCCGATGATTGTGATCCTCCTATATAACTTTCTATTTCTTGGCATTTGCTTTTCCATAATTTGTTTTTTTCTTCTGATTTATCTAATTCCCGCAATAATACCTTTAGTGCCCCACTATTGTATGAAGTCCTAACATTCTGTATTCCTAGGAACATGTCCCTGTGTTTGAGCCTTTGGCATGGGTTCCCTGAAGTAGTCCCACCCAGAGAACCGAATAGGGGACAATTTTACCTCTGGAAAATTTTACCCCAGTGGAACCCATGTTCTCGTTTCTTGATGGTTGTACTTTTACTGTGAAAGATCATCATTCCTTTGACCAAGGTACTTTTTTCATCTGACTTATTACCTCCAACCAGTCCAGCATGGATAACTCTATCAGCAGCAATGCTATCGCCGGCATTGCTCTCAGAGTCATTTAAGCATGCAAGCCACTCCACCATGACAAGGTAAATATACCATTGAGCGCTTTCTCATTCTATTTGTAGTAATTACGTTTATCGTGTAACATTCTTCCAATATTTTAATATACTAGTAATCTTTTGTTAAACCTGAGAAAAAAAATAGTTTATCATGTACTGTATGTGTGTGTGTATATATATATATATATATATATATATATATATAGCCTATCTGAAATAATAATAATAATAATAATAATAATTAATGTCCTATTGTATTGAGAATATAGATTTGTTAATTGCTGACTGGTACCATTAAATGAATTAGGTATGATGTTACTGTTCTGTGAAATTACAGTTAAAAAGAAAATAAAATTTAGTAGGTTAAATAATTGATATATAATGTGGAAGTTATAATACACTTCTAAAGTTTATCTGGGAGGTATTATAAAGAAAATGAAGACTTTATCAGAATATCCTTTCATTATTGCTGTGTTTCAAATACAGTTATATCTTAGAAATGTAAGTAAATTAATATTTACAAAATTTATGCATCTTTTATGTGCTAAATATGTTATTTTACCTAACATTAATTAACTTCGTTATGGTGATGAAATAAATCTGTAAGAAATATCTAATTCTTTAAAGATATTTTTGAAAGACAATATAATAAAATTCATAGATTTTAGAACAGAACTCTATAGACAAATGTAACAGGTTGTTTAGGGATGTTGGCTAACTGTTTTTATATAAGGAACCTAAGGTCTTTAGTGTCTAATTAGTAATTATACATAATAATGTGTTATTGATTAAGGATAAAACTCATGTTTGTTTTTTATTGCAGTTTTATGATTTTTTACAATACCTATTTCAAGAGACATTTGATTAATCATTTTCTTTCACAGTCAAAAGGACATGCTATACATCTAAATATGTCAACAACACATTACTCTGAAATAAATCGCTGAAGACCTGGAATTCTACACTCAAATAATATCTCTAAATAATTTGTGAAAGATTTTCGGTAGAGTTTTGTTATACCCTATGTACACACATACACATGCATGGATGGAAGAGGTGGCAACCTCAAGTCCATTGTAATATTCAAACATATACATTACATATTTTACAGTAGACTTCTGATTATTTATCTGGTTACCACGAACCTAAAATTGCCTAGATAAATAATAAAAAAAGGATAATCAAATATATTTATAACTTTATTTGAAATTTGAACTGCCATTTAAAAACAAGCAAGGGTGACTACAAGTCACAGAAGAGCAAGGAAATGGAGTTACAAGCATAAGTAACACCACATTTGATTGGTGTAACATTAAACTTTCTTTGGGGAGAGACTAAGGAAATGTTTTAAATTGGTGGAGGCCTGGTTAGTGTATAATCCGGAAGGTAACCTGTTTGAAAAGAAAACATAATTTATATAAATTAATTTGAAAATATTTGTACATCTCATCTCATAAAACCCCATGATTTTCACTTGACTGATTCTATCGTCACCAAAATTCTGTCAAACATCTGTCACAACCACCAACTCTCCAACTGCCATCTGGTTCAGGTCTGATGAACTTTTATATCAAATCTTGCTTACCAGGAACTTCAAATTTCATGGATCTACAGTGTGTCCGCAAAGTCCTACTACCAAAACAATGTAACTTGGCTCGTAAACTATTTAAGATAGAGACATGCGTTTTTTTGCAATGTATTCTACATTTCTCAAAGTTTTGTTTACATTTGTTGCAGATTTTGATTTATACGACAATGATGACACCACAAGGAAAATACCCAATGTATAAGGTGGTATGCTGAGTCTGGTAAATCACCAATACCCCCATATCCGAATGTTATGGCGGTTAACATGTCTAGACACAAAGAAATTCGCTTCATCAGAGAACATCACTCTCTGCAGGTACTCATTGTCTTCATCAATTGCGTTCAGCATGGAATCAGCAAATTCTGCAAGCCAAGGGAAGTCAGTTGGCAGTGACACTTGCGTAATTTGCAACTGCTTATGGAGGACTTTATGAATGGTTGATTTTGGTAAATGCAGTTCCCGTGAAGCATGACGAACTGATTTTTGAGGTCTGAGTTGAAATGAATATTGCCCATTGTCAATAGTTTCTTGGCTCACACCTGATCATCCACTCCACGACAAGTCCATTACACTGCAAGTCGCTAGAAATTTTTCGGCCCATCTAATTATGGATGATTTGGATGGAGGATCACTTCCACATTGCTGATGGAAATTTTGCTGAACAGTTACTGGTGATTTTTTAGACTTAGCATATGACCATATACATTGGGCCTTTTCCTGTGGTGTCATCACTGTCGTTTAAATCAGAATCTGCAACAAATGTAAACAATCTTTGAGAGATGTAAAATACGTTGCAAAAAAACAGTATGTCTCTATCTCAAATAGTTTATGAGCTAAGTTACATTGTTTTGGTAGCAGGACTTTGCGGACATTCTGTATATTTGTTCTTCTGAATGTATATCATTTCCCAAACTGTTAATTTCAAAGGCTTCTCTGTTTCAAAAGTTTAGTATCATTCCCAATATTCTTATTCTCTTTCAAGAGAATCACAAAATAGGGAAAGAAACTAAACTTTTGAAACATTTATTAGAAGTTCACTTATTGAAGCTATTTATAAATTTTGAATTCCTGGAAAAGATGACACTACCTTGAATTGGTTTGTGCAATAAATTATACGATGTATAATTTCAGTAACTTATATTTTCTAATAAAAGTAGAGCATAATATTGTAAAGAAAACACAATGACAATAACATTAATATCAATGAAACTTGAAAATCTGAAATGTAACTAAGGGAGCATGATGCTCACTGTTGACCAACAGTGTAACAATTCTTACATTGGACAACAGTATAACAAATCTTACATTTACCAACAGGAAGTTAACAAAACTAGGAATTTTTTAATACTCACCTCATATTGTTCTTCTTATTTGACTATAAACTAGTTTCGGAACATAGTTTCTGTACCATCCTCAGTATCGTCACAACCATTGTTCTGTCGTCTTGAAGAGCTGTCCTTCGCTCCTTCCATTGGCTGACTGAAAAACCTCGAAACCAGGTCATTCTCACCGGGAATTTCAAAGTTCATCAATTTCTTCTTTTTGCTCTTTTGAATGTAGATCTTTTCCCAAACAGTAAGTTCTTTTGGTTTTTCTATTTGTTTTAATAATTTAGCTTCTTTCTCGATAAGATGTTTTTCCAAATAAGAAGAACAATATGAGGTGAGTGATAAAAAATTCTACCTTAATGAATATACCTCATAGTGAGAATTCCTAAAATAAGTAAAACTAGGAATTATTTAATTTTATTGTAATTTTTATATTACGGTTTTTTAACATAATGAATGCTTACGATTTTTTAACTTTATTTCCCACAGGTGTATTGCATACAAACTGAGGATAAATTCAAAAGAATTCTGCCCTCTGCTGAAGTGATTGTTCCAAGAACATCACATGAAGGTATCTATTTTCCAAGACAGCATTATGATAAAAAACCTGTGAAGATACAACACCCCCAAGATGATCTACAAATGGAAGGTTATAGAAGAAGGTCTATCTTGAAAGATTGGCCAAGCTCATACATTCATCAAAAGAATATATTCAATGATGGTTTTAAGAATGTAGTTTCACATGGAACAGGTGAAGTTGAGGAATATTCTCCACTATTGCATGATTGTAAGATCAATTCAAATGAAAGATCAATCCCAGTTTCATTACAAGATGTACTTCATCTTGAATATCAGGATGAAAAGACCAACAGATTGAGACAGTTATTAAGAGATGAGGAATTTAGGTCAGATGAACTCAAAGATAGCATTGACCATAGAAAGTTAACTGAACTATCATCACAGAATTATCATCCTGCATATTTTCAAAGTGAAACAAATATTGCACAGCTACTGGAGGATATAATTGAAGAAAATAATAGGCTTTCTCAAAGGATAGAAAAAATAGAACATGCTTTATTTCTTAACAATGGAAACTTAGATTTCAACAATGATTTAAATAAAGGACAATATGTAAAATTTAGAACTAGTGAAAGCTTACCCATGCTACCGTCTTTCGAAAGTGAACACATTCCATCAACATATGAAATAAATAAGCTACCATCTTTCAAAAGTGAACACATTCCATCAACATATGAAATAAATAAGCTTAGAAGAGTTCCATTAGTTTCGCCTAAGAATACAAGACCAGCTAAACATGAAAAATATTCTTTTAGAAAATCGGTCAAACCTAAATCAGAAAATATCCAATCCATCTATAGTTTAAATAAAATGAAGAATCCAGATTTATTAGAAAATTTAATTGATACAAATGACAGACTTGCTAAACTAATATACGAATTAGAACACACAGTATTTATAAATAAAAATCAAAGTTCCAACAAAAATTCAACTGAATCACAACTTTCACAATTTCAAAGTAACAGTAGCTTGCCCTTACTTCCATCAAAGTCTGAGGGGAAAAAAATTAGAAAAACCCCAAAACCTCTATCCAAGAAACTGAGATCTTTTACAGATTCTTTTAATGATGAAATCTTACCTGAACAAGTCCAAACCAATAAAAAATTACAAGAATCATATACTAATCTAGATTTATTAAAAAATCTAATTGAGCAAAATGATAAACTTTCTAAACAAATAGAAAGACTGGAGCATACAAGATTTATAACTAATGAAAATGAGGATTTCATCAGTGATTCAAATATAAGACATTCAAAATTTCAATACAATGAAATTTTGCCCTTACTTCTGTCTTTGGGTAAAGAATATTTTTCACCAGCACCTAAAGAAAATAAGGTTGATTTATCTGAGAAATTGAGAACATTTACAAATGCATTTAGCTCTGAAAGCATACCCAAATATGACCACATAAATAAACAAGTAATAGAACATGGAATAAATAATCTGGACACAAACAAATTATATTCTCCTGCAACAAATGATTTACTTTTTAAGAAAATTCTTCAGTGGAATAAAGCAGTGGATGACATGCAAGAAACTAATCATAAAAATACCAGTTTGAGTGATCCAAGCCAAAAGAAAATAAGTAATATTTTACAGAACATTAAACAGCCTAGCAAATATAAAGATAATGCTAATAAATCTGAAGGAGATATGTCTCACAATATAAGTACACCACTTCACAAACAAAAATCATTTATGAAAATAAAAGAATCTAACCAAAACAAGACCAGCTCAATAATAACAGAGAATATTGATAAAGAAGAATTTAATTTGACTGATGCATCAAAACAAAACAACAGGGCAAATGAATCTGAAATTTTATTAATGAATTTTAGAGAACCAGATAACTTAGATGATGAAGATTATTTAGATGAATCATCTTCACCTGAATCCAAAGAGAAAGCTATTGAAGAAATGGCCCAGAGAGTTCAAGCTAGATTACATAGCATTCAACGGATGCGTAGTGTTAACATTGAACCTTTGGAAACTCCTCTACCTGACATTCAAAGTGAATATAAAGTACCAGTTGATGTCGGCGAAGATGAATCCAGATACACTGAAGAAAACAGCTAGTTAAATAATTAATATTTAATTTTAGGAAGTGATATTTTGAGGTTATTTTAATTATATTATTTTTGGTCTGATCATCTTACCTCAATATTAATGTTGATTTGTTCTTGAACATCAGACTAAAAATAATATAATTAGCTAAATAATTATTAAGATATGGTACTAGATCTTATCATTAAAACCGCTTCTTGAAAGTAATATACAAGATAGTATAAAAGTACTGAGAATGCTTATAACTGATGATGATATGTACAGCAGAAACACATGAAGGGTATTATTTATAGATTTTCAACAGACTTATATGATTTTTGGGATATAATTCATATTAACTACTTCTAATGAAAAACTTCTATACAGGACATGACTGCTTAGGAAGACATCTTCATAGAATTTATGTATTAATGTCTCCTGAGTGTATATTATGTTCTCAAGGTGTGGAAATGGACTCAGAATATTTTAAAAATTGTGTAGCTCTTCAAAATTATTAAGATTCTTCTTCTTCTTCCTTCCAAGTATTAGGCCAAGGCCTGTTACGATCCTATAGAAAATTTTCCCTCCAGCGTTTCATAGGACGGCCCAGTGATCTTTGTCCTCTTGGTATATAATTATAAACAGCTTTGGGGATCCAATTTGAACTCATTCTTTCAAGATGGTGTTTCCAATTTAGTTGGTACTGTTTAATATATTCCAAAATTGGCGTAGTCTTCAATTCTTTTAAGATATCGGTGTTCCTTTTCCGATCCCATCTGGTGTAACCCGCTGTTCTGCGCATGAATCTCATTTCACAAGCCGTTATTCTGCTTTCATGTTGTTTTTTTAGTGTCCATGCTTCACTACCATAGGTCAACACTGGTCTAGCCAAAGTGTTATATAAACGTAATCTGTTGTTTTTTTGTACAAGGGATGGTTTCATAACTTGATTAATAATTCCTAAACTTTTATTATAACTAGTAACTTTTTCAGGGATATCCTTTTCATCCCAGATAGAGAGATAATATCCAAGATATTTAAATTGATTAGATCTCTCTAAAATTTTATTCTGGAGACAGATTTTACTTTGTATGGGGTCCTTCCCATGAAATGCCATAATTTTAGTTTTGTTAATTGATAATTCCATATTAAATTTGGCACCTATTTTTTGTAAATTATAATTTGATCGTTGCAAATCATTTTCGGAAAGTGCCAGAAGAGCTAAATCGTCTGCAAAAAGAATAGCATCGAGTTTGAGGTTCCTATTGATGGGTATATATCCTCGTTGTGTTTTCCTCCATTCATTTATTAATTTATTCATGTATATAATGAAAATCACCGGTGAAAGTCCACATCCCTGTCTTACTCCAGTGTTGATCTTTTCCCAAGAAGATAATTTGCCACCTTGTTTAACAGAGATTTCATTATCTTTATAGATGTTGAAGATATTAGTAATATATTGTTGTGGAACGTTATCATCAGCTAAAATTTGTAGTAATATATTTCTGTCTACTTTGTCAAAAGCCTTTATGAAGTCAACGAAGGCGATATGAGTTTCTATATTGAATTCCTTGTGCTTTTCTAATAGGTTTAGAGTATAGAATCCATCTGTACAAGATCTACCCTTTCTGAATCCATTCTGCTCTTCTCCAATTATATTTTCATAAATTTTCCTCAATTTATTCTTAACTATATTAGTATAAATTTTATATCCAGAGTTCAACAAGCTAATTCCACGATAGTTATCTTTGATTTGGCGACTTCCTTTTTTGAAGATTGATATTACAATGGATTTGTTCCAGCTTTGTGGTGGTTCTTGTCCTTCCCATATCATATTAAGGAGAATAAGAAATCTGTCTAAAAAATTTTTAGTTGAAAATTTAAATAATTCTTGATTAATGTGGTCTTCTCCGGGAGCTTTGTTACTTTTTAATGATTTAACAACATCAGTTAATTCATCTATAGAAATTTGTTCCAAAGCAGTGTTATTAGAGATTGGTATTTGTAATAAATCATCCTTTTGTGTCTATAAATGATGAAAGTAGTTAAGCCAAGATTCTTTAGATATACAATTTAAATGTGCATTTTCTCTTGAATCATTATTAAAATTTTTTAAAACTTTATATATTTTTGGTTGAGGCCTAGTGATATCATTTTCCAAAAATGAGACAAATTGTTCCCAGCTTTGTCTATGTTTTTTGCGAACTTCAATTTTAGCTATGGCTCTCTTCCTATGATACTCTACTTTATCTTCATCTTTTTTTGTAGACAGAAATTTTTTGTATGCTTCACGTTTATCATCAATTACTTTTTTGATGTTTTCATCCCATATCCGTAGTCCTTTTTTCGATTCCATTTAGTTTTGATACCCAGGCTTTCATTTGCTGCTTGTGTCAAAATACTTTGTAGAGCAAGCCAATTATTAAGATCTGACATATAATATTGGGAAGCAAGAAGAAGAATAAATTTATTGTTAACTACAGAGCATTAGCTACATGCATACATACATACATACATATATCCATAGTAATTCTGCCCGAAGGCAGGTCCTTCACTGCAATCATAGCATTTTCATGCTATGCTTGCAGCTTTACTAGGGAATTGTAGGTGTGGTAGCTTCCCGTTGCTTTCCACAACATATATATATGTATAGCGAAAATTTCGTACATCAATTTTGAAGAAAGATATAATTTTATATTAAGTTATGTAGGTAGGAAATAACACTATGAGGTTTATTTTAATTTATTTTGAGTTGTATTTTGACTCACCTCATATTTCTTTATATATTTTTTATATTCTTAATGTCTTTTATTTATCAATGTGAAAAGAATGTGTTAATCCCAACTGGCGATCGAACCTTGGTCCGCTGTGTGACAAGGCAGCATGCTACCTCAAGACCACAGCGGTGGAATCTTATGAAATAGGATAGCATATAAGCATATAAGAAATGAGTAATTTTTCCCATAAATTTGCTCTATACTTCCCCGTACAGTCTTATAAACTCTATTTTTCTTTCTTTTATTTGATTGAGATAAAAATAATAAAGCTACTTGAGATTTTTATGAATTCTAAAGTACAGTAATTAAATCCTATCAATAAAAGGAAATAATAAACTCTAATTGGTAATATAAAAAGTTTATAGAAAAACATTAAACTTTATATTGTTTGTAAAATTATGGGCTCTAAAATTTGCTATTATTTAATTCTCTTGCAAAATATCCTATGCATAATACACATCTTTAGAGAAAAAATTAATGAAAATTGTTGTTTATTATTATTATTTTTCAGATTGTTACAGATAGCATTGTTTCTCTGTTCCAATTTCCATTTTGTTCTGTCCGAGCATTTACTTCTTTTCAATCCCCTTCTTTTCATGGATTCCTGGATGCCATTCTACCCAACTGTGTTTGGTTGTCCCAATCTTTTTCCATGATACCTTATTCTAAGATCTTTGGCTATCTTGTGTAGTCCATCGTAACTTACTGTGTGTTCATACCACATTAACTATTGTTTTTGCATTTCAGCAATGATGTCTCTATCTCCTCCCATAGCTTCTCTTATTTGTATGTTTGGTATTTTGTCTGATATCACTTTATTATAATATCTTAAAAATCCATCTCAGTAACCAAAAAGTTTTTTATTTAATCTCTGATTTATATTCGATGCTTCCATATATTATAATGTTTTGGACAACTATACTTTCTGTATACATACAGGGTGTTTTAGTAAAAGCATGCAAAAATTAAACAGGGCATAGGGGATGCTCCACTGAACAATTTTCGGTAGGGATCCTGGGGTTCGAAAATTCAGCTTAAAGAGATAGACACTAAACGTGTCTATCACATTACTGTCTACGTTTTTTATTTATATTAGTTACAGTTAACTTACATATACCATCATTGATACAATTAACGTCACTTAAAAGAGTTGCTCAAACTGACGGCCACCAACCCCAATGCAAGCATGATGTTGGCGTACAAGATTCTGCTGCACCCTTACAAATATCCCTGGTGTGGTTTGAATTACATCACAGGCAGTTACAATCCTGGCAACTAATTCCAAGTCCTTTTCCACTGGGGTCTCAAATGCAAGTGACTTTAGATATCCCCATACAAAATAATCAAGGGGATTCAGATTAGGTGACCTCACAGGCCATGGGATAGGGCCTCATCTTCCAATCCAGCGATCAGGAAATACATCATTGAGATGGTTGCGGACTTCCACACTGAAGTGAAGCGATGCACCATCATGTTGCATCCACATTCTTTCATGAACAGCCTCCAACAACTCAGATAGAACTCTTTGCAGGAACCTCAAGTATCGGTGGCCATTCAGATGGTCAGATAGAAGATATGGCCCAATAAGATTGTTGTCTATAATACCGACCTAGATATTCACAGTAAATCGTTCTTAATGGTGTAACTCTCGTACAGCGTGCGGGTTTTCTTCATCCCACACATGGCTATTTCTGCTGTTTGAAATACCATCACGATGAAATGAGGTCTCATCAGTAAACAGTGCGCGTTGGAGGTAATCTGGACGATCAATCCATTGTTGGAGCAACCACTGACTCAATGCAACTGTAGGTGCAAAATCAGTCACAAGCAATGCATGGACTCATGGGTGATATGGTGTGGAGTACTCGTCACACGCTATTATACGGAGTGCCCATTGCACGTGAAATACAACGAGCACTTGTAGTGGGATCCACTGCAACATGTGCCAGGACAGAAAAATCCAAGGAGCAAGGTTCTCCGGGAGGGACTTTAGGCCGTGGGTCCTGAGTCTGAAGATTTTCAAGCTCGTAAAAGATCCTTAAGCCTGAATAAAATGGCCTCTAAGCAAAATTTACCAAATTTTACCGTCCTAGTACTACCTTGGTTTCCTAGATGTCATATGAGGCAGAATGCTGACCACGGGCCACTCCAATGATATCTATACAAAAACAAGTGTAACTAAATTAGTATGGTTCAATTTCTTCCCTGTAGGGGGAGAGCGCCTAAATCTCGTTGAGGGAAACAAGGCCTTACAAGATACAAGAAGAAATATATGAAAATGGTAACTGACAAACTCAAACAAAATAATATAGGGCTGAAAAATCTATATAAGGACATTGATATTGGAACTGATATTAAAATAAAAAGAATGAAATGGCTAGAACATGTTGTTAGGATGAATGATGATATAGTGCCCAAGGTTACTTTAGATGCTAAATAGTTGGAAAAATAAGAGTTGGTCTACCAAGACTACAATAGATGGATGATGTGTAGAATAACATCAGGCAACTTAGTTTTAACTAATTCATTGGCACTATTGAACCTATAGGTTCATGGCCGCATGGACATAAGCTATCCATACTTTACTATCCTGAGTTAATGTTTTTCAATCATCATCCTTTGTATAATTTATTTCCCTCAAATCATGGTTAATGTTATTCTCCCACCTCATTCTTGGTCTACCTACTGGAGGTTTTCCCTCTTGTTTTCCTACACCCCTCTTTCATTCTCCATTCATGCCACATATCCTGCCCATCACAATCTATAAGAGTTCTTCTTCTTCTTCTTCACTTCCTGGTTCAGGCATTAATTGCCTGTTCCATCTTCACTAATAGATCTGAGACCATCTCTTCTGAGGACATCTGGCATCAGAGGACTAAAACATCTGGCACCAGAGGACTAAACACAAAAGAAGAACTAATTAGAGAACTAAATAATCTACAATACTTAACTGTTCTTATTATGTCTGGTTTCCTATAAAGATAATGTAGCTTACTGTTATGTAGACCTCCACTTGCCAGACTGTTCATCTCTCTTTGATCCAAACATTTTCTCAAATGCTTGTAGTCTTTTTTTTTCCTCCATGTTTTGCATCCATATAATATAACAAGGAGAATAACAGTTTTATATATTTTCAGTTTCACATTTTTTTTTGAGAGAAGTTGGGACCACAATGGTCCCTATAATACATAAAAGCTTGCATTTCCAGAGTTGAGCCTATGTTTAATTTATTTGTGCATCTCATTCCTATTTGTAATTATTATTCCTAGGTAAGTCCACCGCTATGGTCTCGAGGTAGCATGCTGCCTTGTCACGCAGCGGGCCTGGGTTCAATCCCCGCTCGGGACAGTTTTTCTGGGTGAGGTTTTTATCGGTGTTTTTCCTCACCTGTAAGATAAATGTCAGAAAAACTTTAAGACCCAAACGGTCCCCAAAATCATATGGCCATCATCATCATTATCATTCTTATTATTATCATCCTCATCCTTCACCGCTGTGGAAAGCAACGGGAAGCTATCACACCTACAGTTCCCTAGTAAAGCTGCAAAACATAGCATGAAAATGCTATGATTGCAGTGAAAGACCTGCCCTCAGGCAGAATTACTATGGATGGATGGATTCCTAGGTATTTGAATTCAGCAACTTCTTTAAAATTTCCCTCATTTGTCATTAACTTACTGCCTGTTTCCATTATATATTTCTATGTGTGACCATACATTTAGTTTTGTTGATGTTTACTTCCAGTCCCAATTCGTTAGAATACAGGAGTTTTCCTTCAGTATCACCTCACTATCACCTAATAATACTACAACATCAGCATATACATACCCTCTTTATCCTCTGAAGATTTGATGGCATGATCTAGTACAAAATTGTACAGTAGAGGAGATAGTGTATCTCCTTGCTTTAACCCATTGTGAATTTCAAAAGTATCTGAAAAATGTTTTGCCCACCCACACTCTGCTCTTTGTGCCATGTAGATAATTTGAATAAGTCTAACTTTTCAGGAATTCCAAAATATAGCTAATTCTTATAATATGTATTTTTATATTACAGGCTGCCTATTGTAAATAATGTATTGAAAAAGTGAGTTCTATGGACTAGTAGTTATCATGCTTGCCTATGGTTTCAGTTGAAATGTGATCACATCAAACATTTTTAAGGGTACAGTATACAACAATCCTGAGAATTGCTTCACTTCAGATGGGAATTAAAACCATAGATCCAATATCATAAATTTATGGCATGTAGAAGAACCACAAGAATGAAATAAGAGATTTCTGAAAAAAAAATTCAGTACTTTCACATCTAGATTTTAATTACTTCGTTAAAGACCTGAGCTATTAAAGAGCATGATTTAATAAAAATACCAACTAATTAGAAAATTAGTTTTTGATAGAATCATTCTCAAGTAGAATATGTGATTATTTAAAAAATAAAGGTAAAATGATCCCACCATAGGCCTCAGGAGACCCTTGGGATAATAGGAGGTTCAGTCTCACACTTTTTCTAGACAATCGGCACTTGATGTCAGCCAGGTTGTCAGTCCTGCATGACAGCCACCTTTACCCCCAGAACAAGTGTATGTTACTCATTTCTATTAGAGGCTGAGTTGACCGCAGGGCTATAGTGCCACCAAAAAGTTTGGGTCAGTTTAAAAATCCTGACCCCACTGCAACTCGAATCCTCGACCTTCTGGCTTGTAGCATATTGTCTTAATCACTATGCTATGGTGTGCCCCTATGTGATTATTTGAACACTATAATTTAGTATTTTTATTGAACTTTTACATATACTGGAAAATTTTACAGACAAAGTTCTCGACTTTCTATGGAAAATCCCCTATCACCCTTTTTGGATAATTATTTATGGGATTTTGAGCAGAAAATAACAAGTAGACACACTTTAATTTTCAAATTTTGGAATAGATATGTTGATGATGTAATTGCTATTGTGAATCATAAACAAATAGAGGATGCTTTAAAACTTTTGAACATTCAGAGTAGAACTATAAAATTCTTCTTCTTCTTCTTCCTTCCAAGTATTAGGCCAAGGCCTGTTACGATCCTATAGAAAATTTTTCCTCCAGCATTTCATAGCATGGCCCAGTGATCTTCGTCCTCTTAGCATATAATTATAAACAGCTTTGGGGATCCGATTTGAACTCATTCTTTCTAGATGATGTTTCCAATTTAGTTGGTACTGTTTAATATATTCCAAAATTTTTGTGGAAACTGAAACTGAAAGACAAATGCCATGTATAGATCTAAATTTAACACGAAATGGAGAAAATGGGATAGAATTTGGAATATACAAAAAGATTCTGATTGGATCCAGAGATTTATCGGTCCACCAACAGAGGGAAGAAGAAGAAGTTCTTCTGATTGGCATAACATCAGTCAAAGAGAGGGTACGGAAGATGAATCTGCCAAGAATTTGAAACCACTGTCTACTTAGAAGACTGGGTATGATGAGAGGTATGAAGCATTTAATTTGATCTTAGCATTTTTATGTATACATTATGTGGTCTTGGGGTAGCAGTGGGCCCGGGTTCGATCATTGGTAGGAACAAGTTTTCTGGGTGATCAAATTTTTTGGACATTTGTAAGACAATTGTCAGGAAACTTTAAGGCTTAAACAGTTCTCAAACATCATCTGGCCATCATAATCATCATTATTATATTTTCCGTGTTTAGTATGAATGTGTGTGTGAATAGTGTGTTTCTTCTTAATGTTATGTTGTTGAAGAGCCTCTGACATTGAACACGAACCCGGGACCTTTGGCTAGCCAGGCCAAATGCTCTACAACTGAGCTAGTGAGGCGAGTTGCGATCTAGACTAAAATTTTTCTCTTATATACATTGCTATTCCCTTGTGCCAAATGCTTTGAAACCTTTGCTTCTATTTTTGCAAATAGTGGCCTCTTAGTTAAGAAGACATTTACTGGGAATTTAACATTACTTTATAAAGCCAGTAGGGCTTCTATTGATGTTTTTATTATTGATTTAACACTTCTCACTGAAGGATAAATTATATTTGAAGAGAAAAATTTATCCTTCAGTGAGAAGTGTTAAATGAATAATAAAAACATCAATAGAAGCCCTACTGGCTTTATAAAGTAATGTTAATTTTCCAATAAATGTCTTCTTAACTAAGAAGCTGCCATTTGCAAAGATAGAAGCAAAGGTTTCAAAGCATTTGGCACAAGGGAATTACAACGCATATAAGAGAAAAATTTGCATGTAGATCGCAACTCGCCTTGGTAGCTCAGTTGGTAGATAATTTGGCCCAGCAAGCCAAAGGTCCCGGGTTCAAGTCTCGGTCCAGGCGAAAAAAAATTTTCTCTTCAAATATAATTTATCCTTCAGTAAGAAGTGTTAAATCAATAATAAAAACATCAATTGAGCTGATTCCTTATTCAGGGAGGCTTTCCATGCCCTATGTGTGGTGAAAAAAGTATGTGTGTGATCCATTGTTAAAATTTTCTCGTGGTATGTTGCACATTAAAATATGTATAAGGCAAGAGATTAAACTGTGCCAATCTAATGGAATGAAATGAATAAATTATCATTACAAAGTACTAAATAATTATGACCCTGATAACATAAAGTTAAATTGTTAATACTTTTCTTGACATTCAGGGTCGTACCTCTGAAATATATCTGTACCAGTCTTGTACTTTGAACTAACAGCTATAATACAGTAGTAATAAATAAGCAAATAATTTGTTTTATTATACACATAAATAGGAATTAGGGAAATACAGGGCTATATGTACAATCTTCCATTTATTTGCAAATTCTGAAGGAATAAAGCTATGAAACAATTTGTTTGATTTAAAGAAGTGTCACTGCTATAAAGTAAACATATTCTCTGTAATTTGCTTATTTGTTATAGGAGCAACTAGATGGCAGTGGAGACCGAGTTCTCTGCTGCCTCTCGTAATAGAGAATATATATAAAGAAAAATAAATGTTTGTACTAGATTTGCTTGGTAGCGTAATTGGTAGTGCACTGGAATATCAATCCAGAGGTTCTGATCCAAATCCTGTCCAAGCATTTATTTTTCTTATTATATCATATTAAGCTTGCATTGCTCAATGTCAAAAATGTAATTATAACATTGATATATATATATATATATATAATATATATATATATATATATACACACACACACACACACACTCACCCGGTGTTCTTTTTTGGGAGAAACACTGGGGGATACGAATCCTTAAACTTTTTCTTTATATGAAGTAATTTTTTACAACGATTATGGAGCGGATTTTTAGGTTCTAAAAGTTAAGATTGCAACATAGTATAGTGACAAAATTAATTTAATAAGTATTTATTCCATTAACTGATTTTTTAATAATATAACTTATAATTTTCTGTTGGATCTTGCAATATTGCATTTATATTACACATCTTACTTTTAAATTAAAAATTAATAATGTTCTTAATATTTAATTTTAGGAAGTTATATTTTGAGGTTATTTTAATTATATTATTTTTAGTCTGATCATCTTACTTCAATATTAATGTTGATTTGTTCTTGAACATGTTTCAAAACAATTCTGTTTTATTGTCAGCTTTCCCAGACTGGTTTTATTTATGTTGCATTATGTTGCACAACCTGGATGTCGATGTCAGCTCCATCCTGTGGTTGGCCAAAGAACCTCCAAACAAGGCCATGCTCCATCGGTATATCAAAATTCATAACTCTGTTTCTGTTCTTCTGAATATAAATTTTTTCCCAAATAGTCAGCTCTTTTGTATTTTCTAACTGTTTTAATAATTTAGTGTCTGAAGTTATATTATGTTTTTCAGACCAAACATGAGCAGCAACTGCAGATTTTTCAATTTCTCCATTTTTAATATTTTTTATGTGTTCTTTGGTTCTAATTTTTAGGTTTCTTTTTGTTTTTCCTATATATATATATATATATATATATTTTTTTTTTTTCACAACCCATGCATTCAATTTGATATATTCCTGACTTTTTATTTTTATCAGTTTTTTTCATTTTTTATTGGTTTTTATTAGTTTATTTAAACTGTAGTTATTTTTTGGTGCTAATTTGATATTAAAGAACAGAAACAGAGTTATGAATTTTGATATATTGATGGAGCGTGACCTTGTTTGGAGATTCTTTGGCCAACCACAGGATGGAGCTGACATCGACATCCAGGTTGTGCAACATAATGCAACATAAATAAAACCAGTCTGGGAAAGCTGACAATAAAACAGAATTGTTTTGAAACATGTTCAAGAACAAATCAACATTAATATTGAGGTAAGATGTCCAGACTAAAAATAATATAATTAATAATGTTCTATTTATATTATTTCTTTTTAATTTGAAAGTAAGATCTATAATATAATTGTAATATTCCTAGATCCCATAAAAAGTATTGAGAAACTTTTTTTTGTAAGTTATATTATAAAAAAATAAGTTAATTGGATATAAATACTGTACTTATTACATTAATGTTATCACTATACTATGTTGCAATCCTCACTTTTAGAACCTAAAAAAGAACTATCTAGTCATTAAACATCACATTGTATTCTGCTCAATGGAAGATCAGAAATCAGCTGTTGGTGTTCAAAGAAAGAAAACTAAGCTACGGTCCTCATTACTGCAAAGCTCTCAAAGCAGAGGAACAGATGGTTTTCAGAGGAATTACACTGGAAAAGGGAACAAAATGCAGATGTATTGAATCCAGCAGATTTTATGATTCTTTAAAACAATGGAGTATTGTCTGCTACAGTCAGAGGATATTGGTATCTCTGAATGTGCAGAAAAGCTGTACTCATCAACTTGGCCTGAAAATCCTAGAATAGCATTTGGCAAAACAAGCATAAAAATCTTATGCCATTTTTCGACTTCCAGAAAGAGGATTTTGGGACTATCTGATGGAGAAGAAAATGCCAAAATCCCTCTTTCCTCTTCTCAATGCAATGAAATGTGTTTCCATATCCACTAGTGAAAGTGAAAGTGGGTTTTCGCAAGTGAATTTCATTATTACACTTACAAGAGCTTCATTGCATCTTTCTATTGTTAGCAATCTGATGTTTCAATAATCAATTGAGTTGGTGTTTACTTGATGAAATACCATATCTATTAATTAAATAAAAATAAAACTTAGTTTTATTTGATTTTCATATTTATTATTGTTTCAGTACACTGTACCTTCTTCAGACATGTTAACAAATTATGATTAATTAATTTGTTAACATGTCTGAAGAAGATACCGAAACAGCTGTCACTGAATTGTATCTTAATAAATATAAAAATCAAATAAAACTAAGTTTTATTTTTATTTAATTAATAAATCTGATGTTTGTTAAGTTGATTGGCCCTCCATTGCAGTTGTTTCTACTCATGGTCATGTCTTGGTTTATGAAAGACAGATACCTTGCTACCAACACCAAGAGTAAAGGAAGAAGGCATGAAGACTAAGAGCAGCCATAAACTGATGTCATATTGGAAACTGTTGTAATGCTTGGTAATACTAGTTACATGTAATTGTATGTTGTTTAATGCAAAAGAATTTACAACAATAATAATAATAATAATAATAATAATAATAATAATAATAATAATAAGCTATTTTGAAAACTTCAATAATTGTCACTGTATTGTATCGAGTGTGAGAACAGACAGGTGAAGACTACATAACAGTGAACTAAATGATCTTTATAGGAAGGCAGAACAGTTAAGTCTCATAGACTGCAATGGGCAGGACGTGTGGCACAAATGGGGAATGAAAGACATGCATGGAAGCTTCTTGTAAGAAAACCAGAGGGAAAACACCCAGTTGGTAGACCAAGAATGAGATGGGAGGATAACATTAACTATGATTTGAGGGAAGTATATTATACAAGGATTGATTGGAAAACATTAACTCAGGATAGGGATGTATGGAGAGCTTATGTGCATGTGGCCATTAACCTACAATCGATAATACCAATGAGTTAGTTAGTTATTGTATCGAGTGCGAGAGTACCCCCAAACCTTTATTGTACAAAAAGAACCCTATATGTTTGTATGTATGTGTGTGTTTTTTTGTTAATGACGTAATGGCCACATTTTTGTTTTTTTGGAACCAAATTCAGCATATAGCAATCAATTAAGGAAAGTAAGATCGAGTTTGTTAACCACCAAATTCAGACCAATTTGAACAAAAAACAACAATTTAAAAATTGCTCTAGCAGTAACAATTTTCTTTACAACGAAACTCAGTATATGATATTAAAATAAGACTAGAAAAGTTTTATCTGAACATAAGCAAAATCAGACCATTAGAAGTAAGGGTTTACCTGAAACCCAAATTAAAGAAATTGCTGTACCATGTGCCATATTTGTTGTCTCACAACATATATGATTAAACTAACAAGAGAAAAATGTATTCTGTAAACCAGAAAATCAGACTATAAATTTGCTGAGGAATTTGATTGTTTATGCAGTTTCTGCATGTAGCATATTATTATAATATAATTAATATTGATCTTTTTTACTGTGTCATATTCATAATGCAATGTAATTAAAGCAACAGTAAATTATGGTACCAGAGTGAAAATTAAACAAAGTTTAAAAAGACAGTAAAAAATGAATATTTATTTTCCAACAGAAATTTAAATCACTTAATCATAATATTTGTGTAATGTGGCATCTCTCCCCATGCTATGCAAATTATGGTCCTGTTACAATGTTGAGCAATCTCCCCTCCACTTTTCATCTCGTGTAGACCCCTATATATATATATGTGTGTGTGCATTACAATAGTACACAGAGTTCTGTGACTTCAATCATTCCTGGATCTATAGATCAAACTACTTTCAGATATGAAGTTATCATTCATAGTCATTCTATCTCTGTACTTCTTCTGGACATCCACACTCTTCGATACGGTAAGTTTATTTGAAATCGCTGGTAAGAACTTTAAAATAATTTACATATTCAATAATAATATAGAATACCAGGACTGGAGGAAAATCTGCAGTTGGAAGCACCTGAAGTTAAATATTAATGTAAATTTAGTAACAAAGCTTTAAAGAAAACAGCTGTAGAAACTTCCAAACTGCTTCAAGTTATGATTCTATATAATTAAAACATTTTGTCGGTTCATTCTTACCTCTTAGAGTTGTTTTCTAATGGCGAGATTTGACGCTTAAGTCATTTTCTCTCTGGCTTCCCAGTACAAGCGAACAAGGTCCTTAGAGTGTTGTGCAGTTGGATTTAAAGCTGGACAGACTAGAAGGTGGTGTTTGTCCATGATCAGGTCTGGGTCTTTGCATATGACACATCTGTCGGATTGGAAAACGTGTATTCTGTGGAGATGGTGAGCCAGGCAGTTGTGTCCTGACATCAGTCTGAATTTTGCTACTGCTTCCTTGCGGCCTTTATATTTTATTTCTGTGTATAGCTCATCAATTTTTTCCCATGATTTCCCTCTGGCTGTTGCAATGTTTTCTTTCATGTTTTCCATTTGGAATGCTTTCTTAATTTCTTCAATCTTTCTGTGGAGGTTCGATTTGGGGTGGGTTGTTATCTGTATTTTGGTACCCTTTTTGGCAAGTCCATCACCTATTTCATTGCCAACTATTCCGATGTGTGAGGGTATCCACTGGAAGGCTATTAATTTGTTTTGGTTGTTGAGGTATTTCAGAAGTTTACGGCATTCCAAGATGGTTTCATTTTCTGGTGTTTGGTTGGAGGTTATTGCTTGTATAGTGACCTTAGAGTCTGCCAGAATAACAGCTTTTGTAAACATTTTGTCGAACATATGTTTCAGAGCTTCTTAGCCCCTTCAAAAAACAACTCTAAGAGGTAAAAATGAACAGGCAAAATGTAATTATTAAACAAACCTCTTAATGTTACTTCCTATTGTATTTTAAAATGATTCTATATGTTTACAAGAATCTCTTATTTTTTCCATTCTGCAATCTTATGATGTGGATAAGTCTGTTTGTGTGTTTCTTGTTAATATTTTAGCAGCTGCAATTTTTGTTTTTTTGATCAAAACTCGGTATGTAGCAATCTATTAAAAAAAGTAAGGTCAAGTTCATTAAGCAGCAACGTCAGACCATTAGGAGTGGGGTTTACCAGAAGCGGAAATTAATAAATGGCTCTAGCATTCATAATTTTCAATTTTCTTTCCTGTAATGAAACTCAGTAAATGTGTCTTTGAATAAACAAGAAGGTATTGTCAAAAAATCAGTAAAATTCACCAATAAGAGTGGAGATTTACCTGAAAGCTGTAATTAAAAAAAATCTCTACATTATGTCATGTTTGTATTCTCGCAACTTAAGAGGGTGGATACATACAATTTAATTAATAAAGGAAATATATATTCTGTTAATCAGTAAAATTTGACTATAAATGTGTATTCTAGAGGGATCATTTTTCTTATTATTTGGATCTTTAATTTACTTCAGGGCATATATTACTTTGCACTATTCCGTTACTCAGTTTATATTAGTTATAATTTATATTTATGTAAGGAATTATTAATAATATGGATTCCATGTTTTCAATTTTTATTATGAGAATATATTACAGAAGTCCACCGCTGTGGTCTCGAGGTAGCATGCTGCCTTGTCACGCAGTGGCGCCGGATTCGATTCCCGGTCGGGACAGGCTCCTGGGTGAGGTTTTTTCGCGGTTTTCCTCATCTGTAAAAACAAATGTCAGGAAGCTTAGGGCCCAACGGTCCCCGAAAATCATCCGGCCATCATCATCATCCTTATCATCATCATCATCATCATCCATCACTGGTGTGGAAAGCATCGGGAAGCTACCACACCTATAATTCTCTAGTAAAGCTGCAAAGCATAGCATGAGAATGCTATGATTGCAGTGAAAGACCTGCCTTTGGGCAGAATTACTATGGATGGATGGATATTACAGAAAAGGCCAATTTTAGATTGGGTACTTTAATAATATGTTTAATAATTGTGCAATATTGTTCCTTAATAAACAATGGTGACTCCTGCCTTAACTAACTAGGGGTTCATTAAATTATTCATAATATTAGGTTTAAATTACTTTAATATGATACAAAGACCAAGCAAGATGGTTCAAGCTATAGTGTTATATACTCAAATTCAGAAGATTTCGAGTTCAAGCCCCAATGCCAATTAACCTGACAAAGATTTCCTCCTGATTTTCTTCAATCGAGACAAAAGGGGGGTTGGAATTTCACAATCAGGACCCTTTTTGTCATATTCACCATTTCATAGTGTCATTAAAAAGAAAATAATGAATAAATAGGTACTATGTGACATTTGATGTTAAAAGTGCTTATAAACAAGAAAAAATAGGAAGCAAAAACAATTTAAAAATCTTGCTAAATAAATACATTGGAATAACTTAAACATTTGTCTCTCTCCGTTACAATGCTCAAAACGGTACTTTTGGATTGACTTGTTAGTTTTTGCCAGAATTCATGTTTTGCTGCTTTTCCACCAGTGACAAGACACATGAAAAATTTGCATGCCTTTCATGGCTCTTTGACCCAGAAAACTGAATACTGAGGGTTCATAAAGAGAAAATACATCTATGCACTTCTAAAGTGTGCCTGCTCAAGATTTTCACAGCAGAAATAAATTACTCTTTAAACTATCTGGGGTCGGCCGCGGTGATCTAGTGGTTATGCACCTTGCTTCTGGTCCCGAGGATCACGGGTTCAAACCCAGCCGGGGTTGATGGATTTTTTAGGATGGAAAAATCCAAGGAGCAAGTCCTCTGGAAGGGACTTTAAGCCATGGGTCCCGAGTCTGAAGATTTTCAGGCTCGTAAAAAATCCTTAAGCCTGAATGAAAAGGCCTCTAAGCAAAATTTACCGAATTTTCCCATCCTAGTACTACCTTGGTTTCCTAGATGTCAGTATGAGGCGGAATGCTGACCACGGACCACTTAAAATGACATCTATACAAAAAGAAGTGTAACTAAATTAGTATGGTTCAAATTCTTCCCTGTAGGGGGAGTGCGCCTAAATCTCTGCAAAGGAAAAACATGGGCTTACAATACAATACAATACAATACTATCTGGGTATTTAAGGAACTTGATAAATAAAATATAAATGCACTGTGGTGAGTTGAAACAACTATTCACTAATTTTAATTAATGCATTTTTCTTGAGGGTTCAGTAAACTATTGAACATATAGGAAATACCACGCCTGGATAATATTAAAATATATGCTCAGTAGCATTAGTTCTAAGTGAACTGTGAAAGTTACCCAAGTTTTCCCATCTTGTTATAGCAGTTTATTATTGTAATTTATGGGCTGTTATCAATGAAGTGTAGTCTCCCTACAAATGTTGTGTGTTCCATTCAATCAGTTTTCAATATTTTTACTTATTTTTCTTCCCACCTAGACAACATTTTCATGATATAATCAGTAAAAGCTTGGATATGATATATTAAATATGATATATGAAAAATATATACCAGTAACTCACTATATTTTGCTTATGTCTATTTAAATGTATGCAAATATTCTGCAATCTCATTTTTAATTTATTGCATTGTGATGTAAGTTGTAAAGTATTGTCAATGTTTTACTTTTAAACAAATTATGTTGTATGTTGTTACAAATTGAACTCCAAAACTGCAATAGTTACAATTGTAAGAGACCGATTGTCACTAAAAGCAAGTTGTCAAACTTTAATTATATAGCTTCTGTAGATTAGAACAGCAATTCCCAAAATTTTGCTCTGCAGATTACAAAGAATTGATTAACAGTTATCATAAGTAATGCCACGAGTGATTTCTAAATAAATCTAGAGGATTTGGAAATCAAGTGTGGCATTTGTTAAGATTATTTAACAAATAAAATTAAGCTGTTTACTCACAAATCATTAATTAAATATAGTTACTTTAAAATATTTATATATTTAATGTTAACAGCAATGTTTGAAACAAATGAGAAATGTTTGGTTATATTTTATTTGTTCATCACTGCAACTTGATCATACTATTTATTGCCAAATAGGATTGCAATATTGTAAGAATGCACCCTAGTGGAGAAAAAATGAAACAGATCAAACTGTATATTATAACCAATATTATAGGTTATTAATTAATTTTTTCGGAAACAATTCAGTAAAATCAGTATTTAAAAATACAATTATTGAACACAGAATTATCAAATGTGTAGGTCGAAGGAATCTGTTTGTTATTTGCTATATTCAACATATTTGTTAGAGAGTCAGTCGCTGCAAAATATTGCTCTGACCTGTTCATATTATTAAAAAGGAGGAGCTTTCTTTAATTTGGTAAACAGAATTCAATAAATATTGAGGTGAAACATGACTGTGATTGGTTGTAAAACAAAATTCATTGAAACATGATTGGTCATTGATTCCGATTTGGGGCACAAGTTAAATAATCAGAAGAACTGCAGGGTTAAGTATGATATTCTTTAAATAAATAATGTTAATACTATATAAGATTGAATAGCTACTGCAGGTGATAGAGGAAGAACATCTCATGAGAGAATAACGAGGAGAACTAGCTCTCTGAAGTTTACTCTCAGTTATAAGAAATCTGGGTGCAGAGAGAAGGATGGTGAAAATGAGGGGTCAAGTGGGGTCTCCAAGGGGTTAGCTAAAAGTGAAAGTAAAGAGGAGAAGGAAGAACAGAGAACATAAATGAGATTGACTAGGTTTTTTTACTTTTTTTATATAGGTAAAAATTTATAAGCTAAAATTTAAAATCAATAAATTTTATAAAAGTGTTTAACCTAAATGATCAAACCAATAACATTAAGAAGTTCTGAACTGAAATTTTTAGGGCTGTGTTAAAATCTCAATATTGGAAATATATCTTTTGTTTTTTGCCTCTTTTTCGTATAATCTTATCCAATTTATATGCATGCATTTATTAATACATGCAGAGAAGTAATGGAACCAAATTTGTTGTTTCTAGTATATGTTTAGAGGACAACATTTCACTGGGTATTCCATATTTAAACTAGCATACCTGGCAGTTGTTTTCCTGCCCAAACATTCAGACAATAAAAATATGGTACTTTTTTAACCATAAAATTCACTAAATAAGACGTAATTAGATGTTATTAAACAAGTTCACAAGAGAACCTCTCACAGCCCTCTGTTGTGGCTCAAGAAGTATGCATGATGTCTCATTGTTATCACATGGAATATGTCCATCTACATGTCCTGATCTTCTTGGAATAAATGATCTGAAATACTGAAATGGTTACTATGAGTTATCCATAAATGAATACATCATGCCCAAATGTTTGCTAGGCTGCTATTAGTGGGTTCAGAAAACATTTTCTCAATATTTGAATTATTGATAAATCGTGTACTAAGTGACATTTAACATTGAGTTTGATATTTCAATCTTTTCGTTTCATTATTGTGTGATAGACTACTTTTTTTCCATAAAATTTACTAATTAAGACATAATTAGATATTAATTAATTATATTATTTTTAGTCTGATCATCTTACTTCAATATTAATGTTGATTTGTTCTTGGACATGTTTCAAAACAATAATTCTGTTTTATCATCAGCTTGTCCACACTGGTTTGATTTATGTTGCATTATGATGCACACCCTGATTGTTGATGTCAGCTCCATCCTGTGGTTGGCCAAAGAACCTCCAAACAAGGTCACACTCTGTCGGTATTTCAAAATTCATAACTCTGTTTTTGTTCTTCTGAATATATTCTATACATTCTATATATCTCTGTTTTTGTTCTTCTGAATATATTCTATATATCTATATTCAGAAGAACAAAAACAGAGTTATGAATTTTGAAATACTGACAGAGCGTGACCTTGTTTGGAGGTTCTTAGGCCAACCACAGGATGGAGCTGACATCGACAATCAGGGTGTGCAACATAATGCAACATAAATCAAACCAGTCTGGACAAGCTGACGATAAAACAGAATTGTTTTGAAACATGTCCAAGAACAAATCAACATTAATATTGAGGTAAGATGATCAGACTAAAAATAATATAATTAAAATAACCTCAAAATATCACTTCCTAAAATTAAATATTGTTAAATAAGTTTGCATGAAAATGCCTCACTGCCATCTGTTGTGGCTCAAGAAGCGTGCATGATGACATCACATTGTTGTCACATGGAATAGTCAATAATGCAGATGACTACACATCTGACATAAAAAAAAATCCTATAACCTGATCCCAGCACCACCTACCATTTCTAGTTGTGAATCTAAACTATCTAGCGACCCACTAAAACACACCCAAAAAAATTATTCAAAATTGGTACAGTCATTTAGGCAGTTTTTAATTTCAGATTTCAAATAAACCTTCACGTGTAATTGTTGGATTTCGCTCATTTTTGGACAATACCTACCATGGTTTATTTTAATAGGATCTGCTCAGTTACTGTTGTGAAACATAAAACAATGAGACTGCTAGAGCAATTTTTTAATTTTCACTTCAGGGGAACTCCTACACCTAATGGTTTTAGAGGATCCAATTGTGATATAAACTATCGAGGGACCCAATCAGACACTCACAAAAAATTTAATCAAAATCTGTCCAGTCGTTTAGGAGGAATTCAGTGACAACACACATACAGAGGAATTATATATATATATAGATGTACTTCTGAAGTTAATATTTCATTACAATTATTACTTTCTGCTTTCCTAAAAATTGTGTAATTTCACTACTTATTTGTTTTAAGATTTAAATCTACATTAATATTTTTTTTCTTGCAGACATGGGCTTGCAATGAAAGAGAGCGACGTGATACCTCGGAACATCTTGATATTCCTGAAAAATATAAAAAATTTCCAATAATCCAACCTATTCTTAGTACTGTAATGAGTTTAGTAAGGGGCACAAAAACATTTGCCCAATTAGTATTCAAATATACAATTGGAAATGCAACTAAATTTCTGGTAAATTGTGCAAGGGAAATTGTCTTTGGTAGTGGAATATTTTTTGAAGAGAATGCTATTGAAGAAACATTAGAACTCAGTGATTCTATGCATGATGAACTCCCTGTATTAAATGAAGAAGAAGATAAAATCAGACGTGACCTCCAGTCGATGGTAGTTAATTGTTTGACAGGATTTTTAAATCGTTAAAGTCACATTATTTGAGCCTTAATCTTATCACTTTTGAGGTTCAATGTTTAATGTGAGGTGGAGAGAAATTGTCTGCTTTAAGTTTTATATCTTTTAATCAAATAAAAATTACATTATTATGGTTTTACGTAATTTATGTGCAAAATTTTTACTTTTCAATGATACAAATATTACATTTAATGAACATAAACACTAAAAGATAAACATATTTCCTATTCTATTTAAAACATTTTATATTAATAATCTGAAAATAATGTTGTTGCACACTACAAGTAGCAAACTCAAAAACAAATCGTTTTATTTATAATTTTTTACCCCATTTCATTATTAGTAGAGGCATTGAATTCATATTTAAAAAATGGGGCACAAATATTTATTGTACCATACATATCCTTTATAATTAATTCTACATGATAGCACAATTAAAAATAAATTAGTTTAATTCATTATTTATTTGAGAAATTAATCTGCAATAATATAAATCTTAAAATATTTGTTTAATATTACTCATGAATTACACAGATAAAACCAAATTTGCAGTCAATTTTACCTTCCTTCAATTTTCTATAATTAATTAATTACCTTTATTAATTTCTTTACTATTAGGCTATATCATTATGTATTACATTATTATACTGCTATTATTAATAGAAAACTTAATAAATTACTGTCAAAAACAGACGTCTTACATTAAACACAGAAGATAATATAGACTCCTTCACATATTGAACTCAATTGAAATGAACAAGCTATTATTTTACCAAAGAAAGTTAAGGTTAGTTTTAATATTATCTGCTACATGTACTGTAATATCATTATGAAAATTTATATACTAAATCCACAATCTGTATGGAGTGGAATATTAATATTCGTCTATTTGTATTAAAATCTAATAGATTTATTAATAATTAATCAATATTTTATTGCAAATTATTATTATATATATATGTATATATATGTTTAATATAAATAATTTAATTAAATATATTTAATTTATCTAAATCTATTATTTATTATCAGTCTTCTAGCTTGAATCATTATATCTGGTCCTTTCAATAGCAAATTGCATGAACGCTGGCTTCACTTGCTTACAAAAAAAAAAAAAACTATGCTTGCTCAAATATTGTGATGTAAAGTGTTTTACTTTCATATTTAAGCTAAACATGAATTTATCATAGTTGTAGAATACATTGTGAATATATTTTGTTTTTATCATTATCATTTGTTTTGTTTCAATATTTTTTTTTATTCAATGCAACCTGCTTGTCATTTGACATTTCTGGTATTATGATGATCTTGATGAAGATTTTCAGGCTGTAGGCCGTGGTCGTGAGGCTTGTAGTTCCCCGACATTTTGCCAGAGACTGTGTCTGGCATCCTCAAGGGTTGTCTTGAGACTGGCAATTCTGTCCACTGTCTGTCCTATTTATACATTCACCGCGATGTGTTCGTAAGTTATATCTGCCTTCTGATTGGTCAGTGTTAGGGACTTCCATTGCACCAATGAGATTGCTTTTTGATGATCTAGTCGACTGTACATTATATCTGCCTTCAGATTGGTCAGCGGTAGGGACTTCCATTGTTCCAATGAGATTGCTGTTTGATATTCTAGTTGACTGTATTTGTAGAGATTTACATTTTGCGTTTTTTAAAACCGGTATCCATATTTTGTTGACTTTTAATGATTCTTCTTTTCTATTGAAACTGTTTTTATGTTTGAATATTTCGATGGCTTCTCGTTGTAGACGGGTAAAATAGTGTGTGCAGTTAGATAATATGTCTGTATTCTGCTATTGTACTCTGTGACCATCAAGTAAATAGTGTTCTGCTGCTGCCGACTTATCCATTTATTTAAGACAACTGTATCTTTCATGCCCCTTAAGTCTGGTTTGCGATGCTGCATTTAGTGGTGCCTATATACACTTTTCCACAACTGCATGGTATCCTGTATATGCCTGCTGTCTGATGAGGATGGAGTTGATCCTTTATAGGTCTGAGAAGGTTCTTGATTTTCTTGGTGAATACATTTCAGGTATTCTCTCCTGATATTGGCATATTGTAACACACTTCTGAGGTTGGGGGTCCTGGAAGGCAGGGTTACGCTGCCCCAATGATATGATGGGGGATGACGATGGGTAATGATGCACCAGGAGAGGCCTTAAACTTAAACTTAATCTAATGAGGTGAATATGATATTGATGATAATGATGGCCAGATAATGTTCGGGGACCATTTCGGCCTTAAAGTATGCTGACATTTGTCTTACGGGTGAGGAAAAACCCCGAATAAACCTCACCCAGGAAACTTGTCCCAAGCGGGGATCGACCCCGGGCCCGCTGCGTGACCACAGCGGTGGACTTGTTTCAATCATTACATGAGCAACTTTGAACTATTGTAGGAGGTGTCACTATAAGGTTTAATTTAAAATAAAATCTTTGATTGGGAGGTTCATTGAACCACAAACAGTTGGAGTAAGAAGCAGTGCTCCTGGACGACAGAACATGGAATCGAATCATGAAATTACTGATGATGAAACCACCTAGGTTTTGAAATTAGAAGACAGGATATGAGGTGAGGTAAAAGAATTTAATTCTAAGTGAGGAACTTATTCAGAGAAAACAGTTAAATAGGTTACATAAATAATATATTTAATAATAATAATAATAATAATAATAATAATAATAATAATAATAATTCCGATTGATTGAGGGTCTTTCCACTTTTCAGCGGTTGCCCTTTTACCAGCCGGCTGCTGGCTCTGCACATCCACATATGTCAATCACAGAGGTAGATGATCAACAGCCAGTGTAGGGGTGACATGTGGTTAGCATGTCGAGTCCCCCAGCCGTTATAGCTGGTTCCTCAACCTGGAGCCGCTACTTATTGTAGCTACCCAATTGCCTCACGATGCTGGGTGGGCACCGGTCCCATACTGGCCGAAATACCATGAGAAAATTTCTTCCCCCATGGAGACTCGAACCAGCGCAAGTCCCGTAGCTCTGCGCCAAGGCTTCCTACCTTAACCGCTCGGCTACGGCTAATAATAATTACTATAATAATAGTCATCATCATCTGGTATCATGGCAGCTGCTGCCGTCTTCCGGAAACCAAACGTCATTCCTCTCTGTCCTTACATTGATCTTCCTCCAATACTCTCATATTCATAGCTGCTTGTACCCCGTCTATCCAAATTTTCTTCGGTCTTCCTCTCTTCCTCCTTTCTATTGGGATCCATTCCATAAGAATTTTAGGCAATCTTTGCTCTGGCATTCTTTTGACATGGCCATACCACTGTAATCATTTCTTTTCTATAATGTCTGTGATATCCGGTTCCTATTGCACATCCATAATTTCCCTTATTTCTTTATTTCATATTCTATCCATTCTAGATTTTCCAGCTGATCTTCTTAAAACATCCATTTCTATACTTAAAATTCCTTCCATTTCCTAATAATAGTAATAATAATGAAATAATAATAATATTATTATTATTATTATCGTAAATTTATGATTATTGCTTTTATTATTATTAATAGTTTGTCATTCTACAGAGGCATAGAATTCAATAATTAATATATCATAATACAGTAAATTAAAATTAATAAGCTATATATATATATAATTAATATATCATAATACAGTAAATTAAAATTAATAAGCTATATATATATATATATATATATATATATATATAGCTTATTAATTTTAATTTACTGTATTATGATATTATATTAATTATTGAATTCTATGCCACTGTATATATATATATATATATAGCTTATTAATTTTAATTTACTGTATTATGATATATTAATTATTGAATTCTATGCCTCTGTAGAATGACAAACTATTAATAATAATAAAAGCAATAATCATAAATTTACGATAATAATAATAATAATAATAATAATATTATATATATATATATATACCCCTCAGGGGTCCTCATCTAGGGGATATGTGGATGGCGACCACAAGGTGCCCAAGCTGTGCAAAACATTTCTTCCACTTACTTGTGTTTTGCACTCTTTTAACTTTACTATCTAACCTCTCTTGTTTTTTCGACCCCAATGCTATTAGGGCATCCGAGGGCTAGGGAGTCTTTCCTTTCTTCCATTTCTTCTTTCCTTTATTTTCTTTTCTTCTCCAGAAAAGCCTGGCCAGAGGCTATAAGATGGCAGCCCCATCACTGGTCTTGCCTTCCTTTGGCCAGCAACCAATCGAAGGGACTATTATTATGCTTTCAAGTCTTATACGAGAATTTTCCGGAAGAAGCTGGAGGGAAAATTTTCTATAGGATCGTAACAGGCCTTGGCCTAATACTTGGAAGGAAGAAGAAGAAGAAGATATATATATATATATATAGGGTTTCCAGTATAAAACCGGACACTCTGCGGCTGGCAGAGTGAAATGCGGACGAGGAGAGAGCGCTGCCTGACGGGTGAAACCCCGTGAGGCGTGTCCGGTTTTATATTGGAAGCCCTGTATATGACATGATAAGAAAAATAAATGCCTGGATGGGATTTGAACCTGGACCTCTGGGCTAGTACCCCAGCGTGCTATCCAGTACACCACCAATACAAACATTTATCTTTATTATATATATATATATATATATATATATATATATATATATATATTATATTCTCAATTATTACAAGATATAGTGAGAACTCAGTCTTCACTGCCATCTGATAGCTAGCTACTATAACAAGTAAGCAAATTAAAAAGAGTATTTTTACTTTATAGCAGTGACACTTTCGATGTTATAATTAAATTTTTGATATTGAGCAATGCAAGCTTAATATGATATATATATATATATATATATATATATATATATATTCCACCACTGTGGTCTCAAGGTAGCATGCTGCCTTGTCATGCAACAGGCCTGGGTTCGATTCCTGGTCGGGACAGGCTCTTGGGCAAGGTTTTATTCGGGGTTTTTCCTCACCTTAAGACAAATGTCAGAAAGCTTAGGGCCCAATGGTTCCCGAAAACCATCTGGCCATCATCATCCTTCACCGGTGTGGAAAGCAACAGGGAGCTGCCACACCTATAATTCCCTAGTAAAGCTGCAAAGCATAGCATGAAAATGCTATGACTGCAGTGAAAGACCTGCCCTCGGGCAGAATTACTATGGATGGATATATATATATTTCAATTCTTCTACACTTTTTACACTTTTATAAGCTTCCTTACAGTACTTTTAAAATTTAAAAAAAAATAGCAACTATATTTGGAAAATGTTATCAATCTAAGCATGAAACATTTTAACAATTTTTTTGTATTGTATTGTAAGCCCATGTTTTCTCTTTACAGAGATTTAGGCGCTCTCCCCCTACAGGAAAGAATTTGAACCATACTAATTTAGTTACACTTGTTTTCGTATAGATGTCATTTTGAGTGGCCCGTGGTCAGCATTCCGCCTCGTACTGACATCTAGGAAACCAAGGTAGTACTAGGATGGGAAAATTCGGTAAATTTTGCTTAGAGGCCTTTTCATTCAGGCTTAAGGATTTTTTACGAGCCTGAAAATCTTCAGACTCGAGACCCACGCCTTAAAGTCCCTCCCGGAGGACTTGCTCCTTGGATTTTTCCATCCTAAAAAATCCATCGACCCAGGCTGGGTTTGAACCCGTGACCCTCAGGACCCAGAGGCAAGGAGCATAACTGCTGGTCCACCGCAACAGACTTTTAATAATTTTTACATTGTTATTACTAAGGCTAGGATTTGCATCTAATTATAAATTCTTTTCCTTTGCTTATACAGAACTAAAAGTGATTAATGTCCACGAATTAGAAATTTATTTTTCGTTATCATTTATGAAAATTTATCATACATATTTGTTCATAATTGTATAACTTTACTTTTTTTTAAACTATACATTCTGTATCTTAATTCAAAATTATATTATTTTAATGAAAGATAAAAAATAATTTTAAATAGTGCGAATGGCATTATTTGTTACATTAGCAACTTGGGTATCTGATTGTACACTCAAATGAATTTTCTAAGCTTTCCAAAAAGGTGGTGAAAAATTATCAAGGGAAAATTCCATTCATTGATCAACTCTGTTTATGAATGAAATAGTAGAAACATGTAGAGAGCAATGCTGTAGCATAATTGGTTAAAGCAATATGTTAAAAGCCAGAAGGATGAGGTTTGAGTCAAGATAGGATCAGGATGTTCAAACTTTCCTAAACCTTCTGACTCCATCCTGACTCTAGGGTCTCTTCACCCTCTAATTGAAATGAGTATCAGACTATGTTATGGAGTAAAGTTTTCCGTTATACAGGGCTCTCATTTTGTGCCAATTATCTAGAAAGATAGAAGCCTTACCCTTTTAAAACCCCAAATAAGTCCTAAAGACTATAGTGGGATTATTTTAAAGTAGATACCCTTCTTACCAGATTTTAAAAGTATAGAATCTTACCAGATTGTCAAGCTTTTTGCAGTTATGTTAAGTGTGCTGGAGATCCACAATGCTGGAACCAGAGACTGCAGTGAACAGAAAGCAGTACAATTATCCAGCAGGTTCAGATTTTGGCCTGCAGAAACTGTAGATGAACTGCCTCACTTAACTTTGCTGACATAACTAGAAGTCCTGGCCAACAATTGGAGCCCAAATATTGATGGAAAACTTGTGCTGTTGATTGGGAACAGAATTGCATTCAAGTTATCATAATCCCAGATGTGACTATTTTATTGTGAAAGGATACTCAGAAAATATGCCTCATATAAGAATAAGACCTGTGTGAGAAAGGCAGCTTCATTGACATTCTGATGCAGAAATCATTGTATATAACTAACTAACTCACTGGCACTATCGAACCCGTAGGTTCATGGCAGCGCAGACATAAGCTCTCCATACATCCCTATCCTGAGCCAATGTTTTCCAATGTATAATCTACTTCCCTCAAATCATAGTTAATGTTATTCTCCCACCTCATTCTTGGTCTACCAACTGGGCGTTTCCCCTCTGGTTTTCCTACAAGAAGCTTCCATGCACTTCTTTCATTCCCCATACGTGCAACATGTCCTGCCCATCGCAGTCTACGATACTTAACTATTCTCATTATATCTGGTTTCCTATACAGACCATGTACCGGTATATAATGCTTTTTTTGAATATTTTTCACTGAGACTAATTAATATCAACAATTACAACAAAAATAAACATTATTTCAGTCAAAACATAAATTTATTAAGTCGACATTTCAATCTCCTTATGTGAGATCATTTTCAAGACATGGTTGTTTATAATACATACTTACCATCACCAAGACAATTTTAGTTTTTTTTTCTACAAATTTAAATGAACAAATTTAAAATTCCAATTTATAATTTCAAATATTTTAAATTTGTTAATTTAAATTTCTAAAAAAAACAACTAAATTGTCTTGGTGATGGTAACTATGTATTATAAACAACCATGTCTGAAAATGATCTCACATGAGGAGATTGAAACGCTGACTTAATAAATTTATGTTTTTACTGAGATAATGTTTATTTCTTGTTGTAATTATTAATAGAAAAATTATATTATATACGAGGTTCAAAATCTTGTAGTTCGACCTTGTGAAGTTGGTAGACATGTAGGTTGTAGGGGAGGAAGTGGTAATATGGTCTACTTTTTTATTTGTGGTAAAAGTTTGAATTCCAATTGCATATAAGGTAGTACCTTACAAATCATCAGTAGTATTAGTATATGACTATAATATAGAAATACCAACACTTTTTAAAACATATGTTTAAGACTTTTGAGATTTCACATTTTTTTCAAACATGCGACAAAATTTGGATTCTGGGTAATATGAAATGCATGTTTTTGGACTCATAGTTCACCACACTCTGATCTCTTGCATACTTCTTTGAACTTGGAACTTGGCAATAGAACAGGCTATTGCTTTCTAATGTTTCATTCACTACCAAAATATTGGGATCTACATCTTTTTTTACTTTTCTGCAGAGGATAGCTTCAGGCACATCGAAACACTTCATTTGTTGTTTTTGTTTTCCCATGAATGGTATTTATTCTCTTTATCATATATTCCTGCTACCATTTTTGCCTCAGACCTTTATTTTCAGGTCCTAATTGACTTCTTGTATCGTGTCACTTAAAATAAAGGAAAGAGTTCTATTATGGAACATCTTGTTCCATATTATCACCAATCACCATTTTTAATATTAGTGATCTATTCATGACCTAAAAAAATTAATTCCAAATTAATTGAATATACCATTTTGAATTTCAATTAATAAACAATATAATTTAAAATAGGAAAATGTCACTCATATTAATACAAGGAGTAGAATTAATGTTGAATCTTATGTTGCTAAAACTTTCAAGCTGCATCAATCACAATAATTGCAGTCACAACCATACACCACATAATACTGAAGTAATCTGCTTCTAGGAGTTAAAAGGGAAACCAACGATAGAAATTAGAGTGATTTTTACAAGATGGGCAACAGTTACTTTCCAGAAATTTGCTGTTTCATTTTAAACCCTGTTTCATAATACAATCTCCTCCCCAACTCCTTTAATACCTTTGAAATGGATTGACAAATTATAACTGTACCATGATCCACAGGTAATTGTTCTGGTTAAATTTTTTTCATAATTAATAAATTGTTTATATATTTGTTGACAACTCACCCGCATAAAATTGTAGATTTTCTTTCTTGAAGATCTAGTTTTCATACAATCTGTTAGCAATATTCTCAATTCCATCTATATTTATTTGGTGAGTTTGCCATATCTAACATTAGATGAATTTGAAGGCATGATACGTAGATTAATCATCATTATCCACAACTAGTCTTCAAGAAATCTATAACTATGATATAAGTTGTCTAATCTAATTCAATATATTAATTTAAATAAACCTCATAGTGTCACTTCCTTGAAATATTAATGAAAATTTCTTCGCTAAATTGCTCGAAAAAATCCAGTGTCCTCACATCACACTTCCTGCCACCAGTGGACCAAGGATTAAGATTTTCCAAGATGTTGGTGGATTCTAGCAAAGGTAGTATATAAACTCTCATTTGCTGCAAAACACGTCATAACCCTCAAAGATTGTTTTGATACTATATATGAAGATCAAAAACCTCAGTTCTAATATTTCAGGAAGAACGACATAGATAAGCTACTGTAATACCAAGAAGTGGTATAAAAATAATTGGATATTTTAGGACAAACACAGGCAAAGGTTATATGGATTTCAAACCCCATCAAAACCTTTAAACTAAATGCTTCTCCTGAAAAACTATGTTTTTTGAGTTATGACGTTGTTGCAGCAAATGAGCGATATGGTGTAGATGTCTTCTGTCAGAATATTGCTTGCTGCTCCTAGATGGCAATGAACCTCTCTTCTTATTTATAATTCCTCACCCTCACTAATATAACACAATCATATCTCTGAGTTTATAGAACAAACTTGTATCCATATTGAAAACCTAACAGAAATATACTGCTATGATAGAGTGAGGGCTCACAATGAAATAAACATTGCAAAGGGTTGGTTATGTGTGTGGGATGTGCACCTTGATAAACATTCTTAACTCAAAATGACATGTTTGTGAGTGCATGTGAGGGGAACAACCACCCCAGATCTTTAAAAACAAAAACCCCTTTAGAGGTGCCATCAGCTGATTAGATCGGCTCTGATGTTTCTGTCCATTACCTGCCAGACAATATACTTAAACTACTTGCAAAGCCGATCACATCGGCAGATGCAATTTAAATGTCTGACACAAGAGATTTTACTAGTGGCATGCAGAGGGTTAAGTTGGAAACATAATATTTTCAGTACTGTTACAAAATAAAGTGAATCAAGAAAAGAAATTCAATTTTGAGATCTTAATGCCATCTATTAGATTACTTCATGAACTACATATAAAATACAGCTGCAAGGCTGCCTGTGATGATTTTTTATCAGCATCCAAATTAAACACTATGCACAACTACAAAGCCCTCATTAAGTAGGCAATGTATTAATTACATAATTAAACCAAGGATTAAGGACCAAGACTGACGGACTGACTGATTATACCTCATGTATTCCTCATGGAAATATGAGTGCTCCCCGGAGGGAGTTCCTTAACCAAGCTTAATTAAGTTATGCTTATTTACCTATAGATGCCAATGAGTGACATGTGATTAACACATCGCCTGAATGAGACATCTAATAGGCAATTAAAGTATTGTATTTGAAGAGAAAAATATATGCTCAGACTGGGGTTTGAACCAGGACCTTTCACTTTTATGCAAATGCTCTACCGACTGAACTACCTGAGCACCCCAATCTAAAAGCAAATATTTATAAAGCGAAAGGTCCTGGGTTCAAACCCCAGTCTGAGCACATATTTTTCTCTTCAAATATAATTTATCCTTCATTGAGATGCATTAAATGAATAATAGAAACATGGAACTAAGGTATACTTGGTTGGGTGAAGGTCGGTTAAATTTTGCAGAGAGTCCTTTTTATTCAGGCTTGCAGTTCTTTAATGAGCCTGAAAATCTTCAGACTCAGGACCCATGGCTTATAGTTCCTCCTGGAGGACTTGTCTCTTGGATTTTTTTATCCTAAAAATGCATTGATTATGGCTGGGTTAAAACCCACGTCCCTTGGAACAGAAGCAAGGAACATAACCACTAGTCCACTGCAGCTGATAAGGACCAAGAACCAATAGTTTATTATTTTTCTCAATAATATTTTATTCATTTCAAGTAGCAAAGGTTATTACTACATCTTTCTAAAAGTAAAGTTTTCAAAATTCAATAAAAAAATTAATTTTCTTTTCTTGAAACATGATTCTTTTTAAAAATGTTCAGCATTTTCTTCTCTTTACAATACAGTAAAAAAACAGAAAATAGGTGAGATGAGTGATAAAAGTTTACCTAAAGAAAATTTATATTTGTCTCCTTAAAGTAGGTTTTCACAAGCAGCCTAATATATATTTAACTTTCACAGGGAAAGAAACTATGAGGTTTAATTTAAGAATTAAATTAATGTTTTTATTACCTATACATAGGAAAAACGAAAAGAAATTTAAAAACCAGATTGAAGGAATGCCTTAGAAATGTAAAAAAGGGTGAAGTGGACAAGTCAGCTGTAGCAGCCCATGCTTGGTCTGAAAAACATTTAATTGAAACAGAAGCTAGCCTAATCAATTACACAGATAAATTAAAGGAACTCACAGTCTGGGAAAAATAATCCACATCCAAAAAAACAAGAAAGATAAACTCATGAATTTTGAAACTCCCGCAAATTTTGACCTGATCCAGAGGTTCATCGGTCCACCAATAGAAGTAAGAAGAAAACCGCCAAGAAACGACATAACACCGGTCGACCAGAGGCTACTGACGATGGAGATAAGCTCCGAAACTGCAGTATAGAAGAAAAAGGATATGAGGTGAGGTAATAAAAACATTGATTTAATTCTTAGCCTAATATATGTTCCTCAACAAAATTAATTCTCTCTGTATGACTTATTATCACTATCAGTTTGTCAGCGAGGTGCTGTTACACTCTGTAGTTTTGATATGATCTAAGATGTTCCAGCTTCTTAAAATCAAACTGAAATAAAAATAAATATTTTTGGATTTACTTGAAAAAATGTTGCATAGTTATTTAATTAGTTCTTGTTTTCTTCAAATATATACATTAGAGAGCTGCAAAATGTGAAAATAAGCACCAAAAATGAAGTCACAAGTCTTAGCTAGTCTGGATATGAACTTGACAAAAAAATGTGTACTCATCTGCTATTTCAGCCCATATAAGATACTTTGCAATTTGATTATGAAGTGATGGGATACGGAAATCTCCATGTTTAAATGTCCAGCGCTAGATGACTGGCCATAGACATTTCCGATTTTATATAGGATTTGCTTTTCTGTCTTTATAAAAGAACTTGATAATTTCACTCATAAAATTTAGACTGACATGAGGAGGTACACTTTAAATCCAATTTTTTTTCATGAAATTGAATTTTACACATTTCATGATGTTCTTGACAAGTTTCATCCATTGGTGAGATTTGTTTTCATTTAACTGTGTTAGGTCCGATGCAAATCAGGTTATAATTAAAGGTTCACTTCAAATTCTATTATTTCCATCCACTTCAAATCATATTTTGCCCTTATCGGTTTATATATTTATTGATGGAATATTTTGGAATATAGAATATTTCTTATTGCTCAGTAAGGAAAGCTTATGATCCTGTTCAGTTTCATTTGGAGTAGAAAAGTATTTCTCCTTGACCTTATGTGTATAAAGTACAGGGATTGTAAATAATTGACAAGAGCTCTCAATAACTGAATGCATGTAATATGATAGAATTTCTGTTTCACAACACCTGAGAGTGAAAAATACCTTTTATTAAATAGTTAAGACTAAATTTAACACATTGGTGATGGGGTACGGAAATCTCCATGTTTAAATGTCCAGCACTAGATGATTGGCCATAGACATTTCCAGTTTTATATAGGATTTGCTTTTCTGAGTTTCTGCTTTGGAAAGAGGCATGGACATTTTTTTTTTCTCTCACTGTACAATACAATTTTAGCTATCTTTGTACCCTTCTCTTTCATTTAAAATGTCCAACTTGACAGAAAAAAGTAGATTAAAGTTAGTGTAAATTAGAAAGGACTGGATTTTCATGTGAGGGCCAAAGGTGTAGTATTTGGTCTCGAGAGGATGTAAATTGGTGACAGTTACACTCCATCTAAAAGCTCAATAAATGCCATTTATTCCTACAAAGGCCTATGCATGTAAATCCTCGTCATGACCCCTGGGTAATGCAAAACATGCAAGGGCAAAAGAGTGAATTCCCGATGCTTAAATTGGGACCCGTCAGCTAGAGGAGAAATCCCCAACAGAAAAAAATCCCCCTCAGGACTGCTGGGTGGTTGGACTTAGGGTTAATATCCCTATTCTATAAAAAATTAAACTGTTCAAAAACTTCAAAGCAACTGCCAGACTGATAAGTTTGAAAAAAATGACCTAGCAAAGTCATAATATTCTTAGCTTGTAAATAGCTTGTAAATAGTTGGATCTCTAACTGAACTACAGAAGTATAAGATGGTTGGATAAGGTTGAGGAATACTTAAAACAACTGAAGGTTTTAAGATGGAGGCAGAAAGCTAGGAAGAATGGGCAGATGTTATAAAAGAGACCAAGGTTCTTAGAGGACCATAGAATCAAGGAAAGAAGAAGAAAAAGGAGGATTTTCATGCATTAGCATTTTATTTAATAGGATTTAAAATTATAGACCTATGTTTATTCATTATCTATATGATTGAACATATTTTAAGTTTGTTAAATATGGTTTTAAATTGCATATAAGTAACTAAATAACTGACTATCAGTATTGAACACAGAGATTCAAGGCCAAATGGATATAAGCTCCTCACACATCCCTATCCTGAGGTAATTTTTCCAATCATCCTCTGCATAATTTATCCTCAAATAATTTTAAATTAAAAGAAACATTTTTTTTTTTCCTTTCTGGGGTTGAAACTGTCCTATGGCAACATATATTCCAGTACAATTATTATATTAGTGTGGGAATAGCTGAACATTTTCTTGAAAGAAAGGCAATAGTGAAAAGATACAAGAATGGGAGGGGTAAAATTAAACAAAAAATCCTTCTTGCACACTTCAGTACAACAAATATATGAAGGACATAACAGAGTTGACCAGTAAATATCATATTACTCCATCCTTAGGAAACCAGAGAAATGTAGTAAGAATTTATGCACTTTTTAATTCTTTTAGGGTTTATAAATTTTGACGGGGCACCATCCCACTATGCAAACATTGTGCAGGACTACCTAAACTAGACCTTTCCTAACAGGTGGATAGGAAAAGCTCCAAATCTCATGTGGGCTCCTCATTCTCCCGACCTCACTCCCCTTGACATTTTTGCATGAGGTTTATCAAAGACAAAGTTTATGCTACCAAGGTGCCAGATGGCAAATACAAGCAGCATGCCATCTAATAACACCTGGACTTTTATGGTGCGTGTTCCACTCAATCACAAGGCGATGGCAAAAGTGTATCGACAGTGAAGGTGGATATGTTAAACTGCATTAGGCTATTGTTACAAACTGTTGGTTTTCTTAGGGCTAAAATGACCTTTGGGACATGGATTTTTGGTAGCATGAGGTTCTAACCGAGCATTAGCATGTGGATGTATTACTTATAAAGCATACATGTTTTCGAACATAAACAAATGGATTTTTTATTTTAACTATTTTATTTCTAGCATATAATGATTACAATAACCCTAAGTATTCTAACCCTAAATAACTAATCTAAGTTTATATTAAGAAACCCTACATTCTAACTTTCTTGAGATTCAAGAGAGGGAGATGGGGGTTTATAAATCTACCCTAATTTGCATTCTAATAATTACACTGGCCAACAAAATTTGAACTTTTTTATGTTACAAGGGAGAAAATGTGTGTTTCTAACTTACTTTTTTGTGCTGATTTCAAATCTTTTTACGGAACTTTTCCATCACCTAGGGTTTTCGAGTAATCACAAGAAAAACATTTTTCGTGTCTATACATTACAATTTATTATATCTTAGCTGAAATTATATTTGCTCACCCAAAATATATGTGAATTGGATTTTCGGCTGTACTTCGCTTTAGGAATATCCCTCTTCAGTGTCCAGCAGTAGTCTGCTAACATATTTGGACACCATTTACCCTGATAGCGCCTTTCCATTTCCACGATGTCCTGGTGGAAGCGCTCCCCGTGTTCGTCGCTCACAGCCCCTAGATTTTCAGGGAAGAAATCAAGATGGGAGTGCAGAAAGTGAATTTTCAAAGACATATTACATCCCATTATCTTGTAGTGCTCAATCATCTCATTGACAAGTTCTCTGTAGTTATCAGACCTGAAGTTCCCCAGAAAATTTGAGACAACATTTTTGAAAGATTGCCATGCAGCTGCTTCTTGCATATTTAACTTGATCTGAAACTGCGTACTTTCATCCGTTCCTTTATTTGAGGGCCAACAAATATCCCTTCTTTCAATTTAGCTTCATTGATCCTTGAAAATTTATTTTTGAGGAAGTTGTTTACTACTTTTAAATTTATTAATTTCTACAGCCTCCAAAAGATCTAACTTCTTACCCTTATCACAAATATGTAAAATTTCAAAATTTGGATCGAAACACAAATTTAAAAGTAGTAAAAAACTGTTAAATTCTCAACTTGATTTGAATGAATCCCCTTTGTTAAATTAAAAAAATTAAATAAATATTGTTGTATTGTTGCTTAGATCAGTTGGAACACAATTCATAATTTGTTAACATGTCTGAAGAAGGTACAGTGTACCGAAACAGCTATCACTGAATTATATAATAAATATGAAAATCAAATAAAACTGCGTTTTGTTTTTGTTTAATTAATAAATATGGATTTTCATCAAGTAAACACCAACTCAATTGATTAAAAAATAATTATTTGAATATAGTTACCGGTATTTTAAAATATTTATATAGTTAATGTAAACGGCAATGTTTGAAAACAAATTAGAAATGTGAGGTTATGTATATTCACTGCAACTCGATCGTATTATTTATTGCCAAATAGGATCGCAATATTGTAAGAATGCACTCTAGTGGAGAAATAATGAAACACATCAAACTATTATAATCAACATTATAGGTTAATCATTTATATTTTGAATAAACAACTCAGTAAAATTACTGAATCTATTCATTATTTGCTATATTCAATGTATTTGTTGGAGAAAAATAATGGTCTATCCTGTTCAGAATATTAAAAAAGGAGGAGCTTTCTTTATCACAAAAGCAGTATCTGATAAAGAGAAATCGATAAAGAGCGAGGTGAAACATGACTGTCATTTATGTAAAACAGAATTCATTGAAACATGATTGGTCATTGACTACCATTTGTGACATGAGTTAAATAGTCTAAGAAAAGAGTGTGTCCTTGGTCAAACAATCGTTGACACATGTCCATTATGACATTTGTACTGGCAGGAAGTGTAGGATCTGTAATGTCATCTCCAATGTAAATTTTAAAAGTATGACAATATCCAGTAAACAACTCGCATATTTTGTATACCTTTATTCCAAAATGCAAAAATTATTTGATCATCTGCAAACAACAATGAATGCAGTACTTTTCCTCCTATAGGAATACCCATTTCAGAACATTTTTTATACCACAAGTTAAGAGCCTGGTCTAAATAAATGTTAAAAAGAATTGGTGATAAACTGCATCCCTGCTTAAGGCCTTTATTCACTGTGAATTCCTCTGTTAAAGTATTCTGTATTTTTACTTTAGCTTTTGTATTACTATAGATCCTCCTAACAATATTAATCCATTTATCACAGATATTCAGATTTCTCATTGCCGTCCATAACAATCATATTAAATTAAGATAGATATATTTGTAGCTCTACTAAAGTAATTTACAATTATATCTACCATATAAAGCACATTTTGAATTGATAACTTGGTCTTGTGTGGTTCCAGCATCGACATGGGATGAGTCCATTATTTTTCTTAATAGACCAGATGACATTAAATAAAATATCTAAATTTACTGTAGGTTTAAACTTTACTTATAATTCTGAATTGATGTACTTAGAGTGGTAACATGTAATAGACTAAGAGTCAAATAGTAGAAAAAAATATGTTATTTATCGTGGGAAGAATTAGAAAATGTCTCTGAATAAGTATCTTTCCCTCTCTGCATACCTCTTGTATTTTGAAATAATAATAAGAAATAAGTTAGGTTAAAATTAGATTTTGTTTATGTATATTGATATTGTAATCATTTTATATTATTTTAACCCATCAGCGTGGGAGGAGCTGCAGGAGGATTCCTTGGAATGTCATTTAAATTTGTAAGTTAGAAAACAAAATTACACAATTTGAAAATGAGTTACATTATTAATAAAAGGGTAATCTTTCCTCTACAAAATTATATTATTTAATCATTTATTTAGTGAACCTTTTCCAAAAAATAAGAACTAGTTCCAGTATAGAAATCATGCGGGCGGTGCACGTCACTCCACGCTGATGGGTTAAGAGTCAAAATATATAAGTTAAGTTATATCAAGTATTAATTTATGTAGGATTCAGCTACACTTTTATATAAAAATCTTCTAATTTATAGCTCAGTCTGCAATCCAAGTATGTAATTAAACGCTACTTACACCTCAGAAGAATTCATTTAAAAATTCCATCTTAAGCCTTTGGTGGAAACCCCGTAGTTATAACAGGAAACATTACACACAAACTCTTCTAACAAACTTTCAGAAACTGTTTAGGAATGTTGGCTGAATGTTTTGATAAAAGGAACCCATTGTTTCCAATATGTTATTTGATGATATGTCAGAAATACCTTATCACTTATCACTAGGACTCGAAAGTTGAGGAAAACTCCTTTTCTTATTTAATGTCTGAAGATGAGGCCCAACATAATATATATATATATACATTTTGGATCATTGTAGGCCAGAAAATGGTGGGTTTTATTTGTCCTTTTTCGACTCTTTTGGCTTATTGATTCTTTTTTAGCCTTTTTTAAAGGTCTTAACGGCTTATTTTGTTGCAATTTTATCTTTTTTTGACTACCTGTATACCAATTATATAATTCAAGTCTAGATTAAATTCCAACTTATTTTAAAAACACTATCTAGTTTTACTTTCTAAAGACTTTTGAGATTCCAAACCCTTTTGTTCTGCTAGAAACTATTAAACCTTCACAAAATATCCCATTATTTCTAACTACCAGCTTATTGACCACCTTAGCTACTGTATTTTGACTTCAAATTTTCTAAGAAGTTGCACTTTTGCGAAAATTACCTCAAGCAAAGCGTATAAGCGGGATGTCTTTATCCACTTGTTAGCGACTGCAACACTTTTTATGTCCTTTTTCCAGTTATTAGGTCTTTTTTAGAATACCTTTAGGTGTTTTTAAAGGTATTTTATAGGTTTTCAATTTCCAAGCTCTACTTATCACATTATCAGCATGTCTTGGAAACACTTGGACACTAGAGAATTTCTAAACATGTAACACATCACTGAGATAATATTGACTATTTAACCCATGCCCCAAATGGTAGTTAATGACCAATCACGTTTCAATGAATTTTGTTTTACAACCAATGACAGTCGTGTTTCACCTCACTCTTTATTGATTTCTCTTTATCAGCTCCTGATTTTGTGATAAAGAAAGCGCCTCCTTTTTAATATTCTGAACAGGTCAGAGCATTATTTTTCTCTAACAAATACAATGAATATAGCAAATCTGAACAGATTTCATTACTGAGTTGTTTACTAAAAAATAAATTAATATCCTACAATGTGGACTATAATATACAGTTTGATGTGTTTCATTATTTCTCCACTAGGGTGCATTCTTAAAATATTGTGATCCTATTTGGCAATAAATAAAATTATCAAGTTGCATTGAATATACATAACCGCACATTTCTGATTTGTTTTCAAACATTGCCATTTACATTCATTCCATCCATAGTAATTCTGCCCGAGGGCAGGTCCTTCACTGCAATCATAGAATTTTCATGCTATGCTTACAGCTTTACTAGGGAATTGTAGGTGTGGTAGCTTCGCGTTGCTTTCCACACAGGTGAAGGATGATGAAGATGATGATAATGATAAGGATGATGATCATGATGGCCATATGATTTTGGGGATGGTTTGGGCCTTAAAGTTTTCCTGACATTTGTCTTACAGGTGAGGAAAAACCCCGATAAAAACCTCACCCAGAAAAACTGCCTCGACCGGGGATCGAACCCGGGCCTGCTGCATGACAAGGCAGCACGCCATTTACATTAAATATATAAATATTTTAAAATACTGGTAACTATATTTAAATAATGATTTTTGAGTAAACAGCTTAATTTTATTCGTTAAATAGTCCTAACAAATGCCACTCTTGATTTCAAAATCCTTTAGATCGTGACTTGTGAATTTATTGATGATTTGGATATTACTCATGGCATTACTTATGATAAATTTTTCCTACTTTTTCAACCAGTTATTCATCTTTTACTTTCTTCTTATAAAATATTTCACATGGAGCTCCATTACATGCATCTAAGTAGTTATTAAAAACGTTAAAAGACCTACTACAGGCCTTAGATGGTCCCAGGGGTAGTAGGCAGTTAAGCCTCCCCAATCAGCATGTGAAGTTAACCGATTATCAGCCATACATAAAGGCTGCCTTTACATCCAGAACATGTATTTGGTACTCATTTTCATTAGAAGCTGAATTGGCCATAAGGTCATAGTGCCATCAGAATTTTAATACCATCAAGAAATTAATCCATGACCTTCTGGCTTACAGTATATTATTTTAACCAACAACTATGCTAAGGCATGCCTCCCTTCATAGTTAGCAATCTTCAATAAATATGGAGGATATTTTTAAAAATATCAGATGATTTGTTCATGAATAAAATTCCCTAGAAAAAGAATGGTGCTATTCCATTCTTTTTTTTAAATTGCATATTATCTATCCCTCCATGGTATCTTTACCTTGTCATGGTGGAGTGGCTTGCGTGCTTAAATGATCCTGAGAGCTATGTCACTGAACTCCTAAATGACTGGACTGATATTGATGAAATTTTTTGTGCAAGTTTAGTGGGTCCCTGGATGGTTTAGATTCACTATTGGACAGTCTAAAACCATTAGGTGTAGGAGTTCAGCTGAAGTGAAAATTTTAAAATTGCTCTAGCAGTCACCATTTTTTATGTTTCATAACGAAACTTAGTATATCCTATTAAAATAAACCGAAGTAGGATTATCAAAAAAATGAGCAAATTCTGACAATTAGAAGTGGAGATTTACCTGAAATCCAAAATTAAAAACTGCCTAAATGACTGGACCAATTTTGATTAAATGTTTTGTGTGTGTATGAGGAGTCCCTGAATGTTTTAGTTTCACAATTGGACTCTCTAAAACCATTAGGTGTAGGTGTTCATCTAAAGTGAAAATTTAAAAATCATTCTAGCAATCACAATTTTCGATGTGTCACAACGAAACTCAGTATATCCAATTAAAATAAACTGAGGTAGGTATTATCAAAACATGAGCTGAATCTGACAATTAGAAGTGCAGGTTTACCTAAAATCCAAAATTAAAAACTGACTAGCAACCACCATGTTTGGTTCGTCTTAGCACATACCATACAATTTAATTAACGTTTAATATTTAATTTATTTAGACGTAGGAATGCTAGCTAGGAATTAGCTAGTCTGATATATCACTTTCAAATTGCTCTCTATTAGGATACTTGGGACCATGGGTTTCTTACATCAATACAGAATACACTCAGACAACATCGTTGAGCAACTTTTTTAAATTTATTGATATCCTTCATTTCCTCTCTATATTCCTTCTATTTTGTTTTGTATTATTTAATATTTTATTTATCATACTAGAAACATGCATTATGTCTAATTTAATATTCTCATGCATGGCCAGTTGTTCAAGTAATGATGTTTGACAGAGTACTAGGCCATTGTCACATTTTTATTCTTGCATAAAGCTGTCATTTTGAAGAATTATAACATTCTTACATCTTTTCAACTCCATTCAACCATTAACACATATAAATAAAGTATTAGAGTCTTTAGGGATTGCTATAATAAATTTTATTCTATCATAAAAAAACTATTTTGTAATTTTTCATAGAAGATCAACACATTAAACAGCATAACACTTGGAGCTAAGTTGACAATACTATTTTATTATTTATAGGTATATTGGAGGGTAGTTATATAATGCTGTTCTTTAACAGCTTAGGTCATTCATTAGTGTTGAAATTCAAATCTGGGTATGAAAAGGTAATTAAAATTTGCTGAGATCCCTATTATTTCATGCTTGAGGTTCTTTATTTGTTCTGTAAATCTATAATATGGGACCCATGGCTTTACTTCCCTTCCAAACGAAACCATACTCAAGATTTTTATACCTTAAAAAAAACCATCATTCCTGGCCAGGTATGATCGTGAAAACCTAGAAACTACAGATATAGCAAGATGATAATCAGACTTCCAGAACTATTTTTATAGGATTAATATTATTCCATCCTATTAACCAAACTGACTCACTGGCACTACTGAGCTAGGAGGTGCAGATGTAAGCTCTCTATACAACCATATCCCAAACTAATGCTTTCCAATTATTCCCTGTTTAATTTATCTCCCTTAAATCGTGGTTCATATTGTGTTAATATACAAGTTCTTCTTGGTGATGATAAATTATGTTACACATATCATCAATAAAACTCATCACCAAACAAAAATTAAAACATTTAAAATAAATCTATCATCTAAAATAAATCTATCTATCTAAAAGGTACATTTCAGTTTTTAACTTTTATCTTATTATATTTCATTTTTGTTTGGCGATGAGTTTTATTGATGATATGTGTAACATAATGATTAATATTATTTTCCCACCTCATTCTTCGACTACCCACTGGATACTTTCCCTCTGATTTCCCTATTAGTAGTTTCCATGCCCCTGTTTCATTCACCATTCATCCCATATCTCCTGACATTGCTGTCCACAAGACTTAACTTTCTTATTATGTCTGATTTCCCATAACTATATGTATTTCATTATTAATCAGTTTTCTCTGCTCACCTGTATGTTAGTCTCTCATAGAGCCAAAACATTTTCCTAAGTATTTTATTTTAAAATGCTCATTTTTACTCCTCTCTTAAAGTAAGGGGCCATGTTTTACATTCATATAGTACACCTAGAAAAATAACAGTTTTATAATGAAGGGTATAACTGCAACACTCACATTTTCCACTTTTGGGCAAAATGCATTTTTTTGTTGTATCTCTGCTCTAAATGTTGATCTCCATGTGAATCAAGTCAAATTATATAGACTATTTAACTCATGCCCCAAATGGGAGTCAATGACCAATCACATTTCAATGATTTCTGTTTTACAACCAATCAGAGTCGTGTTTCACCAAATATTTATCAGTGTTATAATTACCATATTAAAGAAAGCTCCTCCTTACAATATTGCGTTCCTTTGGCAATAAATAATATGATCTGGTTGCAGTGATAAACAAAAGAAGCAGTAGAAGCGTACCTATCGTTTCTCATTTGTTTTCAAACATCGCCATTTACATTAAATATATAAATATTTTAAAATAACTATAGTTAAATAATGATTTGTGAGTAAACAGCTTAATTTTATTCGTTAAATAGTCCTAACAAATGCCACTCTTGATTTCCAAATTCTCTAGATAAATTCACTCCTCACTTCGTGAGTCGTGAATTTATCGATAATTTGGAAATCACTCGTGGCATTACTTATGATAAATTCACGAAAATTACAGAATAAGTTCAAATTAATGTTTGTTTTCATTGGTACGAGTTTCTTTGCTGTTTACTTAAAATTTTAAAAAGTGGAGAATATGAGTTTTGCAGTTAGATCCTTGTTTTAGTTGAGCATTTTTAATGATTATTCTATCCTGCAAACATACTAGTCTAAAATCCCAAATTAAAAATTAAAAACAGCACATTGAAATAAGTAGAAATGGAAATATAATTTAAAATAAAGCTTTTATATTAAGTATTTTTAAGAACTGCCTCTGCTATATGTAGATATATTTAGCACTTTATTTAATAATGCTCTTAGGGTCGTATGTTAGAACATTACTCTCTACTCAAATTACTTCCAATCACTAGTGAGCTGATTCACCGTGAGCAATTGCTGAGAACGAATTAACGGCCGACTTATCGGTCATGCACGAGAGTCGACGTTTTCGTAATATTGGCCAGGGATTGATCCCTGATATTGGCAACGAATTACCCAGAATTCTCAGCGATAAAACCACTTCCGTTATTTTCGTCTGCTATAGAGGAATGCATTTATGCTTGCATCCCGCAAATGATACCGTATACAAACACGTCTGCGACACGCAATATTACGCCGATTCTCCTGTTCTTCCAGTTGAATTCTTTGGTAGACTCTATCAAATTCCTCTTCTCCGTGTATACCGAAAACATGATCGAAGTCTTCAAGGTCCGACATCTTGGATAAATGTTGGATAAAGCAGCAAAGTACATCGATTACCATCGGTTCCCGTCGGTTCCCTTCGGGATTTTAATTTGAGTTGCTCATTTAAGCTACCTCCGCAGGTAGCTTACAAATTTAACCAATTATTATTGCATGAACAGATTTCTGAGTAAGCAAAATCGTATCAGCATACAACTTGCTCAGCAGAGAAGGCATTTTACTGTCTAATGCGTCCAAACATGCGACCCTTAAACATCCCAGATCATTAGCATCACAATTCAAATTTGGGCATACAAGGGCTGAACAATTTTGTTTAGAGGCCTCTTATTTCAGAATTAGTGTTATTTTACATGCTGTAAATATATAACATTAGATCCACAGTTTACTTATCTTCTGTAAGAAGGATATTTATACCTGAAAAAATCCATTGATCCTGGCTACATTTAAATCAGAATGATCTGTAGAAGTGCTTATGTCTGCTTTGCCATAAACTTATGAATTCAATAGTGCCATTGATTGAGTTAGTAAATATCATTTATGCTTTATTTTCTGAAAATATAGTGGTACTAGGCAGCTGCTCATCAGACCCTTGCAAAATTCAAGTTGTTTTATGCATTATGGCAACCTCATCACATAAGCTGCATATAGAAGTTAGTAGGTTACATGATATTTATGGGAAACCAGACATAGTAAGAAATGTTAGTTTTGTACGCTGTGAGGAGCAAGTCATGTTGCATAAATGGGGAATGAAAGGGGGGCATGAAATCTGAATTTAGGAAACTAGAGGAATGATTAAGGCAGTTATGGCCAATTTCCATTCTAAACTTTGCCTCTTCAATTTCTCTTGACATGTTGAAAAGATCAAATCTGTCTGTGATAACTTGTATTATTTTGTCTTTAAATACTTTCTTCTCTGTCATTTCCTGTTGTGATGTAACCTGATGCTTTATTTTATTAATTTGTTTGTGAGTTTTAGATTTTTTCTTTCTACTATGGCTTTTATCTGAGCCAGCTAGTCAGTATGTTCATTACTTTAACTTTTATAGGAATTAATCACTATGAGGTTTAATTTATGGTGAAATTAAATGTTTCTTACCTCTCCTCATATAAATTTTCTAAGTTGATCACAATTTCGAGACTATAACTGTCTCATCCTCAGAACTTTGTTGGCGACTGGTGTTCTGTCGATTGGAAGAAACTCTTCTTCTTCCCTTTGTTGGTGGACCGATGAACCTCTGGATCAGGTCAAAATTTGCGGGAATTTCGAAGTTCATAAGTTTTCCTTTGTTTTTCTGAATGTGGATCTTTATTTCACCATGTTCATTACTCTTCATTCCCACATGTTCGTATATCCATTGCAGTATAGCTTCTTTATTTATCAATATTATTTTCTTATTTCTTGAATATTATGTATTGTTCTGCTAACTACACCTTAAAATTGTTTCTATTGCTTATTTAGAGTCTGAGAGGATCATTATTTTCCAGTGGTGGCTTGTGGTTTGAAGTTAGGTGAAGAGCTAGTAAGAAATAGTATATTACAATGCAAGGGTTAGGAAGTGGTTTTAACAGAAGCAAGGAAAATGTTTAAAAACTGAGTGATAGCAAGGTTTTAATTTCCAAGATTCTGTAAAACACTTCACAAACATGCATTGTACATTATTTTTTACATGATGGTGTTTGCAAAATAATAAATAATAGTAAAATAATAACATCTTTGTTGGAAATATTTGCGTTCATTATAAACAACTGAGTAACATTTAACAGTGTGGGCAATGTTTATTAGTTGAAACTATGGGAGGCCATGAAACCAATAGTTCAATGGTATAGCTAGTTGACATATGATGTGTTTACCTATTCATAAATTTACTTTGGGTGTTAATTGTAATTAATTTTTTGAGGATACCAAACTCAAACAAAATGTTTAAAGAGCATCCCTTCTAACAAATCATAAGCTTATAAAAGTTTTCCAATTAACAGAAAAAACCACAAATAGTTATGATTCTACTGATTCAGATAATAGCGAATTTTATAGAGATATGTCAGTATATGATATTGCAAAAAGTATTGCATATTTTTCTATGTCAAGGAGAGTAAATAAAATTATATTTCAATGCATAAAAATCCGGTTCATAAAAAAGGATATCCTCTCTGTATGTAATTGTATTTTAATTTTCCATATTCCTTGAGGTAAGTTACAATTTCTGATATTATGAATTACCAGAGGTAATATCATTATGTAAAATATCTATAATTAAGTTATATTATGAAGAAGATATGTTTGAAATTATCAAGAGAATCAATTTCCATTTATCTTTGTCAGTGATTGTAATTGAAGTATTTATTAAAATGTCCAGGGAGAATGAAAAAATGATTGATTGGTTTATTTTAGTTTCCTGATGAAATGATGTCAATTTAGAATGAGCACTCTGGATAATTTAAGTTTTCCAATAATGTCAATTTTATGTCAAGAGAGTCATAACTTCATCTTTTGATTTATGATTACTTCATTATTAAATACAATATTGTTACTGATTAATGTACAGCTATAGGAATATGAGGAGTCATTTATGAAAATTACAAAATAAAAATTAAGTATTAAAATACGGTGTGTTACAAAATTTAGCCCAGTGCTACTAGTGGTGGGAGCAGTAGTTGGCTACTACTAGTAGTGGTAGTATTAGTGATAGCAATAGTAGTAGTAAAAATAGGCCTGCTCTAGTTATAGCAGTAGAAATAATACTGGTAATAATAATAATAATAATAATAATAATAATAATAATAATAATAATAATAATAATAATAGTAATAATAATAATTATAGTAATAATAATAATAATAATAATAGTGATAAGGTAAAGTGATCCCACAACAGGCCTCAGGAGGCCCTTGGGGTAGTAGGAGGTTAAGGCTCCCACTTTTTCTAGACAATCGGCACTTTATGTCAGCCGGGTTGTCAGCCCTGCGTGACGGCCGCCTTTACCCCAGAACAAGCGTCTGGTACTCATTTCAGTTAGAGGCTGAGTCGACCCCAAGGCCATAGTGCCGCCAGAGGGTTTGGGTCAGTTTAAAAATCCTGACCCAACGGGACTTGAACCCTCGACCCTCCGGCTTGTAGCTCAGTGCCTTAACCACTACGTTACGGCGTGCCCCTAATAATAGTGATAATAGTGATAATAATAATAATAATAATAACAATAATAAAAACAATAATAACGACAATGATAACGACAGTAAAAACGACAATAATAATTACAATAATAATGACAATAATAACGACTGTAATAACGACAATAATAATAATAAATAATAATAATAATAATAATAATAATAATAATAATAATAATAATAATAATAATAGAAGTTGTGGGTAGGACATGTGGCACGAATGGGGAATGAAAGAAGGGAAAGGAAGCTTCTTGTAGGAAAACCAGAGAAAAAATGCCAGTTGGTAGACCAAGAATGAGGTGGGAGAATAACATTAACTATGATTTGAGGGAAGTAGATTATACAGGGATGATTAAAAACATTAGATAAGGTAAGGGATGTATGGAGAGCTTATGTCCATGCGACCATGAATTCATGGGTTTGATAGTGTCAGTGAGTTATTTAATAGTGGAGGTAGTAGTAGTAAAATCTAATTAACTAACTCAATGCATTATGAAACTTGGAGATATGTGACTTCATGGACATAAGCTCTCCAAACATCCTATTTGTAATAGTAAAAAAAGAAAAAAGAGGTAAAGTGATCCCACTACAGGCCATAGGAAACCCTTGGGGTAGTAGGAGGTTAAGGCTCCCACATTTTCTAGACAATTGAAACTTGATGTCAGCCGGGTTGTCAGCCCTGCGTGACGGCCGCCTTTACCCTAGAACAAGCGTCTGTACTCATTTCTGTTAGAGGCTGAGTCGACCCCAGGGTCACGGTGCCACCAGAAGGTTTGGGTCATTTTAAAAATCCTGACCCCACCAGGACTTGAATCCTCAACCTTCCAGTTTGTAGCGCAGTGCTTTAACCACTACTCTGTGCCATGCCCCATCAGTAATAATAGCGGCAGCATTATTTTATTGTTTTCATGTTTTTAATAACTTACGTCACATTTCTAAGCTAGTTGGAAAGGGTCAACTAATTTTGTTCAGAGGCCTGTTATTTCAGACTTGAGGTTCATTTATATAAATCTATGATATGGGATCCACAGTTGTACTTCTCTTCCAAAGGAAGTCATACCTAGGATTAAATCCCAGGCATGTTTGAACCTCAGATCTAGAGGCAAGCACCATAACTATAGTAGAATGTAGTTATCACTAGTCCACCAGGACTAACATTTCCAGTACTATTTTTCTCTAAGTTCAATCTCTTATGAACATCTTCGTTTTATAGACAATGCTTGTTCATACCATATTAAAGTACTTTATGATTTGATTTATGAGCATTCATGGTGATGGGAATAACTATCACATAGAGAAGAGAAATCTTCCTCCTGATTGGACAACTCTGCAATGTCAGCACTCCAAAAGCATATACCGTAAATACATATATAGCGTTTTGCCCAAGAGCAGATCTTTCATTGCAAAACTCAACATTCTCCACTCTTTCCTTAACTCAGTCTTCCTTTTTGTATCCACATACAAACCATTTATCTTAATATTGTCTATCATCTGATGTCTTTTTCTGCCTCTAATCTTCTTTCCGTTGACTATTCCTTCTAGGGCATCTGTCAGCAGGGAGTTTCTTCTTAGCCAGTGGGAAATCCAATTTCTTTTCCTCTTCTTTATGAGTTCCAGCATTGTTTTTCCTTCACCCACTCTGTCTAGCACATCTTTATTTTTTTATTTTATCTGTCCATTTCATACGCTCCATCCTTCTCCATATCCTCATCTCAAAAGCTTCCAGTTGCTTTTCCTCATTCTGTCATAATGTCCATGTCTCTGCATCATACAATACTACACTTCTCACAAAGCACTTCACTAGCCACTTCTGTAATTCTTTTACCAAAGGTCTGCATAAAATGCTTCTCTTCATGTTAAAAGCTTCTTTTACCATTGCAATCCTTTGCTTTACCTCTTGACAGCAATTCATGTTACTACTGATAGTACAACCCAAGTATTTGAAGCTCTCCACTTGCTCAATGGCCTCATCTTTAATCCTTATGTCTATCTTCCTTGGTTTCTTTCCTATAATCATGGTCTTCGTCTTATTTATATTTTATATAGTTTGTTTCTGTCCTCTAGGTTAGTTAATCTTCAAGGTTCAAATTGGGTAGATATGAGCTGATATAGCATACCAAAAGTCAAATAGTCTAGTTTACACATATACATTCCCACATGGGGATATGGGTGCTTCCTAGTTGGAGTTCCTTAATCAAGTTAATTTAGATAGTTTATTTCCATACGGATGCCAATGAGTGACATGTGGTTAGCACATGGTCCCAAATAGATATCTAGTAGGCAACTAAGATATTACTTGGATGGGAAAGACCAATTCAATTTTGATCAGAGGCACTAATTTAGGCTTGAAGTTCTTTTGAAAGCCTGACAATTTCCTGACTTGGGATCCACAGCTTAAAGTTCCTCCTAAAGGATTTGGCCCTTTGATTTTTTCATCCTAAAAAATAAAATCCATCAACTGCAACCAAGTTTGAATCTGCAATGTTTGGAACCAGAGGCAAAGAACTTAACCCCTAGTTCACCAACCCAATTCAGAAGTCAAATAAGTTTTCAAAATCAACAATATTAACAATAAAAACTTGGTATGCTGTTAATCTTCTTAAATCTAGATACATTGGTAATAATTTATTTTAAATTCAACTGCTGCCTGTGATTAATTCACGTTATATCTAATATATTTTACTATTAATATTTTCTGTGAGTCCACCGATGTGGTCTCGAGGTAGCATGCTGCCATGTCATGCAGTGGGCCCAGGTTTAATTCCCGGTCAGGACAGGCTCTTGGGTGAGGTTTTCTCCGGGGGTTTTCCCCACCTGTAAGACAAACTCCCGAAAATCATCCAGCCATCATCATAATCATCATCCTTATTATCATCATCATCATCATCCTTCACCGGTGTGGAAAGGAACCACACCTATAATTCCCTAATAAAGCTGCAAAGCATAGCATGAAAATGCTATGATTGCAGTGAAAATCCTGTCCTCAGGCAGAATTATTATGGATGGATTTTCTGTGAAATCCACAGAAATGGTAAATTCAGAAATTGAGTTGGACTTCAAATTACTGATGGAAAATTTAAAATAATAAAATGTTCTCATTGATATAACATGACAGAGTTTTTTTTTTAAATATGAATATATTACTTACAAGTACACAGATGTTAAAAACTTTAAATGTCAATGAATTTATTGAGGCTTAAGAATTTTGAGAATTTGGCTCTCTACACTTAATTACAATCTGTCTCTCAATCATTATCTAATTGATCATTCAAGGAGATAAGTTAGCCACCAATCTCATAAAAAATATGTTCTTAAAATCATCTTTTAGGAGAAGAATATAGGTCTTAATGAACAGCAAGAAATATAATTATGTCAGTTTGTAATATTTTTTTTTCATGGCACAACATGCCTAAAAGGCCCTTGGCCTAGTAGCCGACTGCTAGCCTTACATTTATAGAGGTGAACGATCATGTAGCCCATATAGAGGTGACATGTGGTCAGCATATCTAGTTCCCAACTGTTACATAGCTAGTTTTTTTTAACCTGGAGCAGCTATTTATTGTTACTGCCCAAATTCCTCATGATGCTGAGAGGACAAGTCTCATAATGGCCGAAATCTTATAAGAGAATTTCTTCCCACAATATGACTCAAACTGGTGCTTGTCCCATAGTTATATGCCAAGGTATGATGTCTTAGACCACTTGGCTACAGCATGGGACCAAATTGCAATATAACTAACTAACTCACTGGCATTATCGAACCCATAGGTTCATGGCCATGTGGACATAAGATCTCCATACATCCCTATCCTAAGCTAATGGATTCCCTATATAATCTACTTCTCTCAAATCATGGTTAATGTTATTCTCCCACTTCATTCTTGGTCTACCAACTCTTGGTTTTCTCTCTGGTTTTCCTACAAAAAGCTTCCATGACGTCTTTCATTCCCCATTTGTGCCACATGTCTGCCCATCGCAATCTACGAGAGTTAACTGTTCTCATTATATCTGGCTTCATATAAAGACCATGTAGTTCATTGTTAAATAGTCTTCTCCATTCACCTGTCTGTTCATCTCTCTTTGGCCCAAATATTTTCCTAAGAACTTTATTCTCAAATACTTGTAATCTTTTTTCCTCCCTTAAATTGCAATATAGGATTATTCATTTATTTTTGTATTTGAAGAAAAAAATACATGCCTAGACTGAGGTTTGAACCCAGGACCTTTAGCTTTATATGCAATGATCCTTCACTGAGCTATTCCAGCCTCCAATCTAAAAGCAAATTTTGTCTTATACTACATTTTCATTCCCGAAATTGCCAAAGGCTTGCAAATCAATGCTTGACATGCGAATGGCAGCTTCTTATTTAAGACTTTTAAAGGGAATTTAACATTACTTTACAAAGCCAGTAGGACTTCTTTCAATGTTTTTATTATAAATTTAACATTTCTCATTGAATGTCAAATTATATTTGAAGAAAAAATACATATATCAATGTTTTTTATTATTCATTTCATACATCTCAATGATGGATAAATCATATTTGAAGAGAAAAATATATGCCTATACTGGGGTTTGAACCCAGGGCCTATAGTTTTATATGCTAATGCTCTGCCACTGAGCTATCTCAGGCTTCCAATCTAAACACAAACTTTTGTCTTATACATTTTAATTTCTGAGAGTACCAAAGGCTTGCGAACTGTTGCTCGCTTCTTATTTAAGAAGAGTTTTAATATTAATTTATTTTTGAAAAAGTACATACAAATAGATTACTTTTTATAAAAAGAATATTATTGATTCCATTATACTTGTAATATGGTATGCATATATTGTCAGATGATAAATGAGTCAATTAAAAGCTTTTTTTCTTCTTTTTTTGTGAGATACACAGCACTGAATATAAATTGTCATTTTATGAACAATGAACCATGTAATTTGTCCACCATATATTTTCCATTAGAAAGAATAGGTTATATCCATTGTGTAATAAGTGTTAAAGATCAATAAAAAGCAAAATGCACGCAACTTAATGAATTATTTTTGACAGCTCTCTCTCATACATATATATATAGTCTTGAACAAGGAATTGCTTGTCACAGTTGTCAGTAAAGAATTTGTATTGAGTTAAACTGTTAGCAAAACAAATATAAAACTTTAATCATAAGGGACTTTGAACATATCCTAGGATCTACAAATCATTTATATGATTAAAAAAGTGATTTTGAAACTGGAATGGTACCTAATTAAATGGTGGTATGTCATAAAAGATTTATGTCATTTGCATAGTTATCTAGATATGAATATCTATATCTATATCTATAATATGAATATTATATTTTGTAAGGTAGTCTATCATTAATTATGATTTGAGAGAAGTAGATTATACAGGAAATGATTGGAAAGCACTAGCTCAGGATAGGGATGTATGGAGAGCTTATGTCCGTGCGGCCATGAATCTATGGGTTTGATAGTGCCAGTGAATAAGTAAGTAAGTAAGTAAGTAAGTAAGTAAGTAAGTAAGTAAGTAAGTAAGTAAGTAAGATAGTCTATGGCTGTATTAAAGTGATGTAAACCAATGTAACAAATTGTCTTTGACTTCTTTGGAAAGTGTAAACGTATTTAATAACTATGGTTATTCTAACATCAATCAATTTTTCAAAGATGGAAATAATGATTTTTATACTGTTTTTATCACTTTTTCTTTTATATATAAGCAACTTTAGGTGGAAGATTGAAAGAGAGGAAGGCCAGGATACAGATATAATAATTATATGAACACATTCAAGAATAACGATATATGTTTAAAAAAAAATATATATATACAAATATCTACAACCAGGAGATTGGATGGACTGACAAAATTGCTTATTAGGAATTGGACGATGTCAGAGACATTAATCAACCAATGATCTATCTATATATATATATATATATATAAAAAATAAGTATAGTAAGGCCTAGATACAGATAAAATAATTATATTAACACATTCAAGATAACAATAATTGGTTATAAATATACATAAAGAAACTAAGTATGGTATCAAGAAATGTTGCATCAAAATATAGCAGTTTATGATAGGTTAACTATATGAAATAATTTTTTTTAAAAACTGAGAAATTTTAGATATCTAAGATAATTATTGATAGATGTAAATCATGCAATGAAGATATTAAATACTTGATTAAAGCAGAAAACCATTAAGACATTTTAGACAGAAAATATTGTAATATATAGATCTATCTTAGGAAAGTGAATGTCAAAGTATGAACTGAAATAAAAAAAAACATTAAAGTAGGGAACATTAGTGAGTCTTTATGTTCAATAAGCTAAAATGAATTTTTCAAAAATTTAAATCTATAAACTGTAAAAGTAAATCTATTTGCCTTTTTCTAGTTATTTTAGTGTCTAATCATGTGGATGTGAGATCAACAGCCAGCTGGTAGGCCAAGGGCCTTCTAGACCAATAGAGTGTTTAACACTGGAAGATTCCAACATAATTCTTAAACTTCAGAAAAGTTGTATTAACAACAAATGTTATACAAATAATTACAAAATTTATCTTTAAAAAAAAGTATTTTAAAGGAATGTTAGTATATTATGTATTACAATGTATATAGAGAAAGATTTGCGTTTAGATCGGTACTTGCTCAGGTAGCTCAGTTGGTAGAGCACTTGGTCTAGAGAACCAAGGGTCCCGGGTTCAAGTCCCGGTCTGAGCGTATAATTTTTCTCTTCAAATATGATTTATCCATCATTGAGATGTACGAAATCAATAATAAAAACTTGGAAAAAGCCGTACTGGCTGTAATGTATAATTCCCTAATATGTCTTCTTAATAAAGGAGCCGCCATTTGCAAGATAGAAGCATGGCTTCACAACATTTGGTGGATGGGAATTACAATGTATATAGAGAAAGATTTGCGTTTAGATCGGTACTTGCTCAGGTAGCTCAGTTGGTAGAGCACTTGGTCTAGAGAACCAAGGGTCCCGGATTCAAGTTCCGGTCTGAGCGTATAATTTTTCTCTTCAAATATGATTTATCCATCATTGAGATGTACGAAATCAATAATAAAAACTTGGAAAAATCCGTACTGGCTGTAATGTATAATTCCCTAATATGTCTTCTTAATAAAGGAGCCGCCATTTGCAAGATAGAAGCATGGCTTCACAACATTTGGTGGATGGGAATTACAATGTATATAGAGAAAGATTTGCGTTTAGATCGGCACTTGCTCAGGTAGCTCAGTTGGTAGAGCACTTGGTCTAGAGAACCAAGGGTCCCGGGTTCAAGTCCCGGTCTGAGCGTATAATTTTTCTCTTCAAATATAGTATATTATAGTTTGCCAGTACACCCTCATGGGTCCCCATCTAGGGGATATGTGAATGGCGACCACAAGGTGCCCAAGCTGAGCAAAACATTGCTTCCACTTACTTGTGTTTTGCTCGTTACTTTTATCTTTAACCGATCTGGCATTTCTTCCTTTTCTAGTACCAGATCCCTCTTTTAACTTTCCTATCCAGTCTCCCTTGCCTGATCTCTTGTTTTCTTCGACCCTGATGATGTTAGAGTATTCAAGGCTGAAGGGTTCATTTCTGTCTTTCCTATATCTCTTTCTTTTAACCTTGTGGACACTCACCTTGAATGCCTACATAAGCTGCACGTTCACATGCAGCCCCATTGCAACTTATAGAATAAGTATGCAATGGATTCGTGTCATCAGCTACGGCTGGATACACATAATGAAGAAGAAGACTAGTTTGCCAGTACAGCTCTGGTTGTAGCATGCCTGTCTCTAGACTAACAGATCTGGCTTCGAGACCAAGCAAGGTGCAGATTTTAATGTAAACATTTTGAATTTTGTATCTAGGGATTGAGGTGTACAATTTTTAATTCCTCCTAGCATGAGGAAGTACATGAGTGTGCCCCAACCACAAGTATATTTTTAAAAATTTGGTTTGCTAAACCAGAGTATTTTTTTTTACCTAACATGAGATGAGGTGAGGTGAAAGGTGATGTGAAATGAATGAATAAAGATGAATAACATGATGAGGGAGGGAAGAGGAATAGAGAGTGTTAGTGGGATGAAATTGGGAAATTGGGAAACAATATCTCTCCAGAACTAACAGGATTCAAATCTGAGATTCGAGTCCAGACAGCCCGCAGGATAGATATATGTCTACCGAGACATAATTTTTAATAATTTCAGATCTAACAAATTTTGAAACTAATAATGCACACCCAAACAAAAAGGTATTAACCACCACTGACATTTGTACAGTATATTGAGAAATCATTCACATTTATATAATTAAGTACTGTTTCATTTCATCATAATCATCATTTGTAATGAAGACTTTCTCAGCAAATTGGTTTAGGCATTAGGAGGTAATGAGTTAAAATTCTGGTGCCAAACAACTTAACTGATTTTTTATGTTATATTTTAAATTAACATTTTACAGAATTGGCCGCGGTGGACTAGTGGTTATGCTCCTTGCCTCTGGTCCCGAGGGTCGCGGGTTCAAACCCGGCCGTGGTCGATGGATTTTTTAGGACGGAAAAATCCAAGGAGCAAGTTCTCCGGGAGGGACTTTAAGCCGTGGGTCCCGAGTCTGAAGATTTTCAGGCTTGTAAAAAATCCTTAAGCCGGAATGAAAAGGCCTCTAAGCAAAATTTACCGAATTTTCCCGTTCTAGTACTACCTTGGTTTCCTAGATGTCAGTGTGAGGCGGAACGCTGACCACGGACCATTCAAAATGATATTTATTCGAAAACAAGTGTAACTAAATTAGTATGGTTCAAATTCTTCCCTGTAGGGGGAGAGCGGTTAAATCTCTGTAAAGGGAAAACATAGGCTTACAATACAATACAATACAGAACTGGACTTACAGTAGTTTTATATTAGAAAGAAAAATTACAATAGGCTCCTGGTTTAAACATAATTTTTCTTTCTAATATAAAAGTTAACAGATGTTTCTTCCTGGTTTTTCCTCAGTTATCAAGGAATACGCTGACTTGGAATTTCATTATTATGACTCATTTCAATATATTTGTAAGTTATCTCAAATTAGTTTTGTAGTTTATCATGCTTCGATGCCATCTTCAATTTGTTAAAAAAAGTTTAGTTGGAAAAATAATACTGCTTATTTTATTCCAAAAAAAAAGTTTTAATATTGACTTCATATGTTTGTTTTTAAGACAAATATTAAAATGACAGGCAATATAAATGCCAAAAAATACAATGTGGAAATTAACACGAATAAGACAAAATGCTTAACAATATCAAAAAGAACCAGTAAGATGCAAATTAGAAGTGGAAAGAAAAATTATAGAACAGGTGTCAGAATTTAATTATTTAGGTGTATTAATAACAAACGCTAAAAATTTAATAAAAGAAGTAAAGAAACAAGCTGATAAAGCAGCACAAATATTAGGATCTATGAAAGATTTAATTTGGCGCAACAAACATATGTCAATAGAAAGCAAAACCCGCATATACAAAACGATAGTTCGACCAGTTATCGTATATGGAGCAGAAACTAGGGCTGATACAATAAAAACTAAACAAATAATAAGCACATGCAAAATGAAAATCTTAAGAACTATTCAGGGGAAAAGTTATTTGATAAAATACACAACACAGAAATTAGGGACAAATGCCATATTCAAGACATAACCAAATTTATTATAGATAGACAAAAATATTGGAAGGGTCATATAGAAAGAATGGAAGAAAACCGGCTTGCAAAAAGAGCTAAAGAAGATAGACCAATGGATGGGAGAAGAATAAGAGGAAGACCAGCCAAGAGATGGATAGACAGTGAATGCACATCCAGTACGTCTTCCTCCGAGGAGTGATTTTGGAAAAAAACAGGATGAAAATCCTACAAATTAAGTTTAAGAAGAAGAAGATTAAAATGACAAACTGAACATTCACAAGCATAACTCAGTAGCACTATTTAACCCAGAGGTTCATGGCAATGTGGACACAAGCTCTCCATACATCCCTATCCTGAGCTTATGAATATTTTAAACATTTATAAGTCCATTTTGTGGATAAATTATTTATTTTTTTATAATTTTATTTGCTAAATAGCCAAAATAAATGCAACTATATTACTGTTAATATTGAGATTAATGATGGATGGCTAATGGTAATGAAATTTCAATCCAGCATTATCCTTGATGACTAAAGAAAACCATGAAAATCTCAAGTCAGTTTTGTCAGCCCCAGAATTTCAACAAAAGATCTCTTGAATATGGTTTTTCTGAGCCAACCCATTTCGTTGACTCTATGTTGTTAAATCTAATATGTATTTATACTTGATCTTGTTGCAGATTGTTCTTACCACCAACTGCACTTAAAGGCCCTGCAATGACACAGCTATTAAACAAGTTTTTAAAATTTTAGATGATATATTTGCAATAATTTTTATTTAAAATCTTATTCAGTGCCATTTTTATGCAATGTGCTAAGAACACACAGAGGCAAGTCATCAGCTACTAAACTTTCAAGTTCGGTACATATTCTCAATTCCAGCATACTGATTTTTCAATTTCTATTACAGTTACAATACCTAATTACCTACTGTATTCTTTTCACAGATGTTGAAAATTATGTTCTTGTACTGCCACACACTTCTGACACATTTTAACAAAATTTGAATTCACAATTTTATAAGAAGAATTAATGTACATGAATTCAAACTTTCTTGTGTTTTGAAAGCACATATTACAGGTTAAATTCTTCTTTTAACTCTTTCTTCTACTTAATAATATTCACCTGATTAATATGGACAAAAAATTAAATCCTATAAAAAAACAACAAATAAATTTTTCTCAACTCATTTATGAAACCTCACTTCCAATTGTTGTAATGTAAATAACAATTAAAGTCTTATTTTATATCATCACTGGTTTAGATATTATATGATTATCATACTATAAGAAGAGAAACTAGACATCTGTGTAAGACTTATATAGAAAGTTAAATAACAATATAAATAAAAAACATAGAATTTAGTTCTTATATGATAAAAAGGAATTTAATACCAAATTAATTCACAGATACAATCATAAGATACTTTCCATTTAAAGATTTGAGTATCATAATGAAATAAAATATGAATTTCAATTAAAAATACTAAATTCTATTAAGTTCTTGTTTGATTATATAAGACTATATAAGATCAAACTTCAAGAATTCACAGAAGAAATCACAAAGTATTTTTTCATTTGACAAATTTTTGTGTATTGTAGTAAAATTAAAGTTAATATGGAGAATAAAAATACTGTATTTAATGCATTCAGACCAGTATATTATTTTTCAAAACTGGTTGGATTTATGCCAGTTACTTACAAGAGAATTAAATCAAAGAAAAACAAGATGGTTTCTATGAATGAAGAGTATATGTTTCTGGTATGGTCCTGGGTGAGTGTGATATATTCTGGAGTTTGGTTGGGTCTCATCATTACATTTAGATTTGTGTTAGTTGGGGGTCCACCCCCTCCACAAGATCCACAGCAAGGCTTTGGAGACTCTAATATGACTAATTCTTCAGAGTTAAATTCTTCATTTGATGAATTTAGTCCACCACGTTATTTTAATGTAATTGGGTCTATGAATATGTTGTTGGATTCCATTTCGAGTGTTCTAGTCATCATTACAGGTGTCTATGGAATAAGGAAGTTACCTCTTGTCTTCAGAAAGTTTCAACTTATGGATGATTTTGTAGATGAAGATGGATATTTATTTGGTAAGTTTACTTAAGGAAATATCTGTGTGTGTGGCAATGCCAATCCATGCACTTTTGTACTTGAAATTTCATGTGTGGTGAAGAATTGGGTATATTTAATGTTTTAATATTAATAATAATCATCTCACTTTATATTTTGTCTTCTTAATAGACCGGTTTCAGAGCAATTACTCCATCATCAATATTTTCATGACTGTTGTTTTGTTGTAGTGATGCACAACTTCTTCCTCCAGGTGGTAGTAAACTGATAAACCACCAAATTAAATCTATTTTCTGGGAATTTCAAAATTCATTAATTTTTCCTTATTATTTTTTATCTAGATTTATCCCAAACTGTATGTTCCTTATATTTTTATATTAAGTGTATTCACCACTTCACTAGACCAGGTAATATAGGATGATGTGTATGTCTACTGTGCATAAAAAGTTTGATTAGGGTGAGTAGGTATTTTTATTTTATTAAAAAAAGTATTTTTATGATTATGTTGTGTGAGCGATGATGATGAAAAGAATGGGTCAAGATAAATCCCACTCCTATTGTCAGTCATGATGTACACATATAGCCCATTCAATCATCATCACCATCATCCATGCAAGTATTAGACCATGTGGCTTAGAACTTCAAACGAAACAGGAAATGGATATGTAGTAATATAGGTCATACTTAAAAAGAAAATGATAATAAAAAGCAACTAATAATCACATAGAGAAAAACTATAAATTATTAATCATAGTTACAGATATATACTAATTAATTATACCAAAAGATAGGAAATAAATAATCACACTTAAATATACTAATTAGTCGTACTTTAAATCCATACAAGGGCTTTTAGGAAGTAAAAAATGGTAGAATTTTATAATAAAATTACCCTAGATTCATATTATAGTACAGGCTGTCAAGTGTGTCAACATGTTTTTGGAAAACTATGGAGACACACTTACGAAAGCTTATATAACCCAGTAAACAATTATAGCTTTGACTATCACACTTATATAAGTAAGCAAACATCTTATATAATTTGGCCCTGACAGGACCAGAATTATTTCCAAAGGTTAGGTAAATTAGAAAGTTTTGAAGGCTCAATGGAAATAAGGTTTCCACAAATTTGGAAATAGGAAAGCTGGAAAAATCGAATATATACCCGCGATTGTAGCCAAAAAGAGTCTGAAGGCAGGGGACCGAAATATTCACTACAGCTCCTTTAGAACCATGAATACTTACCTCTTCATGTGTGAGTATAATTTTTAATTCTCATCACTATGGTGGACCATCATCGACTTAACTTCAAAAATATAAAGTTTAAAATAAAACAACTAAAACTAATAGATTAATCTGATTAGATGTTTATAACTTATAAAATGGCAGAATAAAGAGACCAAAAGGTCGAAATAAACAGTTAAAGTTAAAATTACTAATAAAGACTTTAGATAATCTACAGTTGACTTAATAAGCTCTCTCGTGTAAATAGTAAGGAAAGATTCAAATTCGGCGCGCTCAAATATGGCGTTCAATAGCTTCTTAGCCCAAGTTGTTTAGGTTAAGTATAATTGTCTATAATTGGATATGGCTTATGTGATGTTAATATTTAAAATAAATGTGTTTTTGTTTTATGGTTTTCTATATTCTATGTTCACTATAATGTTCCCGATTACAGATGCCTCCAATATATCCAACGGAAGTCCCGTTAGTTTGCAGAATTAGCACTTTCACTGTCATGACCGAAAGCCTCTAACCGCTCGGGTCAAGGTCAATAATAAAATATTGAACCATTTTAAATTAATATCCCTTATGGGACGCTACCCTATGACCTTTAATAACCTAGGTCGTAACATAGCTTCAGACTTTAATTAATGATTGGATGAAATCTATTGAGATACAATTAACCATATTTTCAAAATGTAGCATTTAAAGAATTACACATTTGGGCTTGGTATAACAATTTTTGTATACAAATTTCATCTCTGCCAGGTATTCAACTGAGTCAGAACAACTGGTCAGATAAAAGGCATGATACAAGGAAATGTTTAACATTCTAACAAAACAAAACAAGAACTGTATAAAATGTTAGCATGTTTACTTCTGAGTTATGGCAGCATAGCCTAACCATTAGACTGTAATATCAACGTTGGTTGACAGCTACAGAAATGAGATTTTTACGAGAAACTTCTGGCTATATCTTCTGGATTATAAGAGAAATATTGATATTGCAGAAGAATCAAAAATAGCATACCCAATATCCATTACCTATGGAAATGTAAACAAGATTAGCTTCAGTAGGTTTATGTGTAAAGAATGAAATACTCGTATATCACAATAAACTACAGATGCTTAACCACATACTCCAGGGGAAGAGAGCTACTGGAAGACCTTACAAGAGATCATATTTGAAGAGAAAAATTATACGCTCAGACCGGGACTTGAACCCGGGACCCTTGGTTCTCTAGACCAAGTGCTCTACCAACTGAGCTACCTGAGCAAGTACCGATCTAAACGCAAATCTTTCTCTATATACATTGTAATTACCATACACAAAATACTGTGAAGCCATGCTTCTATCTTGCAAATGGCGGCTCCTTTTTATTAAGAAGACACATTTGGGAATTATACATTACAGCCAGTACGGCTTTTTCCAAGTTTCCAAATTTTATATAGAGAAAGATTTGCGTTTAGATCGGTACTTGCTCAGGTAGCTCAGTTGGTAGAGCACTTGGTCTAGAGAACCAAGGGTCCCGGGTTCAAGTCCCGGTCTGAGCGTATAATTTTTCTCTTCAAATATGATTTATCCATCATTGAGATGTACGAAATCAATAATAAAAACTTACAAGAGATGTTTGGAGACTATAACAGGCTACTAGATTTACTACTTGACAGGATGATGATGATGATTATTGTTGTACTATAGTCAGTAATTTTACAGATTCTGCGAAGGAAATAATGATTAGTTCTTAATACTGGGTTTCATCCAATCACAAGTTAATGCCCTTAGCCATTTTATACCATTTCACACTACTATTTACTTTTAATTATGAATTATGACAACTTTAACAACTATTGGTAAAAAAATTGTTTAAATGAGATCCTGAGTTCCATATTTCATTTTTTTTTCTGGAATACTATACCACCGTATCCACAAATATAGTATCATACTTTAAACTACTACTACGTCGCTTTGGATAATCGTATCTAAATGAAATTGGTGACAATCAAAAGAAAAACACAAAACGTTTTTGCTATACCTCATAGACGTTGAATGTGACCCCCACGAGTGACGCTGCAGACGTCCATTTTAACGTGTCTGCTAAATATCCAACAATGAACTCATATCGACCACAAAAAAACATGATTAAATTTAGTTTAGTTTCTGTATATTTGTCCATTATTCTCCATTGTTGACATTACACAAAACTTTTTGGTTTTCTCTTTTGATTGTCACCAATTTCATATAGATACGATTATCCAAAGCGACATAGTAGTAAAAGTATGATACTATATTTGTGGACATGGTGTATTGCCACAGGGTAAACATACATAAGTCAGAAAACATAACTTTTTATGAGAATTTATTAATATTCAAATAACTTATTAATAATCAAAGATTTGCATTACTTCTGAACAAGAGATATCTACCATAAGAAATTAGCTATCACTTAAGAAAATTAACCTTATGAAAGAGAAAGAAAAATGTTGTATTTTTGACATATATGTCATAAGTAATGCCACGAGTGATTTCCAAATTATCGATAAATTCACGACTCACGAAGTTTGGAGTGAATTTATCTACAGAATTTGGAAATCAAGAGTGGCATTTGTTAAGACTATTTAACGAGTAAAATTAAGCTGTTTACTCACAAATCATTGTTTAACTATAGTTATTTTAAAATATTTATATATTTAATGTAAACGGCGATGTCTGAAAACAAATCAGAAATGTGAGGTTATGTTCATTCACTGCTGCTTGATCATATTATTTATTGCCAAATAAGATCGCAATATTATAAGAGTGGAAAGACTCTATAATGCAATTATACAAGACAATGGCAGTGCCTATTATTACTTATGGTCCGAAACATGGACAGTGACAACACATCAATCTGCCAGGATACAAGCTGCTGAAATGAGATTCCTCAGACCAATAGCAGGATATCAAAGAACGACAGAAGACATAACACAGAAATAAGACAACAACTAAAAATAGAATAACTAAACTCAACAATAGAGGAATACAGAACAAACTGGAAAGAACACTTGGCAAGGATGACTGAGAATAGAATACCAAAAGCAGCATACAACTATTCACCACGAGGAAGAAGAAGCTTGGGAAGACCAGGGAAAAGATGGAAAGAGCAGCAATTTGGAGCCGGAACAGGCTAGTAAATAAGCCTAAACCGTGAATAAGAAGAAGAAGAAGAAGGAAGAATATTATAAGAGTGCACCCAAGTGGAGAAATAATGAAACACATCAAACTATATACATAATCAACATTACGGGTTATTCATTTATTTGTTTAGTAAACAACTCAGTAAAATCAAGGAATCTTTTCATTATTTGCTATATTCAATGTATTTGTTGGAGAAAAATAATGATTTGACCTGTTCAGAACATTAAAAAGGAGGAGCTTTCTTTATCACAAAAGCAGGAGCTGATAAAGAGAAATCGATAAAGAGCGAGGTGAAACACCATTGTCATTGGTTGTAAAACAACATTCATTGAAACGTGATTGTCATTGACTAGCATTTGTGGCAAGAGTTAAATAGTCTACAAAATAAAAATCATTAAAATTGGACTTATGTACTTTTACTCTATTGCCATCAGCTATAGCCAGTTACATTTTTTATGGGTGTGAATAATATTGAAGATGTGATGGCCTATTTATTTAATTTTCAGATAATGTGAAACAGAAAAAACTCGAAAATAAAGGAGAGACGTTTGGTACCTTAATAGTTATATTTAGTTTCTCATGCGCCTTCTTAGGGACTTTATTTTCAACCTTGATTGCAATGAGCTATGGATTTCCAATGGTGCATGCATTACCTCGTATTCTTCAGGTAATTGACACATGTTTGTTTCTATAATCACTCAGCTTATATGGAAGTTTTCCAGTTTCCTGGCTCCTATACAGATTTTAATGTAAGTCCACAGTTTTATAGATTTTTTAAGGATGAAATTAAAAAAAAAAAAAAAAAAGGTTTGGTGAACCATACTCGCCTCTGGTTTTGAAGTTTGGAAGAGGAATTATCTATATTGGGAGATTGTATTCTATCCTCTATCCACAACTCGTGTCCAACTCAGGATCGGGTCGAGGGATGAGGTGAGACGAAGCCCCCTATATAGAGGCCTGTGAATGACAAGGTGCCGGGGCCTACCAGCCTGACGGGACAGATGAACGAAATGAAATGAAATGGATGAGATGAGTATAGAGAAATGGTGGAATGAAATTGTGGTAGGGGAAAACGGGAGAAAACCCCGAGAAAACCTGCCCATGCTCCGTTTCGTCCACCACGAAACCCACATGGAGTGACTGAGTGACGGTGTATGTACTTCTAAAATTCATTGTAAACTACCGTTGAGGTTATGAAGTAAAATTATAAAATATTAAAATAAGTACCTAACATATCAATCGTTCTCAACTAAAATGATTTTCTGTTTAATTACTTAACATTTTTTTTAAACAGAAAATTATTTTAGTTGAGGATGACTGATATATCAGGTACTTATTTTATAATTTTAACGTTTTATTAGAGTGTATATAATCATAATAATTATTATAGGGAAGTTCGGGTAACGTGGAACCTTTGTTTGAGTGGACCCTGTTAATATCTTCTTTAAATTGGTGTTGCCCTCGAACAGAAAATATTTTAACTACTTCCCCTCATCAAATTTGATGGGTTAAGGCCAGAAGAAGGGTTTAGTTGTGATATTTATGAAAATGACCACTTTAAAAGTTTTTCAAGCTAAGAATCAATTCTTAATTTCTGCTATTGAATATTAATAATAATAATACTTTATTTATTCTGGCAGAGTTAAGGCCATAAGGCCCTCTCTTCCACTCAACCAGTACAAATACAAACAAATATTCGACAAATATAGATATACACTATACTAATTATAAACACTTAAAGATACAATAAATGTAACAATGTAAATGTCATGTACAAACAACATTTATAGGGTAATAACAATAATGATACGATAATAATAATAATAATAATAATAATAATAATAATAATAATAACAATAATACTTGGAAGGAAGAAGAAGAAAGACAATAATAATAATAATAATATAAATATGATAACATTATACGGGAAACACCAATTAATATATATATATATATATATATATATATATATATATACATCTTACACTGGATAATAATGAAGTCGATTTTAGAGCAAATATAAATTTAGATTTCTTTAAAAGATGCCAATGTCCGGCAGCCCCTTATTTCTTGTGGTAGGGAATTCCAGTTGCGAGAAGTGGAGATGGTATATGACATGGAGTGATGTGATGTCCTATGTTGCGGTATATTAAGTAAGAGACTATGTTGTGATCTTGTGTTTAAGTTATGGTTTGAGGATAGATACTGGAAACGGGATGATAAATAATTGGGAATCGAGGTATGTAGGATCTTAAATAGGAGAATTAGACAGTGCGATTTTCTTCTCTCTTTTAGATGTAGCCATGACAATTCGTGGAATAATGGAGAAATGTGATCGTATTTTCGAACATTAAATATGAATCTGATATGTTGAAAAAAAAACTAAATATATTATATTATGTAGATATTGTTTTAATATACTGATGGGTTTGGTTCGATATTATGTGACATGACGGCTGTATAAAATAATTAAACATAACAAATGTATTCGGTTAATGTGTACCCCTACGAGGACTTGGGTCCACTTTACATGAATATGTATATTTTATCAATGAGGAAACTATTTGTAATTAATTTTATTTAATATCCTTGTAATTTTACTAAACCCAAAGACCATCGCTTTCTGCAGTTGAATAACGTGTGATTGTTGTAATCAACAATAATTTTTCAAAACATTAAATAAATATCAATGCTTTTCAATTATGATCAGTCATAAAACTTTTCAGATTAATCTGTGCCTGTCTGTATAAATTAATAGAGTAAATAAACTTAAAAATTAGACTAAAAACTAAGGTGAACTCTAGGGTCCACTTTATCCGAATATGGAGGTTAAAGTGGACCTTTCTTGTAATGTAAAAAAGTTTATAAATTATGAATATGTTACCATATTTGAATAAAATAACAATGCTATTTCACAATTACAATACTAATGATAAGGGGCACGCCGTAGCGTAGTGGTTAAGGCACTGAGCTACAAGCCGGAGGGTCGAGGGTTCAAGTCCCGTTGGGGTCAGGATTTTTAAACTGACTCAAACCCTCTGGCGGCACTATGGCCCTGGGGTCGACTCAGCCTCTAACTGAAATGAGTACCAGACGCTTGTTCTGGGGGTAAAGGCGGCCGTCACGCAGGGCTGACAACCCGGCTGACATAAAGTGCCGATTGTCTAGAAAATGGGGGTGCCTTAACCTCCTACTACCCCAAGGGCCTCCTGAGGCCTGTTGTGGGATCACTTTACTTTAATACTAATGATAATCACTGTAAAATTAAACAAAATTCAAATCTCTTAATTAAAAGAAGAAAAACAACAAATTCAAAACAGGGGTCCAAATTACCCGAAGTTCCTCAACTGATATGAAGTTTCATGGTAAAATCTATGCATTTTCTTTATTTTTCTTTACACTTTTCTGTCTCATAGGGATACTACATAAACAAGTAATTAATTTTTTTCTGAGATTTATCAGTTTGTATTATAGTTGAAGAGAAAAATATACGTCTAGACTGGGGTTTGAACTCAGGACCTTTAGCTTTATATGCTCTACCAACATAGCCATTCTAGGCCTCCAATCTAAATGCAAAATTTTCTCTTATACTTTTCAATTCCTGAGAGTGCCAAAGGCTATAAGCCATTGCTCAACACGCAAATGGTGGCTTCTTTTTAAAACCAGTTGAGTTTCTTTCGATGAAAGAGAAAAAATTGCTTTTAGATTGGAGGCCTAGATAGCTGAGATGGTAGAGGATTAGTGAATAAAGCTAAAGGACTTGAGTTCAAACCCCAGTCCAGGAATGTATTATTTCTTCGAATATAATTTATTTTTCAGTGAGAAAAGTTGAATTTATAATAAAAACATAAAAGTTAGTATTATGTTTGATCCGTTGTACTGTACCATTTTGTCAATGAGATGTGTCCTCTCAAAATACAACTATATTCAGCAGTAGCCACTGTGAAAGGCTTACACAAGTATGTTTATATCATAGTACTTATAATATGGTGTACTGGATTATTATAAACTAATTAATTAATACTATAGCTTACAGAACCTTTACATCCAATGCCACATTCTCTGAGGTCCTACATTGTTTCATATCTTCAGCCAATTGAATCTATATCATATCAATGATCTAGTACCCCTATATCCATCTAAATATTATTGTGCCAATTATTCCTAGATCTTCCAACTGGTATTTCACACATACACAAAAAAAGAAAAAGAAAAAAGCATTTCTACTGTTACCCATTCAAACTATATGACTTGCCCATCTCAATTACTTAAGCATAATAACCCTGATAGTGTTAGGACAACAATATGTGTTATGGACTATCTCATTGTGAAGCTTACACCAATTTAATCTTTTGTGGGACCAAATGTTTCAATACTAATAAAATTCATTGTTAAAGCCGTTGAGGTGGAGTCATAAAATAAATTAAAATAAACCTTATTAGGTAAAATCCGTCGTCCTCAACTTATAAAATATGTATTCTTTATGCCTGTAGGCCTTTCAGAACATCCGTTCCATCTTCAGCAGGTCCTTCTTCGCTACAATATCTAGTACGGACTAGCATCAACCATCATACTAGATATTGTAGCGAAGAAGGACCTGCTGAAGAAGGAACGGATGTTCTGAAAGGCCTACAGGCATAAAGAATACATATTTTATAAGTTGAGGACGACGGATTTTACCTAAGAAGACATATTTTAACTTATTATATTTTAGGACCAAATATTTGCTTTCAGACCCTACTTTCTAACACATTTAGCTTATTTATTTCCTTAATATAAGGGATTCTGTTTAACACTAATAGAGTAATGCTGGTAAGATTAAATTTAAAACATTAGATTCTAATCAAATGCTGAGAAGCATGAGGATATTGAATCTTCATGTGTAGGTTTATGATTTTATCTGTTAATTCGGCCGCGGTGGACTAGTGGTTATGCTCCTTGCCTCTGGTCCCGAGGGTCGCGGGTTCAAACCCGGCCGGGGTCGATGGATTCTTTAGGATGGCAAAATCCAAGGAGCAAATCCTCCGGAAGGGACTTTAAGCCGTGGGTCCCGAGTCTGAAGATTTTCAGGCTCGTAAAAAATCCTTAAGCCTGAATGTAAAGGCCTCTAAGCAAAATTTACCGAATTTTCCCGTCCTAGTACTACCTTGGTTTCCTAGATGTCAGTATGAGGCGGAACGCTGACCATGGACCACTCAAAATGACATCTACACGAAAACAAGTGTAACTAAATTAGTATGGTTCAAATTCTTCCTTGTAGGGGGAGAGCGCCTAAATCTCTGTAAAGGGAAAATATGGGCTTACAATACAATTATATATTAATAATTATGCAGATCAACCACATAATATATGAATGTATTGACATAAGACAAGGGTGATGAGTATTAATAGGAGATATCATTAAAAGTAATAGCACTTGGCTAGTCTGTAAACAACAACTGGGTTTTCAACACATGAAATATTTTAATAGGTTTATCATATCAATATGTAGAGGAACTTCGGGTAATTTGGACGCCTGTTTTGAATTTGTTGTTTTTCTTCTATTAATTAAAGGATTTGAATTTTGTTTAATTACACTGGTCAACATGATTTTTGTCTCATGAGTACCAATAGTTGTACTTAATGCAGTTTTTTTTATCGTGTTTTCAAATATGTATTTGGAATTTCTCCATCACCCACAGTTTTTTTATTTCAATTTCAGTTAATGGATTTAAATAATTATTTTTTTAATAAACGTTTTTTCGTCCATTTGTCCATTGTAAAATAAAACCGGGAACACTTTCATCAGGAGATTTCAGCTATGGAAAAGATATATTAAGGCAAATGGAATCCTAATATGCTGGCCGATTATTGTTGGACTATCAAGAGGGATGCTCCACAGGCGAAATATAGCAGAAAATCGTCATTTCTTACTTTCTAGGTGAGTCCGAATGTTCGAATATTGTGTAGTTACGAATGTAGAAAATATTGAAGTGTTTGAAATTATAAATGCCTGTCTCTCGGAAACCTTGCTTGATGGAGAAAACCCGATATCATATTTGAATTCAGGAAAAAAAAATACTGTCAGAATCACATGTTTTTCTTTCTGAGACAGAAAAAAGTATATTTTTTGTTGCTCAGTGTTATAGTGAAACTATGAAATAGCATTGTTATTTTATTCAAATATGGAAACATCTTCATAATTTATAAACTTATTTACATTACAAGAAAGGTCCACTTTAACCTCCTTATTCCAATAAAGTGGATCCCAGAGTCCACCCTAGATTTTAATCTATTTTTAAGTTTATTTACTCTATTAATTTATACAAACAGGCACAGATTAATCTGAAAATATTTACGACTGATCGTAATTAAAAAGTGTTGATATTTATTTAATGTTTTGAAAAATTATTGTTGATTATAACATTCACACGTCATTCAACTGCAGAAAGCGACGGTCTTTAGGTTTAGTAAAATTACAAGAATATTAAATAAAGTTAATTAAGTGAAGGGTTTTACAGATATCATCCTCAATGATAAAATATACGTATTCGTGTAAAGTGGACCCAGGTCCTCATGGAGAGTCCACATTAACCAAATTCCTATGTTATGTTTAATTATTTTATACAGCCACCATGTCACATAATATCAAACTGAATCCATCAATATATTAATACAGCATCTACATAATATAATATATGTAGGAGTTTTTTTCAACATTTGTTCAATAGCAGAAATCAAGAATTGATTCTTAGCTTGAAAAACTTTTAAAGAGGTCATTTTTATAAATATCACAAATAAACCCTTCTTTGCACAAATCATAAAATAAACTGGTCTTGAACCCGTCAAAGTTGATGAGGGGAAGAAGTTAAAATATGTTCTGTTGAAGGGCAGCACCAATTAAAGAAGATATTAACAGGGTCCACTCAAACAGAAGGGTCCACATTACCTGAACTTCCCTATAACTAGACATATAGTAAAACAGTTACCAGCAATTAGAACAAAACATTTTGGAAATAAAATAGACCTGATAGCTTAGTCAATAAAGACTTCAGGTTGGACATGCCAACTTTGATTCAGATGGATGGAGATTATTCTTCATACATTTGTGTCCATTGGCCCCATTCAGCCTCCTATGAAATGAGACTGGGAACTTTCTTCGGGATAATTTCAGCCAGAGCATAGTTTATGATTCTCACAAGGGAACTGTCAACCATTGCATGCTGAAAACTACCTTCAAATTTCTCCCAGAGAAGTGTTGTGTCCAAAAAAATTATCTGTTTTTTTTAAAACTGCAAGACATAGAAATCGAAGTAAGAACCCACTGTGCTAGCAGGTAGACTACCTACTTGACTTAGAGCGGTGTGGGACTCCAGTTAATGAGGGTTATCCAATACAACAAGTGAGGAGTTGTATTACTTACCTGTAGTTTAAATGAGATATTTGGATTTTAATGCCTTGCAGTTAAAAATGACATTATTTTTTGAACACGGCCTTGGTACATCACAATGCTTCTCTGGGAGAAATTTCAAGGTAGATTTTGGCATGTAATGGTTGACAGTTTTCTTGTTAGTCAAGACACAAGGTAGAGTGACTAATGTAATACCTTGTGTCATTATCTAAGAATTGTGAATCCTTACATCTATGCCTTATTGTACTTTACATCTATTTAACAGAGCTTGTTTAGATCCATATTTGGTTCGTCTTCCGGGCTTATAGGCCGTGGTCTGGTTGTCTTCTTACTCGACGTTTCGTCTACTGCTGCGGTAGACCTCATCAGGAGATACTGCGTGCTCTCTGTGAACTCCTCAACAGTCGGCTGCAGACTGGCTGGTGGTTGGAAACTGTCTCTCTTTTTATAGCTAAACCCTGGGTGGTGGGGGGGTTTTCTGCGTTTGTTGTTGTGCCGATTGCAGAAGTCATAGGCTTCGTTGTCGTGTTATGCAGTGCTGGGATCCAAATTTTGTTTATCTTCATGGTTTCTTCTTTTTTGTTGAAGGAATTTTTATGTTTATATATTTCAATGGCTTCTCTGTATAGTCTGGTGTAGTAATGTGATGTTTGTGATAATACCTGAGTATCTTCGAATCTTATAATATGTTGTTGGTTGTTCATCAAGTGTTCCGCTACGGCCGATTTTTCATTTTGTTTTAGTCTGCAGTGTCTCATGTGTTCTTGTAATCTTGTGTTGATCATTCTTTTTGTGTGCCGATGTACACCTCTTCACAACTGCACGGGATACGATATATACCGGCATGACTTAAAGGATCTCTAGTGTCTTTGGCTGGGCGAAGTATATTGCTGATTTTTTGTGTTGGTTTATAGGTTGTTGATATGTTGTATTTCTTTAATAGTCGTCCAATTTTCTCTGTTGTTGTTTTGATATAAGGTAGGTAGACCTTACCATTTGTCTCTTCCTTGTTTTCGTTTTCGGACCTATATTTCTTGGGATTTATGGCTCGACGAAAATCTGTTTTGCTGTATCCATTGATTAGAAAAGCTGCATGGAGATGATTGATTTCCTCTTGCAGATACTGTGGTTCCGAAATCCTTTTGGCTCGTTCAACCAGGGTTTTTATTATCCCACGTTTTTGTCTCGGATGGTGGTTAGACTGTTTATGTAGGTATCTGTCTGTGTGTGTATTTTTCCTGTAAACCTTGTGTCCAAGTGTCATGTCTTGGTTTCGGATTACCAAAACATCCAAAAACGGTAGACTGTTGTTTTGTTCTATTTCCAGGGTGAATTGGATGCTGGGACAAATCCCATTTATGTGTTTCTTGAAGTTATTTAGTTCCTCCTCACCGTGCTCCCAAATGACGAAGGTGTCATCCACATATCTCAGCCAAACTGTGGGTCTTAAGGTAGCATTCTCCAAAGCCTGTTTTTCAAATTTTTCCATGTAGAAATTTGCTATTATGGGACTTAATGGACTTCCCATGGCCACGCCATCTATTTGTTCGTAGAATACACCTCTCCATTGAAAATAAGATTCTGTGAGACATATGTTGTAGAGCGCTGTTATATCTGGAGGAAAGAGTTCTTGTAAGTATGTCATTGTATCTCCGATAGGTACCTTAGTGAATAATGCAACCACATCGAAGCTTAGTATTATGTCATTCGGCTTGAGTTTCAGAGTGTCTATCTTTCTATGAAGTGCGTGGAATCTCTTACAAAAGTGTCGGTTTTACCAATATATGGTTTCAGCAGTGAGGCGAGATACTTGGCGAGTTCATATGTAGGTGAACCAATGGCCGAAACAATAGGTCTGAGTGGTGTTCCTTCCTTGTGTATCTTAGGTAACCCATACAATACAATCTAGGTGGCAATGCTTCTGATTTGCACAATCTTTGTTTAATGTCTTCATCCAGTGAGGAACTCTTGATAAGTTGATTAGATTTACGTAGAACTCTTGCTGTGGGATCATTTTTAAGAATCTTGTATGTTCCTGGATCTAAAAGCTGCTGTATTTTCTGGTTGTATTGCTCGGTTTCCATGATGACGGTAGCATTTCCTTTATCTGCAGGGAGAATGATGATATTTTTGTCTGAGTTTAAAGTAAGTAAAGATTCTTTTTCTTTTCTTGATAAATTGCTCGTAGGTGGTTTGCTTTTTCGGAGAATGCGGGACACTTCGCCCCTTATTTCCTCACTCTGGTGAAGAGGCAGCTGTCTTATTCCGGCTTCTACATTGGCTATGATATCTTCAATAGGTACTGTTTTAGGTGTTACAGCAAAATTTCCTCCTTTGGCAAGAACCGAAATTTGTTCTTCATTGAGTTGCCGGTCAGTCAAATTTACTACCGCTCTTGAGTTGGTTGGTTTATTTTTGTTTTCTGAATGATATTTGGCGTATTTTTGTTTTTGCCGTACAGTGTTCTTTTCTATGGTTCGGCACAAGCTGTGATATGTGATGTTGTCCACCTTCTCCCAGTCTCTCTTGGAGAGAATATTGATGAGCTTTAGATGTAAATGAAGTAGTTCAAGGTCATTCAACCCTAATGTTCTTCTTGTATCATGAATACGTTCTCTAAGTAGAGCCCGTTCCATTCGTCCATATATCCTCTTAGCCTTTGTCGTTTTGAAGATATGTTTGCATAGTAAAAATTGATGGATAGTTTCCGTGTCTCTGCACAGTAAAAAGAAGCTTAAATTGCACAGAAAGCGTCCTTTTTTCTTTCTTAATTCTTCAAATTTCCGAATAGAAAGAAACATATCCTTCCCGTAGAGGTTGCTTATATATAATTGTAGGCCTATAAGCCCGGAAGACGAACCAAATATGTATCAAGACGCCGGCCGTGAAAGCCTACAATTATATATAGAGCTTGTTTACTTGATCTATTGTGAACAAAGTTTGAATCACCATTGTTTGTACCAAGGGTTATTAATATTAGGTTTTGATTTTCAGGACTTTCTAAAAACTAGGAAGTACTGCTGGTGAAGTACAGTTCTTAACATTATCTTATTTCACATTTCAACGGTTTAAACTGTTAAATAACAATCTCAAGTCACTTCAAACAAACACAAGTTCGAATGTAAAAAGATTCAGATACAAAACAGTTCAAGAAGTACCTACACCAACCATACCCTATGTAACTGGAAGAATTCTACCTTACAACCGTGAGTGATATTATTATTATTAAATACTTTTTATTATTATTATTACATGGTTTTGTTGCTTTGTTGTTATTTTTATTGTTACTACTATTGTTATTGTTATTTTCCTTTTTACTATATTATTATTATTATTATTATTATTATTATAGTAATAATAATAATATTATTTTTACTATAATTATTATTATTATTACATTGTTATTTTTGTTATTATTATTGTTATTGTTCTTATTATTGTTATTGTCGTTGTTATTTCGTTGTTATTGTTGTTATTATCGTTATTGTTATTATTATTGTTCTTGTTATTGTTATGATTATTATTGTCATTATTGTTGTATTGCTATTATTGTTATTGTTATTACTTATTACTATATTATTATTATTATTATTATTATTATTATTATTATTATTATTATTATTATTATAGTTTCATCCTAACCCACACAAAGTAAAACACTTAATTAAATTTATTTATAAATTTACAAACAAATTTTATTTAAATTTTCCATGGTACCCATACTAAAGAATATGCTACAAGCAGCTTTAGGAAGGAACTTCTCCACAATATGATTAATGGCTACGTACTCCAAGAGAGAGGCATCAAAAGCATGAACTTAAATACTGGTACATCTTATGTAAATACAATAGGAAGTAACAGTTTTAAGTGGTTCTACTTGATAAATAAGTTGAGTCTATATTTCATCTTACCTCATATTGTTAGTTTCTTGTAGGACATGTTTCAAAGCACTATCTTTGCTCCATCATCGGTTTCATGAGCTTTAGGTTGTCGTCCCCAGAGATTTCTCACTATGGTCGGCCCTATATGTCGACTCCTGCTCCCTCTTTTTTCAAGTTCTTTGGATAAAAAAAAGGAGTAGGAGTCGACATACAGAACCGACAACCCAAAGATCATAAAATAATTTTGGGATAGAAATCATATGGCCACATCTTACAGAAGCTAATCTAAACACGCTGGAAAAAAGTGAAAGCTACATACATAAAAAGAGCAATGGGAGTATCAAGAACGACAAGAAGCCGTCTAGTGTACCTATTGGCAAGGGAGACTTTCCTTATCGAGGACTTGAAAACAGCCTACCTACTACCAACCACGGAACCCTATGAACATGCACTACAAAGACTACGCAGAAAAAGAGAGGAAGTATGGCCGGAATTCTTCAGCACCGTAGCAATGATAGACCAGGAACTGGACAGAAGCAAATTTCCAGATACGACACGTCATCACAAGATTAAGCGTGCATGGATACCACCACCTAATGTGTAAAGATAAAACATTCCATAACCCGAAGATGTCATGAATATGTGAAGTGTTTGAACAGAAATGCGAAAGATATCACATCGAAACATGTAAACAAAGAACTAAAAAATTAGTGAGTACCCCGTACGCAAGACAAATATAAAGTGTTAGTGATTGTTAAAGTGCTGGGTTATCACCTTTGCACATTTGTGCGTAATCCATGTATATACAACCACATTAAACAATTATTTAATATACAAGTCTGTTCATACTTTTCATATATCTTCTTCTTATTTCCTGTAATTCCAAAGTAGAACATAGGGCAGCAGTAAAGTTCCTCCAGCATACTCTGTTTTCAACCAGCTATTTCACTTGTTTCCAGCTTTTCCTTTTTTCCTTTGCTCCCTCCTCTACTGATCGCTTCCATGTTATCCTAGGTCGTCCCCTCTTTCTTACTCCTTGCAGGTTCCAATCTAGTGCAGTCTTTTCGATGGCTCCGTTTGATTTTCTCAATGTGTGGCCTATCCAATTCAAATTTATTTGTTTTATTTTGGTAACATATTGGAGATTGGTTGGATTTTTTCCACAGTTCTTCATTTGACATTATTTTCGGCCATCTTACATTTAAAATACGCCTCAGATATCTGTTTACTAAGGTCTGCATCTTTTTATTTGTTGCTTCCGTAACTTTCCATGTTTCACTACCATAGAGGAAGATTGATTTTACGTTGGTGTTGAATAGTGTAAGTTTTGTTTTCAATGATATGTTCTTATTTTTCCATATGGGGTATATCTGCGCAAATGCTCCATTTGCTAGATGAATCTGTCTTTTTATATCTTCTTCTGCTCCTCCTATTTCGTGTATGTATATATATATAGGTAAGTTCGGGCAATGTGGACCCTTCTGTTTGAGTGGCCCCTATTAATATCTTCTTTAATTGGTGCTGCCCTCGAACAGAAAATATTTTAACTTTTTCCCCTCATCAACTTTGACGGGTTCAAGGCTAGATTATTTTATTCTTTATGCGAAGAAGGGTTTATTTGTGATATTTATGAAAATGACCACTTTAAAAGTTTTTGAAGCTAAGAATCAATTCTTAATTTCTGCTATTGAATATTACAAAAGTTTAAAAAGAATCTCCTAAATATATCTTATATATAAAAATCAATGTTTGTTTGTTTGTTCGTATTCTATGCGCTGCCATACCGTTGTTCCGATTTTGATGAGGTTTTTTGCAAAATGTTCAGACGATTCCCGCGATGAACACAGGCTATAAGAGAGTAGTGATATTCGACCTCTTCACCCCAAAAAATCACCCTTTGTAGTGAAAAACGTGAAATAAAGTTCCTATCTTAACGCTTAAATGGCTTACGCTGCCTAAACCATAACAAATACACCAAAATAATGTACACACCAAAATAATGTACACAGAATTGAATATCTCAAAAAACTCTACAAAAAAGTCCGCGACAGCATACGTTTATCTTTTACGGATAACTCACAATAACCATTTTTGTTTTTCATTGATGCCAAGAAGATCGGAATAAGTCGATTCCCGGACAAGAGTGCTCTGACATACTGTTCATCCGATTGAGATGGGGCTTTTTGAAAAATGTTCAGGAGATTCTGGGGATGAACATAGGCTATAAGGGTGTTGTAATACTCAATCCCTTCACCCCTAAAAATCACCCTTTGTAGTGAAAAACGTGAAATAAAGTCCGTATTTTGATGCTTAAATAGCTTTCGCTTCCTAAACCATAACAAATAATCAAATTAATGTACACAGAATTGAACATCTCAAAAAACTCTACAAAAAAGTCCGCGACAGCATATGTTTATCTTCTACAGATAACTCACAATAACCATTTTTGTCTTTTCATTGATGCCAAGAAGATCGGAATAAGTCGATTCCCGGACAAGCGTGCTCTGCCATACCGTTCATCCGATTGGGATGGGTTTTTTTTTAATTTTCAGGAGATTCCGGGGATGAACATAGGATATAAGAGAGTTGTAATACTCAACCCCTTCACTCCTAAAAATCACCCTTTGTAGTGAAAAACGTGAAAAAAGTTCCTAGTGTATTTTCACGCTTAAATGGCTTACGCTGCCTAAACCATAACAAATACACCAAATTAATGTACACAGAATTGAATATCTCAAAAAACTCTACAATAAAGTCCGCTACAGCATATGTTTATATTCTACGGATAACTCACAATAACCAATTTCGTCTTTAAAGAATATCGCGATAAGCAGATTGCCGGGTAAGCATAACAACGCACGGCTGGTGGTAAAAACACATTAACATTTATTTAGGAGTAACAGCGCACGCCGGGTATTAGCTAGTTATATATAATAAATAATAGTTTTAAAAGACTAAAACAACATGCTTTATTAGGAAACCGAACTAAAAAAATGAAAAAATAATTTTAATTTCCAACACGCTTGGGATAAAATTAATGTGGTCAACAAGAAATAATCTCCAACACATTTAGAATAAAACTAGAATTATTTACAAAAAATATAAAGTAATATATTTGATAATAAACAGATATTGGTAATAGTAAAGTCTCTAAGAAGAAAATGTAAAAACCATAAAAGCACCCCACGCTTTTGATGGTAAAATTATTTTTTTTGTAGATAACTCTAGTTTTATTCTAATTGTGTTGGAGATTATTTTTTTGTTGACCACATTAATTTTATCCCAAGCGTGTTGGAAATTAAAATTATTTTTCATTTTTTAGTTCGGTTTTCTAATGAAGCATGTTGTTTTAGTTTTTTAATACTATTATTTATTTTTGTAAAATGTTCAGGAATTTCCCGGGAAGGTTTTGGCTATAAGAAAGCTGAAGGCGTTGAGCCCCTTCACCCCTAAAGGTCATCCTTTGTAGTGAAAAACGTGAAAAAAGTAGCATTTTGGACGCTTAAATGACTTAAGCAGCCTAAGCCATAACAAATACATCAAATTAATGTACACAGAATTGAATATCTCAAAATCTGCAAATAAGGCCACGGCAGCATATGTCTATCTTTTACGGATAACTCACAATAACAATTTGTTTTTCATTGATGCCAAGAAAATCGGGTTAATTAGATTCCTAGGCAACACGGAGTAATCAGCACGGTGTATAAAAATAATTACAATATAAATTTATAATTACTATTCCTTTTACTAAACATAAAAACACATCAATTGTCATTTGTTTAGGCGTAGCAGCGGACGTCGGGCAATAGCTAGTTTATAACATAAGAAATATGAATTCTTTTAATTTTCGTTAGAAAATTATATTCTCTAGTAATTCTACCCGAGGGCAGGCCTTTCACTGAAATCATAGCATTTTCATTTCATGCTTTGTAGCGTTACTAAGAAATTATATGTGTGGTAGCTGCCCGTTAATTTACACATCGGTGAGAGTTGATGCTAATGATGGCCGGGTGATTTTCGGGGACCGTTGGGCCCTAAGCTTCTGACATTTGTCTTACAGGTGTGGAAAAACCGTAAAAAAACCTCACGCAATAATTAATCATAATTTCATAAATTTAAATGAAACATATTTATATTATAATTGAATCTCTTCTGATTATTAGGGTACGAATAAAATATCCGGCTTTAAGGTGTGCGTAGTCGAGTATAATGTTCTCAATTTAATGTAACTGGGTCAGAACCTCTATACTTTCTACACAACTCATGATCTTTCTCCGATTCCGATTGAGGGTCTTTCCACTTTTTCAGCGGTTGCCCTTTTACCAGCCGGCTGCTGGTCCTTCACATCCACATGTGTCAATCACAGAGATAGATGATCAACAGCCAGTGTAGGGGTGACATGTGGTTAGCATGTCGAGTCCCCCAGCCGTTATAGCTGATTCCTCAACCTGAAGCCGCTACTTATTGTAGCTACCCAATTGCCTCACGATGCTGGGTGGGCACCGGTCCCATACTGGCCGAAATACCATGAGAAAATTTCTTCCCCCATGGAGACTCGCATCCAGCGCAAGTCCCGTAGCTCTGCGCCAACGCTTCCTACCTTAACCGCTCGGCTACGGCGCGGGACCATGATCTTTCTAATTCTCCAAATAGTATTATCTTGCACTCAATCCCTTTACAATATATATATATATATATATATATATATATATATATATATATATAACGTAATGTTTCCTACCTTACCGCCATCCGCGACAATATGATACATGTCTAATACTTTTCTTTGTAGTGAGTCACCGGAGTCCATGTGTTACTTATATTAAAAAAACACATGCAACATCCGTAAACAATCCGGTTCTTTTCTGCATTTTAGAAAATGGAGAATTCTGCTCGATTAAAAAAATTAGCTTGGTTTTTTCAACAGACATTTCTGTGTTGTTAGAAAATTATAAACAACACAAACAAATGGAAATATTTTTCATAAAAGAAAACAAAAACGATTTTGTAATATTAATATATTTACAAACTAAGGTAACATTAATGATAAAGAATCCACTTTATACAGAATTACATTAACTATAATAAAGTTATACAATTAAACCTAATTACACAATATGTTAAGTTATATTTACACAAGTGAAGGTTGCTATTTAAAATTATTAGCATTAAGCTAAAGTATAAATAGGGCTAACAGTTCACCACAGACGATATATTATGTACACTGTTTGAAAACGATTCTTGAAATTATAAGTATTGTATAATCCTAGACAATCTACTTTGTGAAGAATTACATTAGCTACGATGAAGTTATATAATAAATCCTAAATACATACTAAGTTATGTATTTACATGAATTGAACTTACTATTTAAAATTATTAGCATTAAATTCACATGTAAACAGAACTAACAGTTCAACACAGAATATATATTTACACTATTTGAATATGTTGCTTAAAATTATAAGAATTGACCTGAGGAACGAACTAATCTTTCACGGACCTAATGATAGTGATGACACTGACAAATCTGATATAAAAATTAACTTTTTTTTCTACATAATTATTTCACAGAGAGAAATGTATAATGTTGTCATAAGTAAATATCACGAATAGAAGAATGTATTGCATATAGTATACACTACTGTTGTAGAAGATCCGAATTATTGTGATGGCGTTAGTATCCCACAGGAAGTGCAGAAATCTTCACTAAGAACACTTGTGAGTGGAAGAAAACACAGTGAGAAGCTCACACCTCTACTACAATGGAGGAGCAATTTCATAGCCTATGGAAGTTGTTCTCCCGAGAGTCAGGGAGCACAATGTGGGACATTTTCGCATCTTCTCCCACTGGAGGATCCCGATATTATTCTTGTTTCTCCCTCGGGAGTCGGGGAAAATGTTGTGGGATGTTTTCGCCTCTTCTCCCACTGGAGGGTCCCGATATTTACAAGTTTCTCCCTCGGGAGTCGGGGAAAATGTTGTGGGATGTTTTCGCCTCTTCTCCCACTGGAGGATCCCGATATTCTTATTGTTTCTCCCTCGGGAGTCGGGGAAAATGTTGTGGGATGTTTTCGCCTCGTCTCCCACTGGAGGGTCCCGATATTCTTCTTGTTTCTCCCTCGGGAGTCGGGGAAAATGTTGTGGGATGTTTTCGCTTCTTCTCCCACTGGAGGATCCCGATATTCTTCTTGTTTCTCCCTCGGGAGTCGGGGAAAATATTGTGGGATGTTTTCGCCTCTTCTCCCATAGGAGGATCCCGATATTATTCTTGTTTCTCCCTCGAGAGCCGGGGAAAATGTTGTGGGACGTTTTCGCCTCCTCTCCCACTGGAGGGTCCCGATATTCTTATTGTTTCTCCCTCGTGAGTCGGAGAAATGTTGTGGGATGTTTTCGCCTCTTCTCCCACTGGAGGGTCCCTATATTCTTCTTGTTTCTCCCTCGGGAGTCGGGGAAAATGTTGTGGGATGTTTTCGCCTCTTCTCCCACTGGAGGGTCCCGATATTCTTCTCGTTTCTCCCTCGTGAGTCGGGGAAAATGTTGTGGGATGTTTTCGCCTCTTCTCCCACTGGAGGGTCCCGATATTCTTATTGTTTCTCCCTCGGGAGTCGGGGAAAATGTTGTGGGACGTTTTCGCCTCTTCTCCCACTGGAGGGTCCCGATATTCTTCTTGTTTCTCCCTCGGGAGTCGGGGAAAATGTTGTGGGATGTTTTCGCCTCTTCTCCCACTGGAGGGTCCCGATATTCTTCTTGTTTCTCCCTCGGGAGTCGGGGAGAATGTTGTGGGATGTATTCGCCTCTTCTCCCACTGGAGGGCCCCGATATTCTTCTTGTTTCTCCCTCGGGAGTCGGGGAAAATGTTGTGGGATATTTTCGCCTCTTCTCCCACTGGAGGATCCCGATATTTTTATTGTTTCTCCCTCGGGAGTCGGGGAAAATGTTGTGGGATGTTTTCGCCTCTTCTCCCACTGGAGGGTTCCGATATTTACAAGTTTCTCCCTCGGGAGTCGGGGAAAATATTGTGGGATGTTTTCGCCTCTTCTCCCACTGGAGGATCCCGATATTATTCTTGCTTCTCCCTCGGGAGTCGGGGAAAATGTTGTGGGATGTTTTCGCCTCTTCTACCACTGGAGGGTCCCGATATTCTTATTGTTTCTCCCTCGGGAGTCGGGGAAAATGTTGTGGGATGTTTTCGCCTCTTCTCCCACTGGAGGGTCCCGATATTCTTATTGTTTCTCCCTCGGGAGTCGGGGAAAATGTTGTGGGATGTTTTCTCCTCTTCTCCCACTGGAGGATCCCGATATTATTCTTGTTCTTCCCTCGGGAGTCGGGGAAAATGTTGTGGGATGTTTTCGCCTCTTCTCATACTGGAGGGTCCCGATATTCTTCTTGTTTCTCCCTCGGGAGTCGGGGAAAATGTTGTGGCGTGTTTTCCCCTCTTCTCCCACTGGAAGGTCCCGATATTCTTCTTATTTCTCCCTCGGGAGTCGGGGAAAATATTGTGGGATGTTTTCGCCTCTTCTCCCACTGGAGGGTCCCGATATTCTTATTGTTTCTACCTCGGAAGTCGGGGAAAATGTTGTGGGAAGTTTTCGCCTCTTCTCCCACTGGAGGATCCCGATATTATTCTTGTTTCTCCCTCGGGAGTCGGGGAAAATATTGTGGGATGTTTTCGCCTCTTCTCCCACAGGAGGATACCGATAATCTTCTTGTTTCTCCCTCGGGAGTCGGGGAAAATGTTGTGAGATGTTTTCGCCTCTTCTCCCACTGGAGGGTCCCGATATTCTTCTTGTTTCTCCCTCGGGAGTCGGGGAAAATGTTGTGGGATGTTTTCGCCTCTTCTCCCATAGGAGGATCCCGATATTATTCTTGTTTGCTCCCTCGAGAGCCGGGGGACAATGTTGTTGGACTGGGGTTGTTCGCCTCTTCTTCCCACTGGAGGGTCCCGATATTCTTATTGTTTCTCCCTCGGGAGTCGGAGAAAATGTTGTGGGATGTTTTCGCCTCTTCTCCCACTGGAGGGTCCCTATATTCTTCTTGTTTCTCCCTCGGGAGTCGGGGAAAATGTTGTGGTATGTTTTCGCCTCTTCTCCCACTGGAGGGTCCCGATATTCTTCTTGTTTCTCCCTCGGGAGTCGGGGAAAATGTTTTGGGATGTTTTCGCCTCTTCTCCCACTGGAGGGTCCCGATATTCTTCTTGGTTCTCCCTCGGGAGTCGGGGAAAATGTTGTGGGATGTTTTCGCCTCTTCTCCCACTGGAGGGTCCCGATATTCTTCTTGTTTCTCCCTCGGGAGTCGGGGAAAATGTTTTGGGATGTTTTCGCCTCTTCTCCCACTGGAGGGTCCCGATATTCTTCTTGTTTCTCCCTCGGGAGTCGGGGAAAATGTTGTGGGATGTTTTCGCCTCTTCTCCCACTGGAGGGTCCCGATATTCTTCTTGTTTCTCCCTCGGGAGTCGGGGAGAATGTTGTGGGATGTTTTCGCCTCTTCTCCCACTGGAGGGCCCGATATTCTTCTTGTTTCTCCCTCGGGAGTCGGGGAAATGTTGTGGGATATTTTAGCCTCTTCTTCCCACTGGAGGATCCCGATATTTTTATTGTTTCTCCCTCGGGAGTCGGGGAAAATGTTGTGGGATGTTTTCGCCTCTTCTCCCACTGGAGGGTTCCGATATTTACAAGTTTCTCCCTCGGGAGTCGGGGAAAATATTGTGGGATGTTTTCGCCTCTTCTCCCACTGGAGGATCCCGATATTATTCTTGCTTCTCCCTCGGGAGTCGGGGAAAATGTTGTGGGATGTTTTCGCCTCTTCTACCACTGGAGGGTCCCGATATTCTTATTGTTTCTCCCTCGGGAGTCGGGGAAAATGTTGTGGGATGTTTTCGCCTCTTCTCCCACTGGAGGGTCCCGATATTCTTATTGTTTCTCCCTCGGGAGTCGGGGAAAATGTTGTGGGATGTTTTCTCCTCTTCTCCCACTGGAGGATCCCGATATTATTCTTGTTCTTCCCTCGGGAGTCGGGAAAATGTTGTGGGATGTTTTTCGCCTCTTCTCATACTGGAGGTCCCGATATTCTTCTTGTTTCTCCCCTCGGGAGTCGGGGGGAAAATGTTGTGGGGTGTTTTCCCCTCTCCCTGGACAAACGGTTCCCGATATTCTCTATTATCTAGCCTTCGGGAGTCGGGGAAAATATTGTGGGATGTGTTCGCCTTTCTACCCCTGGAGGGTCCCGAATTCTATTGTTTATACCTCGGAAGTCGGGAAAATGTTGTGGGAGTTTTTCGCCTCTTCTCCCACTGGAGGATCCCGATAATTATTCTTGTTTCTCCCTCGAGAGTCGGGGA